>BTHU01000008.1:99644916-99993355 GCA_036184795.1 Tokudaia tokunoshimensis
TGTATGTGTGCTGCTTCTCAAGGTAGGGTGTAGTGTTTTATTTTCAGGAGCTAGGTTTGTGTGGAAGAAGTTCTTCTGGGCATATCATATGTGACATTTAAGTATAGCAACGTCGATGCAGGGAGTATTAGCGCCGGCTTCTGCTCTGCTTGTTCCCCCTCTGTCACCAGTGGCAGAGTCGGCTGCCATTCATGTGTGTGAGAGTGGAAGGGCACTCTCACATGGCTGTTCTGCATTGCGTGAATCCAGATGTTCTTACATTTAGATAAGGAAGTATCGGACTCTCCTGGAGGTAGCAGGTCAAGGTTTTAAAACAACAACAGTGTTTTATTATTTAAAGCCTCCTTGCTGCTAATTTACTGACAAGTCTTAGGCACACTGAGCCTGGATTTACTACTCTGAATGGATGATAATTGTTGTGACCTTTGCATGAAGAAAGAACATGGAATAAAATGTTAGGCAGTTGTTTCTCACTCACAAAGAACCATCTTGGTGTTAGCGATTGCTTTCTTATCTTAGATGTAGCACTTATGTAGACTGAGAGTGCAGCTTCTCTGCTCTTTTATTTAGCGTGCAGTGTGAGTTGACTTTTCTTGCCGTTCGTCCCCCAAGCCCCTCGTGTGGTACTCAGTCATGGAGGTTCTGCAGCTGGCCTCTTACTGCTCCACATATCCGTGGATTTGTTGATGACTCAAAGATCTTGTACATTTTCTGCTGTCTTAGAGACTGCATGCTCAGCTTGCTGTGTTGATGCCATAGTCACCTGGTGGCAGCTATGTGTCTGTGTGGCACTCAGTCTCGTCTTAACCTGGGAAGCCAGGTGGCCTCAACAGTTCTTGTCTCCGTTGGTTTTCCAGTGTTCCTGGTTAATGAGCCAGTAAGATTTTGTTACATTCCTGAGGTACTACATTATTGCTTTCTTGGTACAAAAAGAGACATTAAAAATGATAGTTTAATTTTCAGAATTTTAAAGAACAGACATTTAAAGTGGTTTTCCTAGGTCTCCTGATTTCCCACCTTTAATTCATGTAGATGATCCACTCTGAGCATCCAAGGAACATCTGAACCTCTTAGTTTTTATGCTTACTACAACCAAACACAAACTCTCAGCATTTTTCTGGAATGTATTGCCAAGATATATATAAAAAATATTGTTTGAGTCATTTCTATGGGTTCAATTTTTTTTTTTTTTGAGACAAAGTCTCACTATATAGCCCTAGCTATCATAAAACTCGCTATGTAGAGCAGACTGGCCTTGAACTTACAGCGATCTGTCTGTCTACCTCTGCCTCTAGGTACTGGAATTAAAGGCATATGTCAGCCACTATGCTTAGTTTATGGGCTCAATTATTTAAAAAAGGAAACTAAGCTAAGAGATACTTCACTCAACAGACAGTGGAGTGATGCTTAGCCGCTGACCACAGACCGTTTTAGGTGTGGCTGTGCAGCAGTTGTGTGTCCTGCCCGTGGAGAGCGCAGTGGGGAAGAGTAGCATGGAGTCCTGTTTAGTGCTTGGCAGTGGGGCAGGAAGGGAGTAAAGCTCCCTGGGTAGGTTTCCAGACAGGAGCAAGGCCATGCTGGAAAGGAGAGGTAGGCCAGGGCAGAGGGTCTGGAGTGCCATCTGTCCGTCCTGTGACCAGCTGCTTTCTCTTCTAAGTTTCTAATTTTCAAATCTACTAAAGAAAAGTTGGTTGGTCCTTTTTTCCCTCCACTTTAATGCTGAGCTGTCATACATTTGTTTAACATTTTTAACTAAAATTACTTTACAGTCTGATGTTTTAATCACAGCAGAATAAGACTCTTCAGTTAACTTCCTCATAACTTAATGTGTTCTTGTTAATATTTCAAGACACTGGTGAAGACATTTGAAGTATGTGATCTTCCTGTTCGAGCTGCAAAGTTTGTCGCGAGGAAGAACTGGGTGGTGACAGGAGCAGTAAGTAGGTCTTGAGTATCAGACCCTACCTTCTGATTGGTCCGTGGTTATAGATACCAGTTGCAGAGTCGTAATGACTGGTTCATTAAGTTAATTAAATATAGTGTTCTGAAGGGTGGAGGTTATGCCTTGAGCCTATAATACAGTTTAGTCATTTATACAGTTTATTTCATAATAGTGATGTTTTAAAATCTCCATTCCTAGGATGATATGCAGATCAGAGTGTTCAATTATAACACCCTGGAGAGGGTGCATATGTTTGAAGCACACTCGGATTACATTCGCTGTATTGCTGTTCATCCCACCCAGCCGTTCATTCTCACAAGCAGTGGTAAGGCACAACCTGCTTCAGTCGTGTGCACTGAGTGGTGAATTGCTTTCCACGAGACATCGTACTTTAACTGCTGTTACAAGTGGAGCTCTCACTTCAAGCATCTTTTAAACTATTTGAATCCATTACTGTGCTGTTGACGCTGCCCACCTGTGTATTTTAGTATTTTAATAGGATTATATTGCACTTGCTCTGATTCCTGTCAGAAAATGCGGAGGTCTTGATGCATTAGTATCTGGGGAGCAGAGGCTCATCAGTGTGCTGGTGAGCCAGCTCTTGGCCCCTTTGGCTTATCTGCAGTTCAGACTAGCTGGTCTGGTATTAGTGTGAAGCAGTCCCCTGCAGGAGGGCGGTTACCTGGGCATCCCTGAGTTGGTAGTAGTCTTTGAAATATTTTTAAATTTAACAAGTGAGAACTTTTGTAAAAGCAGTTTATCTCATCAGGCAAATGCTGCCTCTTTCCACAGTCAACGTTTTCAGCCAGACTTAGATGGTAACCACAGTTCTTTTTAAATTATATTTAAAAAGTTCTTCCCCCCCCACCTATTTTTTTTTGTATGTCTTTAGTAGCTGTCCATACGCACTTTGTCCCCACTGTTCTGTAGTTAGGAATGCTCTGAGGGCAAATGAGAACTTGGACGTCTTTCCCAGTATTGGTCCTATGGCGTAGATAATGGGATGTGTGAGCTGTGCCTTATTGTTGGTGTTAAACGACACCAAGCCTGTCTCACTACAGAAATGAAAACACACCCTGACTGACTTGGCTTTCTTTTGGTCCAGATGACATGCTTATTAAGCTCTGGGACTGGGATAAAAAATGGTCTTGTTCACAAGTGTTTGAAGGACACACGCATTACGTTATGCAGATCGTGATAAACCCCAAAGATAACAATCAGTTCGCCAGTGCGTCTCTCGATAGGACCATCAAGGTAGGTGTCCACCGTTGGTGCTTTACTTTGACTGACCAGAAAGCTACTCCTATGCTCCTGTGCCAGGCAGAAGCAACATGGCTTAACATTGGTTTCCACCCTAGGATCTGCAATAAGAAGCATTGCCATAATTTCTAGGTCACTTTGTGCGTGCGTGCATGCGTGTGTGTGTGTGTGTGTGTGTGTGTGTGTGTGTGTGTGTGTGTGTGTGTCTGTGTGTGTCCTTTAGTCATTCTTGTCTCCTTATCATTGGTCTATTTTACATGTAAGTTCTTTATGCTGCCACTCCCCCTTTCTGCCTCTATTTTCCTTTCTGTGAACTGCCTTTCTTCAGAGTCTGTTTTGTTATTTTCCTCTTGGAGAATAAACTGTAGATGTCTAAGAGTGAAGTACAGGATGGTTAGGACTAGCCTGGGCTGATGTTACAGATACCAGTATAACTTCGACCTACTCACTGTCCCCTAGAAATGCCGTGAGTGTTCACAGAGCATTGCCTTCATCAGCTTTTCCTCTGATGCAGGTCTTTTCATTCTCTGATTTGGATTTATTTTTCTAAGAGCATCTGCATGAAGGGCTAGCCTAGACAGTCATTCTGAGAAACTCCAGTCTAGTGCTTAATGACTTTAGACAGAGTGCATGTCATTCTCTTTAGCTTTTACTTCTATTAACAGTCTTCACATTGAGTCATAATTAATGTAATTTGAAATCATTTATCCCCATGATATATTAGATATTTGGGGTAGAAGCTGTGTCTCCCCTTGCACAGCCCCAAGATGTTCTGGGAGAGTAGCACAGCGCTTTGGCTGTAGTGGATACTGAGTAGAGTACAATCACATTTTCTTCATCCTATCTCTCAGTACATTGATTTTGCTTACACATTCACTTACATGTATATAATATGTAATACTAATCTAACTCATATAAGCTATTTTGTTTAAAGATCTTCAGGTTTTTAACCTGACTTTGCTATCTTTTATTGAATTGCCCTTGCTTTTGACATAGATGAGAAGCTGAGATCAGTTTTAACTTCTTCACTAAATTAAGTTTATGTGTTTTTTGAGTAAGGGTGTAAGGTGGCCTAGAATTCACTGTGAATCCTACAATGGCCTCACAGTCTCAATTTTCTCCTCTTCCCAGATATTGGGAACACAAGCTTGTACCTCTCTCCCTGGCAAGTTTTCTTTCATTTTAATCCATGTCACTAATCACTAAATCTCCTATCCAATCACTACTTACTTTAAAGTAGAGAATTTTCAAAGTGTTAATTTGTTGATTCCTGTGCTTCCTCTAGATACCAGTTTTCTTAGTTTGCTTTCTGCTGCTGTACTAAAACACTGACCAAAAGCAATTTGGCAGAGAAAGGGTTTATTTCATCTTACAGCTTATAGTAGTCCATCATCCAAGGAAGTCAAGGGTAGGAACTCACGGCAGGAACCTGGAGACAGAATGAAAGCAGAGCTATGGGAGAACACCATTTATTGGCTTGCTCTTCATGAGTTGCTCAGCCTGCTTTCTTATACCATCCAGGTTCACCTGCCCAGTGGTGGCACCTTCATGCCTTCAAAGGGTGACCTACAGGCCAGTGTGATGGAAGCATTTTCTCAATTGAATCCCCTCTTCCCAGATATGTACTTGTGTCAAGTTGAGGAAAATATAAGCAAGTCACCAACTGAACTATATATAATCTCCACGGAGAAGCCTAGGCATTGGCATCTTCAGAGAGCAGTGGTTCTGCTTCCTGAAAATTTACATGAGACTAGCAGAAAATCTTTGAGCACACTGTGTCTGGGGCTATGGTGTTTGATGTCTTGTATTAAAAGTGGGTGGAACTGCCTCTGAAAGTGCTGACTGGCAAATGCTGCTGCTCTCTGAAGGTGTGGCAGCTGGGCTCTTCATCACCAAACTTCACTCTGGAGGGACATGAAAAAGGCGTGAATTGCATTGATTACTACAGTGGTGGTGACAAGCCATACCTCATTTCAGGTGCAGATGACCGACTCGTTAAAATATGGGATTATCAGGTACAGTTTCTATAACCTTCCTTGCTGTATGTTAGACTTGGTCTTTACTGCTTCCTGTAGCACCTCAAGGCTCAGATGGAACTCTTAACAGAGTCATAGGTTAAGGCCCCAGTATTCGGTCCTAGAATTTTCCCCTTTATAAAAAAGAATGCAAATGCATTTTAAGATTTTAAAAGTAAAAAACCAGCATGCTTATTGTTTGTTTAAAAGGGTTTTTACACTGTCATATTAAACCACACATCTCTGAGTGTTCTTGTTACCAGACTTCTGTATCTGAGTGAAACAGGCACAACAGTGAATGTCGTGATGTAACCATAGTACACATTCACCACATGGAACAGTCGTAAACCTAGTTATTACCCACCTTGCCATGCTTTGTATCTCTGAGGTTTTCTTACACCCCTCCCCCTTTGCTTCTGACATAAATTTACCAACAGAGGAACATAGTGGCTTTCTTTGTCTCGATTTTAGAATAAAACTTGTGTGCAGACCCTGGAGGGGCATGCCCAGAATGTGTCATGTGCAAGCTTCCATCCTGAGCTGCCCATCATCATCACAGGATCAGAAGATGGTAAGTTACAGTCTGTGTTATGTATGTGTTTGGCATGACTCACTGGATATTTAAACCAAGTGGTGGCCCTCCATTGCAGTGGGAGGTTTCTAGCAGCTTCCATATCTTGATTAGGAGTCTAGACTTACAATACAGAAGAGTAAATGGCTTTATCATCATCATCATTCTAGTATCTTTGACTCTGTCATTTAAAGAAAAGGATATCATATATTCTAGGGAAGAACTTGAAAAAGCCTGTGCATTGGAGCTTGACAGACCTGGGTTCAAAATCAGCTCTGCCACTTTGCACATGTATGGTTTGGGTAGACTAAGAGATAAGAACATGCTAGTCTACTCATAGGATTACAGCAAGAGGGAAGAAGAAACCACACACAGCAAACATGTACTACATGGTAAGCACTACCCAGGAAACCCTGTTGTGATTTTACAATTAGAATTAATTGCCTACTTATTGCAAGTTTTTTGTTATTTCATGCTTATGTTGCTTTATAAAATTAGCTAAAGAATTAGAGATCTAAATGTCATAAAATTGCTAGAAAATACCTGTATTGAAATAGAAAGACTTCTAGTAACTCATTCACCTAATCGTTTGTTCTGGATGTTCATACCCAAAGGGAATGTTCACACTGTTGATTTTTAGGAACGGTGCGAATCTGGCATTCTAGCACCTACCGGCTTGAGAGCACACTGAATTACGGAATGGAGAGGGTGTGGTGTGTGGCCAGTCTGAGAGGGTCCAACAACGTCGCTCTGGGCTATGATGAAGGGAGCATCATTGTTAAGGTAACTACTTTCTTTAAATGGATGGAGATAGGCATAGCCAGTCCAAGGACACCAGTTCTGTTAAACTAGCACTTCTGTTTTAGAAGAGATTAGGCAGTGATAGTTTCGTGTGGAAGGAAGGAGGGAAGGAAAGAAGGAAATAAGACTCAGTGAAGGGAAAATTGGTCTGTTGTCTGGTTTTTGTTTTCCTTTTAGTCACTAAGAGCCATTTGTCATTGTTCCAGCTTGGTCGGGAGGAGCCCGCCATGTCCATGGATGCCAATGGGAAGATAATCTGGGCCAAGCATTCCGAAGTGCAGCAGGCCAACCTGAAAGCAATGGGTGACACAGAAATTAAAGACGGAGAGAGATTGCCATTGGCAGTAAAGGATATGGGCAGTTGTGAAATATATCCACAGACCATTCAGCACAATCCTAATGGGCGGTAAGCTGTCAGGGACATCCCTCTCTGAGCTTGTGTATGGTGAACCAACTTTGCATAAGCACAGCCTGTCCCCAGTCTGCCTCCTGGAGCTGTGCCCTGGCCCACAGTCCGCAGTTGCCAGCTCAGTTGATGGAGTTGACATGCAAGGTGGCACAGTTACGCAGTATCTTAAGATACCCTGGATTTGTGTTCTTGAGGGGTCTAGAACCTGGTGCTGTCCTGAGAGGAGGTGCTATGTATGTACTGTACACTGCTCTTATGGAAGACTAACTCCAGTGTGTCTTCTGAAAACTTTTGGGATTATGACTTTTCTATTTCTTATTCATAATTTGAATTGTCAGTTCTGTTTTCCCTTAAGATTTATAAAATAATAATAATCATGTGAGAGAAGTTTTTGCTTTTCTAAACAGTAAGTTGATGCTCAAACCTCTAGAGTAGTGGTTCTTAACCTGCCTAAATGCTTTGACACCTTAATACAGTTCCTCATGTTGTACTGACCCCCAGCCATAAAATTATTTTATTGCTATTTTACAACTGTAATTTTGTGACTGTTATGAATTGTAATATAAATATCTGATATATAGGATATATGTACCCCTGTGAAAGGGTCATTCAATCCCCTAAAGGGGTTGTGACCTACAGGTTAAGAACCACTGCTCTAGAGCTTTAAAAATCATTTTACAGTGTATCTGGATGTCTTAAGTTATATTCATATTCGTCATAAATGACGAAGTATGGTATTAAGACTCAGTCATTGATGTCTGTAATCATTTTTAAGTATCTTATGAAAGTTTAAGGCTGTGTGTGTGTGTGTGTGTGTGTGTGTGTGTGTGTGTGTGTGTATTTGTGTATTTAATACCTTCAGACATCATTTCTGTAAGGTTTTAATTTTACCTGTGAGTGTCCTCCAATAACAGACATTATCATGTTTTAAACGGAATTGGAAGAGAGGTATTTTGTCTACTGGGAAAAAAATGTTTGGCTATATAACATTCTGTTTTTATTCATTACTTAAATGTTAATGATCCTGTTCATTTTAATAACAGTTGAATTCAATTTTTTTTGTTGTTGTTGTTGTTCATTTAATGATGAGCATTGATGCGCAGGTAACGGTGCTGCAAGGCAGGGCCTTGTGGTGTGCTGCTGTGAGCCCAGTCTCAGCGTCCTGGTGCTCAGCAGGCGCTAGGGCAGGGCTGGAGCCGCCTGCATCTCCAGCTGTGCTTGCTTCTCACCCCAGGCTCTGAGACTCAGAAAAGCCACGGCAGTGATGTCTTTGAAAGTTTCCCCATACTGATAATTGCCTTTGGTTTTGTTTCTGAGAGTATTTATTCATAGCATAGTCAAAGAAGTGTATAGCTCTAACATTTTAAATTACAATAATTGACTTAACATAGCATTTGCTAGTGAATTATTTTATCATAAATATGGATTACTGTTTCCTGACACCGATGTCATTGTCCCCGACTTCCATCATTTCTAGGTTTGTTGTGGTGTGTGGTGATGGGGAGTATATCATCTACACAGCAATGGCATTGAGGAACAAGAGCTTTGGGTCCGCCCAGGAGTTTGCATGGGCCCACGATTCTTCAGAGTAAGATGCATGATGCCCAGTTTGTCCTGATTGCAAATAGGGTGTTGATGCCAATGTGGTGGATGCTTTTCCATGGTAAAGGACAGTTCCACCACAGCTGCTTCTTTGAAGCGTTTGGAGAATATAAACCGCCCTTGCCCTGTCTGATTACCACGCTGCCTCACTCAGGCAGATGTAATAAATCCATTCAACCTGGGATTCAAGACCCATATCCTTGATGGAACCTGTGACATGACTTGATGCTTGGGCTTAAGGCAAAGTAGAACCTGTGTCAAGTAGGCCCTTAGGAATCCCTCCCACACATGGCCTCTGAGGGGCTGTTGCCCTTTATAGACTAGTTGGGAGGTGCTACTTATGCCAGGTCACTTTGATAAGAATTTTAATGTATCTTTTTAAAAACGTAATTTCTGCATGTCCCCTACTGCTCATTCTTAACCTAGTTGTCTACATTCAGAATATTCATAAAATGCTCTCATTAAAAGCAGAAGTCACATTAATTCTTTACATGTATACAGTTCACCAACACAGTCAGATTATCCCTACCCCAATCAACCCACTCCCCAGACCCAGGCAAATGCTGATCTTTTTGTTACTGTATAGCTAGACTTTCTTTAGACTTCTTGATAGTTTTATATGAATGGAGAACTACAGGTATGCACGCTTGGATCTGGCTTTGAGATCATCTGCACCTGTATCAATGAGTTGTTTTGTGTGCAGAATTGAATGGATGTTCCACCATTTAAGCATTCACCTTTTGAATATCAGTGCCATTTTTAGTTTCTACAATGATTTCTACACTTTTGTAATTTGCATAACATATAGCATGAAACCCATTCATTTTTTGTCTAATTGCAACATTTCCACTATATCTTGGGACAAAACTAAGTGAATTTTCAAACGGAGATATATTTTTATTTTTCAATAAATAATATTTTATCAGTATTTGAAGATATTTCTAACATTTATTGGAATTATGGCTTAGTGTTTAATATGCTGTTTCCCCTGTCCCTCAGGTATGCAATAAGAGAAAGCAACAGTGTTGTAAAGATATTTAAGAACTTTAAGGAAAAAAAGTCATTTAAACCCGATTTTGGAGCTGAAAGTAAGTGCTGTCTATTTATGATATATTTTGAGAATCTTTGTAATGTCTCAAAACATTCAAATGGACTCTTCCTGTGTCCTTTTTAAGGTATCTATGGGGGCTTCTTGCTGGGAGTCAGGTCTGTAAATGGCTTAGCCTTCTATGACTGGGAGAATACTGAACTCATCCGCAGAATTGAAATTCAGCCCAAGCACGTGAGTTTCTCCTTTATGGTTACTTTTGTGATAATTTTTCTTTGAAATGTCTGAGTCCCTCATATCAAGAAGGGCTCTTTATACACTGCTATACTGGTCCCATTGTGCTGAACACCATGCTATTTACCTAAGAAGTGCTCAGAATATCATTTATGCATTAGAATCAGACAGTAATCATTGACTATTTGTAGAAGTATAGAATACAAGTATAAATTCCAAAACTTATATTTTAAATGTTTTTAACAAAGTAAACACATTGAAGACAAAAATTGGGGAATTATTGATGTGGAAAAGCCTTTTCATACTTCATGTAATGATGGTCAGGAGAACTCTAGTAGCAAACTTAGAGCTGCTGGTTGGTTTGACAGCTTTCACTGTTAGGATGTTACCATCAGAAAGCATCTCACCTCATTATGGTCTTGAGTCTGTCTAGAGAGACTGGGGCCATGACCTACCAAAGGTACTGGCTTGTGGTAATTATTTTTTCTTTCTTTATGTATAAGTGCACATATGTGTGTGGAGAAAGGAAATAAGGAGTAAGAAACACTGTTTTAGAGAACAGAGCAGCCCACCCCTCCTGAATGACAGAACCCTGTTTCCCATTGGTATTCCACTACTGTTGCATAACAGTGCTGTGCGGTCCACCTTACCAATGCATGTAGAAGTACGGTGCGCCAGATGCTAAGTGCACAATGACTGCCTTGCTGTAAGACTATGACTGACCCTGTAGTGAACAAAGTGAATACAGTTTGGGGTGACTGCTCAGAAAGGTGGTCAGTCATCTGTCTGTCTGTCTGTCGGCTTGCAGATCTTCTGGTCTGACTCTGGAGAGCTGGTCTGTATTGCCACCGAGGAGTCATTTTTTATTCTTAAATATCTGTCAGAAAAAGTCTTGGCTGCACAGGAAACACATGAGGGAGTTACTGAAGATGGCATTGAAGACGCCTTTGAGGTACGTGTCTGAGTCCAGTTTACGCTTTGTTTTTAGTATTTTATATTTTTAAAACAGACTAAACCAATTTTAATATTTCTGTGTAAATTAGGTTTGGGTAGTTCTGATAATGTAAAATTTTGGCAAAAACAGAATTTGAAAGTATGTGTCTTAGGGTTTCATTGCTGTGAAGAGACACCATGTCCAAGGGCACTCTTATAAAGACCATTTATTGGGGCTGGCTTACAGTTTCAGAGGTTCTGTCCATTATCATGATGGGAAGCATGGCATCCTACAGGCAGACATGGTACTTGGAGGAGCCGAGAGATCTACGTCTTGATCCAAAGGCAGCCAGACTACTGTTTCACACTGGGCAGAGCTTAAGCATATATATTACCTCAAAGCCCCACCTCCAGTGACACACATCCTAACAAGGCCATACCTAATAGTGCCACTCCCCGTGGGCCAACACATGAGTTTATGGGGGCCATACCTATTCAAACAACCACTGTATGCTTAAAATAAATATGTGCCCTGACTTTTAGAAAATCTGCAGGCTTGCTTTGCTATCCTTCACCAAGAAAACGTGAAGGTGTTTGATTCTAAGACTGTTGAGCTCTGAAATGGGAAAAACAAACCATCTACTGTTAGATGTCCTTAAGGACTTGGAGATACTTAACATTCCAGTTTCATGTGTTGGGCAGTTTAGATTGATACTTTTTTAGTTATGTTTATGTTATGACTCAACAGTGAGATTTCACACTATAAATATTCATTGAAAACTATTTTTAAGTAAAGACAAAAATTCTTAGGAAGAATGTTCTTGAAATTGGATTTTACTTTGCATTCCTTACCACTCTTATCATAATTAGCTTGTTGTTCACAGGTTTCTGGTGTTGACTAAGATTGCAATAGTCTGTTTTCTTTTTCTGTAGGTTCTTGGTGAAATTCAGGAAATTGTGAAAACTGGGCTGTGGGTAGGTGACTGCTTCATTTACACAAGTTCTGTGAACAGATTAAACTATTACGTGGGAGGAGAGATAGTCACCATTGCCCACTTGGACAGGTACTGAGTATCATTTTGCTTTTGTCTTAAGCAGCCTAAATTTGAAAGTGCTTTATGAACCAAATGCCATGTTGACTTGTGTAACAGTGATGGGGTAATTTGCCCACATTAGTTTTAGTAGATTTTCTGATGATAACCAAAATAACATCCATTAAATGTGTAAGGATTTGAGCAGGAGAGGGTGTGTGTGTGGGTGGTGGTGGTGGTGGTGGTGGTGGTGGAACTGTAGATTTGGGCTTCTAAGTTGGTTTCTCTTTCTCTTACAGGACAATGTACCTTCTGGGCTATATTCCAAAAGACAATAGACTTTATCTGGGGGATAAGGAATTGAACATTGTTAGCTACTCCCTGTTGGTTTCAGTCCTGGAATACCAGACTGCTGTCATGCGGAGGGATTTCAGCATGGCAGATAAAGTCCTCCCTACCATCCCCAAAGAACAGAGGACCAGAGTTGCACACTTTTTGGAAAAACAGGTGAGAAGTTTTGCCTGCCTACTTTCCTTCCCTCACTCTTTCTTTTTAAAAGTAGCATTTGACAGAATATTGATACAGGTTGTAGAATGTCATCTCTTATTGCTTACCACTGACTGTCTTACCAAGTTAGGTTTCTGTGGCAGCACACAGCACATTTGGCTTGAACTCTTACTTCTTTAGGCTTAGGACCCTCAGTGCCTTTCAGTGTTGGAGCTGATTTTATCCCTCTTCTTACATTCCCCTTTAAAGTTCTTGATGTTTTTATTTCTAGCTAGGTGTGGTGGTGCACACCTTTAATTCCAGTACTAGGGAGGCAGAGGTAGTTCCAGAGTTCCAGGCCAACCAGGGCTACAAAGACCTTTCTAAAAACAAAAAACCCTAAGCTGGACTTTTTTTTTTCCCTATTATATCTTGTTTTAACCGCTTTTTAAAAATGTGGTAAAGTGCCCTTAATAAAATTTATCGTTATCAATGTGCTTTTGACTTATATAACTTTTTTTTAACTCCAGTTACATATTCACAGCATATAAAGTGGGTTCTACAATGTAAATCAGATGCTTTTTCCTGACCCCTTCCTATTTTCCATTAGTGTTTACTGTTCATGCTTGAGGATGTAGCAATACACTGATTCTTCATTTTTCAGCTTTAGGCATTTCATGTGAAGTGAAGCCTATAAAAAGGGGGCTCCTGGGTGTGGACATCACAGGAAGGGTGCAACTTTTACAGAGGACTTAGGTTTGGTTCCAATGAACTACTTAACAGCTTACAGTTGTCCGAAACTCCAGTTCTAGGGGAATTCTGTTTCCTCTTCTGGCTTCTGTAGGCATCAGGCACATTCATAGGGTGCTTACATACATGTATGCCAAACATTATTACACAGAAATCTCAAAAGTTCTCTTTTAAAATTTGTCCAGTCATATTTCCTCTCCTTTTGTAGTATGTCCTTAGAAGTTTATGCCCCCCACCCCCACCCCAAACACAAAAATTACCTCTAGTGTCGTCTTAGTGGAGATTGGAAATACAGCAAAAGCAAGGACATGTCGCTCTCTTCCTCTGTTCTGCTCTGTCCCTACCTGACCAGTTCCAAACATCTGCTGTTTGCTCTGGCGTTTTCTGCTGTGTCAGTGCTAGTGAAGAAGAGCTTAGGACCAGTGGGTAGATGGGGGAAGCAGAGTGGCACGTTTGCAGCAACATGAGATATAGTTAGACTGAACTCTGAAAGTTATCCGGCTTCTCTATCTTGACTACTCTACACTAAGCATTTTCCTTTAGTGTGCTGAGAAGTAAGCCACCAGAGTTACTTCTGACTGCCAGCCACATTCCCAGAATTGGAAAATTTGCCCATCAATGTTTTTTTCTTACAGAAGTTGACTTTGTAACTTCAGTAGTTGATTTAAAGCCTGTCCAATGGCTTTATGCCCTAATGGAGCACAAGAAGGGAGGGATACGTGATGGGCTGAATCCAAGACCAAAATAAAGCCTAACTCATGGCAGCCCCTCAGTGCCTGGACCCCAGCTACAGGCTAAATGGCCTACAGATGAGAGAAAGTTGGAAGATTTACCTTTGGCTCCCCATTCTCTTCTCATTTCTGTCATTAACCTCTGTAAGACGAGTCTTGGACTGGGTGACACCTAAGGCCCACTTCTAAGGCTTCCGGCAGCTGAATTGACCTGTGCCACAAGTTCTATTTTGTATTTAATTGGGACCTAAACTATATGAAGTACATCAGTTCTGTAGTTCTGACTCACACCCCAGCTCTCCCAGGAGTCTTTTAAATTTACGTATTTATTCCTGTAGCATCTTTGTTACAGGATGATCTTAAAGACCTAAGTATAAAATTGTACAAAGTAGACATTTTGAAGAAGAAATGGGAATGCAAACTTGACTTGCTAAAAATGGCTCCCGTTTCGCATGTTGGCATATTCGTGGATGCTGCAGGTACCTGGTTACTTGGGGGTCAGATTCTATTTGGTCCACTGAAATAGATGGCTATGGGGTCTTCCTGTCTGTAAGGTCTTTTGAGAGAGAAGTAATTTGTGTGTATACTATATATGCACATTCTTCTGAATGTCTAAGTCACATATTTTCTTTTTTAAAAATTTATAGGGCTTCAAGCAGCAAGCACTTACAGTATCCACAGATCCTGAACATCGTTTTGAGCTTGCTCTTCAACTTGGAGAGTTGAAAATTGCTTATCAGTTAGCAGTGGAAGCAGAGGTATGTTCTAATCCAAGACTTTTCCATAACCCAGGGAAGGGTTAGTAGGTACTTGGGTGTTGCTTTTGCTGAAACATTATTACTCATTTTAGTGAAGCTGTTGTATCTTTGGTCTTTTTAAAGGTGCATTGTTAATCTTTGGATAAGTTTACTGGATTAAATTCAGGGTACTATACTCAGTTCTATACTCTGTTTAAGAAGTCTTCCCGTCTGGTCTGGGTCTCAAGGGTGTAGAGATAGCAACAATAGATGGCAACCATTTGCCATATTAGTGAGAGACACTGATTTTAAACAAGAGTTCTGACATTCTGTAGATCTTTGTATATATGTACTGGAAATTATGGGTTAAGTACAGCATTCATGAGTAAATTAATTTCAGACTGTACAAAAAACTAGCTGTCAAAATCATTTAAATGTGCATTTCATTTGATTTCTGAGAAGCTACAAATGACCACATTCATTAAATATTTTAAGGATGTAATTTTCTACTCTTCCTAAAAAAGTGTTAATAATTTACTTGTTAAAATAATTGTAGTCTAATGACATTTTAATTGTTTACATGGTTTTAGATTCAGTTTTCACTATGTAACTAAAAAATGAAAATGAGTTAATTATTCAAGTATCATTTGAATTACTTTTGTTCATATGATTTTCATTTCCTCATTACACATTTTTATCATGTCTTTGACTGACAGAACCAATTTACCAAGCACAACTCAAAAATTACATTTATGTCTTATATAAATATCTTCTAATTATTACCACAGTGATATTCAAAATAACAAGTAATGTTGATGTTGAAAGTTGAAATGCTATTTCCAAAGATGTTTTATCTTAAATTTTAATAGTCGGAGCAGAAATGGAAACAACTTGCCGAACTCGCCATTAGTAAATGTCAGTTCAGCCTAGCCCAGGAGTGTCTGCACCATGCCCAGGATTACGGTGGTCTGCTGCTCTTGGCCACTGCCTCTGGAAATGCTAGCATGGTGAGCAAGCTGGCAGAAGGTGCAGAGAGAGACGGCAAGAATAACGTGGCATTCATGAGTTATTTTTTACAGGGCAAGTAAGTATCTCAAGGTCTAAAAATCTTTTAAGGAGTTGTAAGCAGTGTTTCTCCATTGACTGTGAGGATGGTGCTTGAGAGGAATATGGTACACAAATCCTGGGGACAGCTGGTGATGGCTGACAGCTGTTGAATAGTGGAGGCAGCCAGAGAACAGTGCTACCTACCTTGGTGGTGCTAGCCTTCAGCAAGGAATGCTCTGGTAACTTTTTTGATCTGTATCTTTATACTTGAGCTGTTAATTAAATGTGTGGTTCAGAGTCAAAGAGGCCACCAGTCAGTTACTCCTAGACCATTTTACTGAATGATAGGAGGCTGTTCTCCTCTAGTTGGTACCTAACGGCAGGCGAGGACTGTCTACACCAGGCAGTTCTGATCTGTTATGTGCAAAGGATAGGAGGATGAAAATGCTATTTACTATTTGAGCTCAACTCTTAAAACATCATGAATTTTTAAGTATAGCAGAATTAATGTGAGCTAAGTCACATGAACATTAGTTTGCCTTTTGGAAATAAACACAAAAGTATTAGTAGTCTTGTTCTACATGCCAGAAAACCTAGACCTTACCATCAAACATTTTTATTGGGTTATGCTTAAGAACTGAACTCCAGGGATTTGTGTACACTAGACAAGTTTTCATTACTGAGCTGCTACACTTCCAGACTTGTAATAAAACTCAAAGTTATTCAAATAAGCTGAAACAGTCATGAACACTGTTGTGCCTCACACCCATGAAGTCCACTGGTTTTGTTCAACATTAAGACAGAAGGCTTAGCAACAGAAGTGAGTGTGTGAGGGGCAGGGGCACAGGAGGAGTTTGCCTCTGCAGCAGGTTCAGTTTCAGCTTTATCTGCTATTACTGTTTATTCTCTGACAGTATCTCTACTTTACTCTGTAGGCTTGATGCTTGCCTAGAGCTCTTGATCCGAACAGGAAGACTCCCAGAAGCTGCCTTCCTGGCCCGAACTTACTTACCCAGTCAGGTCTCAAGGTATGGACTTAGTTTAGAGAGAAATGTTTCAACTAAACCAGGGCCCACATTCTTCATGTTTGGTTCTGTGATGTCTCTAATATTAGGGTAGTGAAGCTATGGAGGGAGAATCTTTCAAAAGTCAACCAGAAAGCAGCAGAGTCCCTTGCTGACCCCACAGAGTATGAAAACCTCTTCCCTGGATTAAAAGAAGCCTTTGTTGTTGAAGAATGGGTGAAGGAGACACACGCGGCTTTGTGGCCGGCCAAGCAGTACCCTCTTGTGACGGTGAGTGGCAGAGTGCCAGGCTGATACACATTCAAAGGCCAGGTTTAAAGTGTGCTGCACACATTATTAAGAGCTAATTATGAGATTTGGCATAATTTTTGACTTCAGAATATTTCATTTTATCATTGTTTTATTCTGATAGCCGAATGAAGAGAGAAATGTTATGGAAGAGGCAAAAGGCTTTCAGCCCTCAAGACCTACAGCTCAGCAGGTCTGTAGAGAACTTCTTGTGACAGCATGACTGGCATTGTTGATTTAAAGCACTACCTGCCACTTCCCGACCCTGGGCTCCCTCTGTGTGGGGGAATATTTACATCTCTGGGCCAGTTCCTTTGGCTTCATATTTACCTCTTATTTTTTAGGAACCTGATGAGAAACCTGCTTCTAGCCCAGTTATCATGGCCTCCCAAACTACCCACAAAGAAGAAAAGGTGGGTCAGCCATCCTCTACCCCGCATCCCATATCAGGAGCAGGTCTTTGAGGTGTAGATGTCTTTGGTATCCTAGTTCAGAGAGGAGGCTTCAAGTAGGATGCTGCGGCTCTTGTCAGTAGGAAGGAAACTTGGTTCTGGATTTGGACTGTGAACATTTACCCTCTCCCTCTTCCTTTCCCTGCAGAGTTTACTGGAACTAGAAGTTGATTTGGATAACTTGGAATTAGAGGATATTGATACAACAGACATTAATCTGGATGAAGATATTCTGGATGACTAAAGCTTGCCATTACTCCAGTAAGAGATTATTATGGCAATCAATCAATCACCATCCTGACTACAACTATGGAAATCCTTGATTTGCATATGCAAACAAGGGGAACATAGCTACTTCATCTTCAGAGGAGTTGATGGGCAGCGTTAAGTTACTATGTTCTCCTTGTTAACTGAAACAGACACTTCCTTTTTTCATATTGTCATTAGACCACCCCTCATAAAATCTTTTGAATAATGAGAAATCCTGAGTTTCTTTCCTAATGAAAATGGACGTTGAGTTTTAGATGGCTGAGCCAAAACATCTCGCTCGGTCTCAGCTTCTCCCTTTCCTTGAATAACGAAGGGCAGTTTCCAAAACCTTGCTCTGACCTCGCGTCACAGCACAGCGGCTGGGCTCTCAACAGTACCTGTCGGCCTCTTTGGTATTGTGGCAGTGGGTTTTGTTTTTGTTTTTTATCTGCATTAGTATAAAAAGAGAAATTCATAACCAGGCACTCACATATATGTCAGTCATCCCTGTGGGGGGGGGCGGGGGGAAGAAAAAGACGTGGGGCCGAGCGGCGCGCTCTCGCGGGAAAGGAATGTGCCGGGCAGGGCGGCGGCGTGTGGGTCTCACGTATGAGATACAGGCCGGCGCTGAGCCCGCGTGGGGATTAGGGGAGCTGGTAAGACGGGCACGCGCCTCAGCGCAATAGCGAGCGAGCGTCTGCTGTCCCGCTAGCGAGCGCGGGCAGAGAGATCTCGCTCAGAAGGCGGTGTCGTTCTGGTGTAGATTTCCCGGTACCTGTTCCTGTGGGCTGTTTGGCTGTGTGGCTGAGACACTGTTGCTGCTGAGAGGTGGCCTGGCTGAGTCTCTGGTGGCGTGGAAAGCGTTGCGGCAACTCCGTATGGCGAATTCAATAAGATACTTTATTAAGATAATAGAGAAAGAGAAAGGAGAAGATAGGTGAGAAAAGCCATGACCATGATAAGGAAAAGGGCCAAGAGAGAGAGCATGTGTGGGCGGAGGGGTGCTATTTATAGTGAGTCGGGTTGCCAGGTAACCGAGGGGCGGGGAGACCCTGGCTGCAGCCAGGTGACTGCAGAGTGGAGTCAGGTTAGAACCTGGGGGCCTGGGGCATGACTACACGTGACTGGGCTACAGGATTAAGGCCTTGTCTCACACCAAGGTCCCACACATCCCCATGTCACCTAGAAATTGAGTAGGATAACAAATACTTGAGAATTTAAAAAGCAGAAAAAAAAAAACAAATTACAGAAAACTTTAAGTCAGTAAATACTTTTTAATCCCGAGATGTTTAAATGTTCAGCTTAGTATTACCAAAATGGAAGGGCATTAACATGAATGCATTTTTAATTGTTATCAGGATCCTGCAGAATGGCTGACGACTATTTCTTGATAAGTTTGAAGTGCTAATTCTATATATGCTCCTCTCTGTGCTTCTGTTTTTGCGAAAACCTATGAAGATAGAAAAAACAAACAAGTTCTAGAATCAAGAGCAATAGGCTAAGTGTATAAAGTCAGTTTTAAGATGTCATTACCATTTTTACAGTAGAGACACAATTTCCAATAAGTATCACAATAATCTCCCTGAGTAGATGAGATAGTGTATATGGACAGAAGTACCTTATCCAATTGCAGCAACAGTAATTCTAAACCTCAGAATGGCTTTCATCTCTTATTAATAAACTATCAGTAAAGATTAAGACCCTGACATTGTACCTCCTCCTAGATCAAAATGAAAACCATTATAGAGAAACTAGAGAGACTGAGAGCTAGCAAGCTTACTTTTCATTTAAAAAAAAAATTGCTGACTTCATGAGTTCTTGTCTTAAAAAAAAATCGTCAAAAGCACACTGTTCTCCCTGCCTTAGCACAGAAAGTCATGATGAGTACCAGTTTGCGCTCCCGTCACTTCTGTCCTTAGGAACAAATACAGAAAATTTCAGGAAGATACCATCTTAACCTAGCACTGAGGATGTGTCTGGGGAGCCCATGACTTGAGTGGTGTGCAGTTCCAAAATGATCATACAGCCAAGGTTTGCTGACACCCACCTGTCCCTGACGAATGTGCTCACACTAAGGGTGGGAGGCTGTTTAGTACCTGTGGGGGCTTAACCACCTCCTTCCCCGTCTGAACCTCTCATCTGCAGCTGCCAGCTTGCCTGCTACACCATCTAGAGTGCCACATGATTCCCCACATGCTGCCAGTCCAGGTAACAGGAAAAATGGAGTTTTCATTCACATTAATGTTTTCAAGCCTAAATGTTCCATATTCACAACGATGTATCATTAAATATGACCCACGTCTCGATTTTTCCTAACTCGATCATCACTGACAAAAGGACTCTACCTTAATTAAACCGACTCCCTCGGCAGCCTGCTCTTTGGCCTCTTGAGCTGACAGGCCATCTGGATGAAGCATGTGGTACAGCTGGACCAGGCTGGTGGCGTCATCAACCCTGAGAGTGGAAAAGCCTAGCATTACCAAGGGGTTCCATTGGTTTCACAACCCTGTGAAAGCGTTTGCCAATTCTAAGCTAAATCACATTTCAGACAACTCTGGTGAGGGAGAAGGTAGTTCTGTAATTCCAAAGCATTTGAAGGGGCCAGAGGGATGGCTCAGTGAGTAAAAAGCACTTGTTACACAAGCCTGATGACCTGAACCCGGGGGTGGAAGGAGAGAACCAGATCGACAAAGCTGCCTTCTTGTCCTGACCTATGAGGCGGGTAAGGCAAGAAGCCATACAGGAAGTATGGCCCACTTTATGAAAATATGGCTGTGTTCTTTGGGAGATGGAACATCTCTTTCCATAGAAACAATTCCTAGTGGCAAGGATTTCCGGACCAGGCAACATGGTCAACATGAAGTAAGTTGATCCAACTCCGGATACAAATTCTGCTTTATACTTCTGAGATTATTTCTAAACAATTTCTATCAACATGAAAACCTTTAGCTGCCCCCAAAACAATCTTCCCACATAGTCCACACCTTCTAACTACTTGTCCCTCAAAGCTGAGGGTTGGGGAGGACATAAAAATAACCCCAAGTGATCACATTTTGAGGCTTTGCTGTGTACATTTAGCTCCTGGCTTCCAGTTGGAGAGATAGGGGTGAGGACACCATAATTCAGTGCTATGCCGCAGCCGTCTCTCTTTGACTACCCCCACTTTCTAAACAGCTAGGCTAGAAGATGACATAATGTACATAAGTACATAATGCCTGAAGTCATGGTGACCTAGTGAAATGCTCTGAGAAAAGGAATCCGCTGCTCAAACTGTATAACTGTTCTGGGGCAAAAGGCTGAAATGCACATTACTTGCTGTCATGCTTACTCTAGTTCAAAAAGGCAATAACAAAATGTTTCTTCTCAATACAAGATGAAAATAATTCCCTTTAAAACTTGGGCATAATGGATCTATGGGTTTCTACACTTCAGAATTATGTTTAAGCTCTTCCTGGCAGGCACAAACCACTGCAGATGTTAACTTTTACATAATAAAGAGTAATAGGAGAATACCACATATTATCACATCCCATAGCTTCTGTATCCAGAGCTCTTCTGTCTGCACTAAGTGCAGGATTGTCTGCATTTGGGGAGCTTGAGGAGACAGTTCATACATAGGCCACGTAATACAGAAAGGCACGGCACTTATCATCCCCAACTAGGCCACCTGATGATGAGGGAATTCTGCACTAGGAAAGCTATCCTGATGAAAAGCAATGGTACATCTCAGGTAATAAGATGTGTAACCTTTGAGTGTGACATTCATATTGCAAGTAAGATGCTTCTACGGTCTGAAGATGGAATGACTACTCATACCTCTTCTTATTCAGTCTTAATAGTCCAGCAAGGGCTTTGGGGAAAGTTAACTTTCTCACAATAGCCATGATGGTTCCTTCACCTGCAATTTTGGATTTTTTTTCGCTTAAATGTAAAAAGCTATTTTCTTTCCAGTTTTATCTCAAACTATATGCATAACTCAGAAACACTGAGTTTTGTTCCTAACCACAGCAATAAGCAAATCACAAGTAGTCTATTAACTACAATATATTTAAAGTCATTTTTATAAAATGGTAATTTTTTAATAAACAATAGCACCAACAAACTTCCTTAATGAAAGATACCAACCATTCATTATTTTTGTTTTTAGACAGGGCCTAACTAAGTAGACCAGGCTGGCCTCAAAAGATCCTCCCATATTGCCCCCATTCCCCACCGTACCCAGGCAGACTTTAATTTGTAAAGATGTAAAATCTTCACAGCACAGTATGATGAATTATGTTTATGTTATTTTCAGCTAGCAACTTTGGAGCACATCAACTTGATGCCAAAAATACATTCTTTCACCACTTTGAAAATAACTTTACTGAAACCTTAGAAGCTTTTCAAAAAAAAAAAAAGGCCATCAAAAAAAAGTAATTTTCATTACTTAAACATGTTAACAGGGAAGTCGTATGAGCAGAGTAGTTCTGCTAGAAAATAAGTGCCCACCAGATCTTGCATTTACTTTACAATTCCCATGTAATATCCCTGTGTGCCTAGAAAACCCACCAATACTACAAAGGTAGTATTTGTACTACAAATACTACAAAGGGTGAAAAAAAAATCTCAGTCTACTATCAAAATCATATATATTTTTTCTAACAATCTAGCTCTGATATGTAACATGAAAGCAGAGACTAGAAGAACTATGCTAGAAAAACAAATCCAAATGGAAATAAGTGAAAACTTCCTATCACTGGACAATGCCATTGCAAAAAGACTGACTTATTGTTGGGCAATAAATGATCAGTTATTCAGATCATTCATACTTACAAGTCTCTCTGGATCTGATCGATGAGCAAACCATCAATCTTTTTTTTATTTACAAAATACCAAGCCATTCCACCAAAGTGTCTTGTTGAACGTAAAAGCTCATATTTTCCATGTCTGTCTATGTCTTCATAGGTCTGATGATGAACCTATTCACATAAAATGCACAGAAAAATGAAAAGTGGGCGGCACCACATGGTTCATATCAGCAGGAGCGCTGCCACAAGTGCTGCACAGCCAGGTCTACCTGCAAGCTGCCTCCCTAGCCTCGCTCAGCTCAGGAAAGCAGAAGACCTGAGTACGATCCCCAGAACCCACATAAAAACCATGTGTGCTGGGCACACTTGAATTCCCAATGATGACAAGATGGATCCCTGGAAGTTCATCTTGTATAGCAAGCACTTTACCCACTGAGCCCTCTTCCCAGCCCTGTCCAAAAGGCTTTAAAACTGATCAAGTTTTAAAGATGAAGAGAGTATGGCTCACCTAGTGCCGAGGCCACACTTGATCCAGCCCATCCACCTTGACCATCCCCTGCATATGCACTGCATGTACAAACGCACAGCTCAAGCTTGACTATTTTCTACCTACTGCTTCTCTGTCCTCTGAAACACCTCTACTCACCACAGTCCCCTCTCTCACACTGTCCCTTGCACTTCTAGAACCCCTTTCAAGACACCTAGGAAGCCTTTTCTGAGAGCACTCTTAACACATTTCAGGCTAGAGGTGGCAAGTGTCTGCATGGTGTCTTACGTACATAACTGCTGGAGTGCAGGCCTCGGCGCTCACTCAGTCCTCGGTCCTGGCATCAGCTATGTTACGCACAACACTGCCCACAAAACCAGGCTCTCTCAATACGTCCTTACTGAGCTATAAGACACACACTGCACTTGGACAAATTCTAATGGATAACTAACTGTTCCTATAAAGTGAATGGAAAGGAGGAAAGGCTCTGTCATTATCTGAGTCCTAAACCAACCACTTTAACAGCAGTGCAACTAAGAGCAAGCAGTTCACACTACACGCCCTGCTTCCCTCATTCTTAGAGGTGTCTGAACACATAAAACATGTATCTACACTCAATACATTTCAAAGTAATTCCCTTTCCTATAACCTGCATCAAAGCCTGTAGTGGAATTCAAGTGTTACTTTAAAAACCTTTTGCATAATCATTTAAATCACATTTTGGGAACTATTAAATAGACTCACCTTTATATACTCGGTGGAATCTGGCTCAAACTGGGCAACACAGAGATTGAGGACGTCAGCATGCCGGTCTTGGCTGTACATGGTCTAAAGCCACATAGTAAAATGGAAGTCAGCTGAGAACATGAAAGTTCCCACCTGTCCTGACACTGTAACAGGCCTGCCAATATACAAGCCACCTGTGTGCCTATCAAGAGCACATGGGGAGCTGGATATAATGGTGCAGACCTTTAATTCCAGCATTTGGTCGGAGGCAGAGGCAGGCAGATTTTTGTGAGTTCAATGCCAGCCTGGTCTACATAATTCCAGTAGAGCCAAAGCTACATAATGAGAACCCAACTTAAACAAAATAAAACAACAAAAAAGAAAAATAATTTTTTAAAAAGTATACAGAAATGGCACAGGCTCTGTAAATGCCACACTTGGATTCAAATCCTAACTAAACTAACTGTATGAGAACCCTTATCAAGTTACTGCTACATTAGTGCCTGCGTTCACCGTTTTGAAATTGCCAGCAGTGTCAGAGCCAACTGCTTCAAAAGATGATCATCATGGAAATGGAATTTAATTCCCTGTACCTTAAGGTTTTCATCTTTGAAAATTACTGGTGGCAAAACTCTACGACCTTCTTTTGGGAAATAAATTTGTATCACTCTGTCCCGTTCTTCCCACGAAGCTTTGCGTAGTGTGCCGCTCGGTTCTCTAACAACAATAAAACGTTCCTGAAACAGAAAGCAACCAGAGGTAAGTAAGTTGTGAAGACTTCCGTTTAGCTCTTGTGATAGCGAATACTATCAACGCGGTGGGATCTAGAAT
Source organism: Tokudaia tokunoshimensis (assembly GCA_036184795.1). NCBI lineage: Eukaryota > Metazoa > Chordata > Mammalia > Rodentia > Muridae > Tokudaia > Tokudaia tokunoshimensis. The sequence continues at coordinate 99,669,359 of BTHU01000008.1, forward strand.
CACTTTGGAGACAATTTGTGTGTATGTGAGAGGCACTGTGTAGCTTCGGTTGGGACTGGCAGCCCCACCCCCTGTGTGGGCAGCCCCAGTCCATGAGCTGAATCCCGGACTGCGTATGAATGGAAAGGTGAGCAAGCTCCAGCCCGCCCCTCTGCTTCCCGGCTGCGCGCAGTGTGACCGACCACAAGGTGGGCCACAGATACGGACGGCTAAAATCCTAAGACCCTGACCTCTATACACAACTGCGGAAGGCCAGCTGGAGGAGGGCCGCTCTTCTGACCTCGCAGTCAGCAGCACTGAATGCGTTCTGAGGGCCCAACTACAAATCACTCCTATCCTTCAAAGGTTCAAATAAAAAGCTGCCATTTTTAGATGGCACACTGCTGTTTTAAATTGGTAATCAAGGAAACTACAGTGGAAACAGTAATGTCTGAAAACTATCCGTGAAATTTCCAATGGTTTTACTAAAAAGTAAAAAATCCATTGGGAAGTTTGGGTTTCTTGCATTATTAATCCCAGCACTTGGGAAACAGAGGCAGACAGATCCCTGAGTTCAAGGACTGCCTGGTCTACAGAGAGAGTTCTAGGATAGCCTTCTAGGATAGCCAGGGATATATAGTGAGACCCTGTCTTGAAAAACAAACAAACAAAAAAAAAAGAAAAGGAGGAAAGACGGAAAGACAGACAGACAGACAGACAAAGATAAACCACTCCATCTTGCTCAAGTCTAAACAGGACATCTACACCACAACCCTCCAGGGAACAGGCTGAAGAAGGGCAGACGGCATGGAAGGGCAGGAGATGGAGAGGGCCTGCTCTGGAACACTGCTGGAAGGACATGCATGGCTGCTGCACTCATGAACTCCTTACAACTCTGGTCACTTGCATAAGACCCACACAGATGTCAAGACCAGGCCAGTGAACATTTCATCATGGATCAGGGAGGGGCATAAAAGGCTCCACCCCTCCCCGAGCATCATTTTTAGGGTTACTATTACTGTGATGAAACACCATGACAAAAAGCAAGTTGGGGAGAAGTGTTTCTTTTGCTTCTACTTCCACATCACAGTTCATCATAAAAGGAAGTGAGACAGGACTCTCACAACACAGGAACCTGGAGGTAGAAGCTGATGTAGAGGCGATGGAGGGGTGCTGCTTACTACCCTGGTCATCATGGCTTGTTTAGCCTGCTTTTCTATAGAACCCAGGACCATCCCAGGAATGACACCACCCACAATGAGCTGGCCTTCCCCCATCAACCACTAACTAAGAAAATGCCCTACAGACTTGCCTGCAGCTTGATCTTACAGAGGCATTTTCTCAGCTGAGGTTCCCTCCTCTCAGACGACTTTTGCTTGTGACAAGTTGACATGAAAACTAGCATTTACTGGCAGTATGGTTGTTAGGGAAGAGGTGTCACTGTCTCTAGTGTTGTGGACACTGATTAAGTTGCCCAGGCCTCAGTAAGTACCCCCACTCATGCTCACGCAAGAACCCCAATGAAGTAGAAACACAAGAAAGCAGCAGGTGGGTTCTCGGGGTGGAGAAGGACAGACGGGAGTAAGGAGGAGACTAGAGACCGACAATGACTAAAATGCCTTGTACACATGTATGACTCCGTTAAAGAACACGGATAGGATGCCATGCCTCTGCCCACGCCCCTGTCCACATACACACAAGAAAACCCTTGATCTTCTGATCCTCTCCTGAAGTGTCAGCTAAGGAAAGCAGTCCAGCTCAGGTAGACTGAATGCTGATTTCTCCCTGACCATTGCTGTCTGTGCCGTCTGCCTGTGTCTACACTCTGCCGTCTGCCTGGCTACACTTGCCTCGTTGTGTCTCAGCACAAGTATCTTAGGGTTTCTACTGCCACGATAAAAACACCATGACCACTATAACCTGGGGAGGAAACAGTTTATTTCATTCCACAACTCTCAAGTCATACACAATCCATCACTGAAAGACGTCAGGGTGGGAGCCTGGAAGCAGAAACTGAAGGAGAGGCCATCAGGAAGTGCTCCTTATGAGTTTGTTCCTCACGGCTTGCTCAGCCTGCTTTCTTATAGCACCAGAACCACCAGCCCAGGGATGGCACCAACCCAAGTGAGCTGCATCTTCTTGAATCAATCATCAAACAGAAAAAGGCAGCACTGATTTGACCACAGGCCAATCTGGTGGGGACATTTTCTCAATTTAGGCTCCCTCTTCCAAAATGACTCCAGTTTTGTCAAATTAACAATAAAACCAGCCAGAACAACATGTTTCTGGTATTAGTCTGAAATACACAAAGTCCATAGTATGTAACAACATGACATGGACCTGCAAGCATCTCCTGCTTCTTCAGAGGCACTCCACTTTGGAAGCTTCAGAGAGAGGGGGATGTCAGTCATCCCTCAGACCCATCTCCATGTGGTCTTTCAAAGATTACTCTGCAATCTGGCATATACTCACCCGATGTGGTATGTTATACGATATATCAGTAAACACATATTTGTTTGTTTCTGTTCCTTCCAAGATCTTATCCTCAGCTAATACGTCATTTATTGGCTTTCGTTCTTCCAGAACTGGTGGCATCTTTAAGCGTACTTTAGCTGCCTCAACTGCCAGTCTAGTAGCCTAAAGAAATAAAATACCTCTTAGGTCATAACGTCCAAAAGAAACGTTTGATAAAGCAGGCACTCATCAAGAATGCTGATAACTACAAAGAAGAGAAGCTGTAGCCATGAATCTGTAAGTGAAAACCTAACCCTGGATGTGAGGGACTGGCCTTCCCTGTGGTGTGACAAACAACACCATTTACCCACTTACCCGCTATCTAAGCCGCAAAGGAATGTTCTAGACAGAGCCATGCTGCAAGAGATTCTTACAGCAAAGCTGCATTTATTCCGTGTTCACTTTGTGCCAGACATCAAATACTCCAAATAGGCACTGCAGTGACGGCTCGGCCGTGATGAGCACTGGCTGCTCATGCAAAGGATCCGGGTTTGGTTCCCAACACCTACGTGGTGGCTCACAACCACGTGTAACTCCAGTTCCAGGGGTCCCATGCCCTCTTCTGACTTCTATGGGTACCAGGCATGCTCATGGTGCACATGCACACATACAGGGAAAACACCCATATACATAAAACAAGGGAAACCAAGTGTACTGGGTTCACTCGATGCCTCAAACCTACACGAACCAGGTGCTGTTACTATCCTCTCTATTTGATGGAAAGCAAGAGTTACACAGAAGGTACAGTTCTAGGAGCTGCACAGGTATCAGGACTGAGCTCCAAAGCCTCCACCCCCAAGCAGGGACTGCGCTGCTTTGTGCCACAGTATTTACAGTGGTGAGCTGAGAGGAGAAGAGGCATGTTTCACTTTTCTGATGCTGCTGGATACTGAATCAGAAAGAAGCATGGCAAGTCTCACATAGTCACACAGCAGAGTACACAGAGCATACTCGACAGAGGACCAGAGACTCTGCTACCTGGAAGGTGCTGCTCAGCAGATTTCTAACTTCACCAACCCTTCAGCTCCAAGGCTGCTGAGGAGAAACAGCAGATGCTTTTCCAGGAAGGGAGCTGGAGCAGACAAGATGAAAGATGGGCAGACTGGTTTGGGGCAGGAAGAAGGTTCAGGCTAGACACCTAGACTTGACCCCAGTGTGCTCAACTATGGCCACACCCCGTGCTCCTCTCTGCCTGCCTACTCACAAGTCTTTCCTCAGCTCTACGCCTCCTTCACCTTTCACTCATGACTACACAGGAACAGCACTGAGATCTACAGTAGACTCTGTCTTATTTAACCCTGAGAGAAAGGTATTCTACCAATACTCGAGTTGACATACCTCTTCCAACTGTGCCTGGGTCATTAACTTATAGGTTGGTGGCTTCAGTGGTTGTATAGCAGGCCTGAATGTCTTCTGCAAGTCCAGACCTGTCATCTTGGTGAGGATACTCTGGACCTCCTCATCCATAAAAGTAGGTTTCTTGACTTCTGAGCTACCAGATTCTGTAAAATAGATTTCAGTTATAAGAAGCTACCCACAATGGCAAGCCAAGATGTCTCTAGGTGGAAAGTTAACAATAAAAACCATCTGTAGAGAATACGCTTCAAAACTACATGATGCTAATATCTATGGGATCCTTTCATCCATTCAATGCTTAAAATTCCCTGAACATTCACCATGACACACACGGTCTGCCAAGAAGAGGGTCTACTACAGTGAACATCATGAAAACTAAAGATGACAATCCCTGACTTGTCTCCTCTCTTTGGTTGTCATTTTGGAGGGAACAGAATAGAGGACCTGGCACGCAGCACTCTACCTGTAAGCTACACTTCGACCCTCAGATTGGCTTCCTAGAAGTCAGACACAGCACAACCACAAAACAGGTCCTAACCTCCCAATTTTATGAATGGGGGTGCCAATGCTAACTGAAAGAAAACAAGCTATTAGGAACAGAGGGTTTACCAAGGTTTACCTGGGTCTAGAGCCTCAATCCCTTCCCAACTAAGCCCAGCTCTGGCTCACACAATTTCCCTCGTCCTTTCACTCACTTCTTGCTCTTTTCTATAGGCATAATGGTTTTTGTCCACTGTGTAAGGTTTACCCTGTGTTATTCGTATGCTGATTTCTCTGCTTTCATAGCTTGTTTCAATCTGGACACAGCACTGTAATGTTTATACCAAGAATCTCCTTTCTCAGGTTTGTGTAAACAGTTCTTGCCATTTATTCTGTGCCTTGTCAATAAATGTTGATCACCCAGTGGCTGAGCAGAAGAGAGAATAGGGTGGGATGTGGTACTTCTGCCTGTCAAAGGAAGGACAGAGGGAGAAAGCAAGATGCAAGATTCAGATCAGCCAGGAGGATGGAGGAATTGGTGCCAGGAGGAAAGGGTCCAGAGAGATCATAGAAACACACCTGAAGCCCAAAGAGCCAGGTCAATAATAATAATATGCAAGTATAAAGGAATGGGGCTGGGAGGTAGCCAGATTAGCATAGAAGGTATAGGTAGACCATTTAACTGCTTTTCTATTGAGGTGCAATTTAAAATTTTAGTTTCTTTGTGTGGTTACTGAGGACTAGCATAAGGTAAAGAAATACAGCCACTGGATTAATTTATTGCTAATATTTATATTAAAGATAATTCATTAACACTTTCCACTGGAAAAGTAAAAGGCCATCTGTTCCTGGGTTCCTCTTAGCCATTAGGCCTATAGATACCAGTGCCTTACAAGATCCTGACCTAGTTCCTTCTCTCCCTATTCATAGTCTCACTGGGTACTTTCCTAGCTTTCTATGGCTTTAATTACATCCAGCTGCCAGAGACTCTAAAATCCCAATCTGTGCCCAAGATCATCTTACCTGTACTCCAATACTACCAGACCATAACAATCTCTTCTTGTCTCATACCTGCGGTCCCTACTATTCTTTATCACAGCACTGTCTATCGGGTCATTCTATCCAGAATCTTAAAATTATTCTTGACTTCTTCCATACCCACCACACTCAGCCAAAAAAAAAAAAAAAAAAAAAAGCAGATAAAATGACAGGAATGGCCATTATTAACACACAGAGACGTTTACTGTGCAGAGCTTACTGAGCTAAATACATACCACGCTCAGAATATTCAGCTCCCACTGCAACCCTTTAAAGGAATATTACAATCACCCTACTTCTACAAAAAAGAATACTAGTTAACCGTCTCTTTTTAGATCTATTTCCCACTGCCATTACTCTGGTCATGGCCATTCTTACTCCTTACCTTGGCTTCCCTGACTCTTTTCTGACCTCACTACAAACCATTCCTACAAAGAGCTTCCTTGAGAGTAATATGCCAAACAAACAAACAAAACAACAAAACAAATAAAAACCCTGAAATCAAGACGATTCTCACGTTTAAAACTCAGATGGTTTGACTGTGTCCACCCCTCTAAAAGATTTAGTCTCTGTCCTAGTTAGGTTTTCTATTACTGCAGTGAATCACCATGGCCATAAGCAAGCTGGGGAGGAAAGGGTTTATTTGGCTTACACTTCCACACTGTAGTCTTATCATCGAAGGAAGTCGGGACACAAACACGAATTGCCCAGAGGCAGAAGCTGATACAGGGGCCATGGAGGGGTGATGCTTACTGGTTTGCTCCTAAGCCTTGCTCAACCTGCTTTCTTATAGAACCAAGAACCACCAGCCCAGGCACAGCACCACCCACATCTAACACTAATTAAGAAAATGTCCTACAGCTGGATCTTACGGAGGTGTTTCTCTCCATTCAGATAACTCTAGCTTGTGTCAAGTTGACACAAAACTAGCTGGAACATTCTTTAAAGACCAATTTCATTCTCATGGTCACCCTCGAGCTCCAGTCACAATAAGTGCTCAGCACTACACAATTCAGACAATCTCAGCCACCTGCCCAACTCTAGCGATCACTTTTATTCTAATGCTCTTCAATTTGTATCTAACTGTATCTAACAATTTGTATCTAACCTGGAATAACAAAGACATCTCAACTTCAATACAAAACAAGCATAATTCCGCCTCCTTCCCCATTTTTCATTTTCATCCTACCTAGTCATTAATCCAAAGTCAAAAATCAAACACGTAAACTCTGTTTTTACCATTAATATTCTCTAGCTTGGCACTAGTCTCCATTCAACTGCTTACCATCAAAACCTGGAAACTTACTTAGACATTATCAACCCTAACTCTAAAACAGGTTCCCCCAAAATACCAGCATTCAGTTTCTTCTCTATACTTCTGCTTATTATGGTGTCCTCTTGTTCAGAATGGTTATTTTCACCTTAGCATAGTTAGTCTGGTGGCAACGTTGACTGTATTTTTCCCCCTCCAGCACCCTTGACGCAGCCCGCATCACCGTGCTCTGTCAATCGCCACTGGGTAAGAGAGCCCAGGTCAACCTTACAGCATGCCCCAAGCTAGTGTAGTGTAGTGCTTTGCAAGGAGCGGAACGCAAGCACTAGTGGCTCAGTGAATGAATGAATGAAGGAGAGCTTAGATAAGCTCTGTAAGGACAGACGGAAGCCGACTCAGTCTGACAACCTGCCATGCAGCTTTCACTAGTTAGAGCAAGCTCTAAGTTTCCCAGGCGCTCCGCAGAGTACTGGCGGTCACTCACCGGCCTCGGAGCTGAGCGGGCGGCGAGGCTGCCCCACCTCGAAGGGCTGGGGCCGCGACGCGAGCAGAGCATCGGGGTGGCGCTGAGCTGTGGCCCGAGTACAGACCCGCCGTGATCGCCGAGAGCCCAACTGGAACCGCCACAGCGACAATGGAGTTCTGACGGCAGCCATGATTACCCGACGCCCTTTGCGCCGGAATCGACAGATAAACTTCCGACTTGCGAGGCTTTGTACAGCATTCTGGGAAATGTAGTCTGGGTGGAGGCAACGCGCTGTGGAAGCGTTTTAAAACTAATAAAATCCGAGACTTTGTGCAAGCAAGGCAAGTGTTGTACGAAATGAGCTATATCCCCCTCCCAGTTCCCCTCTTAGAGACAATCTCTGCAGTCTTAGCCTCAAAGCCGCTGAGTCGCCGCTCCCTTTCGAGCCAGAGATGAAACTCAGGTCAAACATGGTAGCAGGTATCTTTACCACCCGAGCTGGAATCTCACCAGCCCATTTACTTATTGTTTGTTTGTTTGTAGTCTTAGCTTTCTCATTTGTATACAAGACATATTGATAGTACATACAAACACTCACACACATACATACATACATACATACATACATACATACATACATACATGTTAAGAGTACATACATTAAAAAACAAAACAAGGGCTTGGAATGGAGCTCAGCACTAGAGTACTTGCCCAGCGTGTGAAAGTCCCTAAGCTCAGGTCCCAGCAGCACAGGCATCTGGGCAACATCCCACCAGCTGCTTATTCACAAGTACGTGTTTGAGTCCCTCACTATGTGTACGGTTTTTTGCTATATGCTCCTTTTCTGTTTTCTTGGTTCTAAATAATGAATCTGTATTGCCCGCCTAGACCTTTTCTCCCACGTGCGGGTTTAAATCCAATTGTTTGCAGTTTTTTCAAGCTTTTCAAACACACCCCAAATGTTAGCTCTTCATTCTGAGTCCATAACCACCAATCACCTCTTACCTTCCCTTCACAGGCCCTTCTTAGTTTCTAGTCGTTTTGCTTATTATCTGCTTATTTTTCTCACCACATGAAGGCAATGCCTATACATTATTATAATATTACATAGTACAGCTTATGTGCAGAGCAAACACTTGTTGAATGAAAGGATGGATGGATGGATGGATGGATGGATGGATGGTTGTGTGGGTGGGTAGGTGGATGGGTAGGTGTGTGGGTGGATGGATGGTTGTGTGGGTGGGTGGGTGGATGGGTGTGTGTGGGGGTGGATGGATGGTTGTGTGGGTGGGTGGGTGGATGCGTGGGTGGGTGGGTGTGTGGGTGGATGGATGGTTGTGTGGGTGGGTGGGTGGATGGGTGGGTGTGTGGGTGGATGGATGTTTGTGTGGGTGGGTGGATGGGTGGGTGTGTGGGTGGGTAGGTGGATGGGTGGGTGTGTGGGTGGGTGGGTGGTTGTGTGGGTGGGTGGGTGGATGGGTGGGTGGGTGGGTGGATGTGTGGGGGGATGGATGGACGGACGGATGGATGGATAAGTGGGTGGGTGGGTAGATGGATGGGTGGATGGATGACGGAGTGGGTATGTGATTTCATTATGTTCTTTCCCAGGTGTCTAGGGAGTGGAAGTCTTTTCTTACCATAGATTATGCAGGTTAAGCACTTTGCCCTAGGCCTAGCAAAAGAAAGTTGTTGAGCAAATATGCATTTGAATTTGCTGGGTAGAGAGACTTAACTCCTAACCTCACCTATTTTCTTCCCCATTCCCTATTGTGAAAATTCATTTTACATGGAGTCACTCCTAGCTTATCCCATTGTAAAGGAGTCTCCTCTCCACAGGAGACACTATAGCTATGCACACTTACTGAAAGAGCCATTTCACAAAACCAATCCACTCACAAAGGCTCCTCTGGCTTTAAGAAAAGTTTTACTTAGTAACTAGCAACAGAGCTGCTGTGACAATTAGACTAGTTTTATATACTCATTTCTGCAGCTTGCCAGCTTTCTAAAGCAATAAAGCCCCCTCCCCCCCAAAAAAAATCTCCCTTCATTTCAAAGTGATTGAGGTTGTCTTAGTAAAACCCATAACGGTTTCTTTGTTCACTGAACATACCAGGGATCATCCCAGTTTTATACACTTATGCCCCAGTTTCTAATCCTAATCTTTGTTCCCAAATAAGTTTCTTTTTTGGAAATTCATGCCTGTGTTCCTGTTTGAGTTTTAAATGATGTTTTATGTATTTATTTGCTTATTTGTATATGTGAGTTTATGTGGATGTCTGTGTGCCCTAATCTATTACCCTCCTATTCATTTTACACTGGGGTCTCTCTCTACACCTGGGGCTCAGGCTTTCTTGGGCAGTCCAGAAGCCCCAGTGACCCTCCTGTCTCCACCCTCCTCTACCCATGCTGGGAGGCATGTGTGGGATGTCTGCCTGGTTACATAGGTTCTAGAATCCAAACTTGGATCTTCATGCTTGTATGGCAAGTTCCCTTAACTCCTGAGTCATTGAAGGTGACAGCGTTATGAACTCTGCTATTGCTATTTGAATGGGGGAGGAAGACAGCCCTAGGCTTGGCCTTAATTCAGGTAGGAGCTACTATCCTGCTTTCTCCCACCTCCATCACTCTATGTAGTAACAAGTACCAATAGTGGGGGAATGAATCAGAATGCAAGCAGCAGGCTCCCACCTCAAGCATTTTCTCTCAGAAGCAAACCTATTCTTTTTTCCCATGGCCACTGATAAGAGGAGAGGCCAAAGAGCTTAATTTTTCTATATCCTGGTGTCATAGTTACCATTCTATTGCTGTGAAGAGACCCCATGACCAAGACAACTCTTATAAAGTGTTTTATTGGGGACTTGCTTACAGTTTTAGGGAATTAGACCTTGGTCGTTATAGCAGGAAGCAAACATGGTGCTGGAGCTTCACATCCTGACCCAAAGGCATCAGGCAGAGAAAAGGAGGCATATGTGGACTTGGCATGGGCTTTTAAAACCTCAAAGCCCACCGTCAGTGAGTGATACATCTCCTCTAACATGGCCACACCTCCTAATCCTTCTCAAACAGTTCCACTAACTGGGAACCAAGAAACTAAACATATGAGACTATGGGGGCCATTCTCATTTGAACCACGACACCTGGGGACCCTATGAATAGGTAAGATGTGTACATTAATGCAAGAGGAAATGAGTCTGGTAGCTGTTGTATCAACTGCATGTGGCACTGTGACAAATTAGTACACATTGGTGGATTACAATAGCAGAAATATCAAAATTCTACATGTTAGAAATCCGATATCAGTATCCAATGACCCAAACCAAAGCTTCAGCAGGCCCCTGCCTCTTTTAGGGGACTTACAGGAGAATCTGTCCCCAACCCTCTCAGCTACTCATGACTACAAGTATTCTTGACTTGTGGATGTACCAGTCCTGTCTCCACCTCCAGCTTCCTCAGCTTCCCCCCTTTAGTTTGTATCAATAAAAAATTTCTCTTTGCCCCCTCTAAGGATATATGTGGAATGAAATTATAATCTTAGCTAGTCCATATAAAATGCACACAATCCAGGTATTTTATTTACAGGCTGTAAGCCTAAATTAGGCAGATTTTTGAGCTATTATAAGTTATTTCCCAGCTATAAAGTCCCTTGTTACTTGCTCTTTTTCCTGGCCACATGTTCAAGGTCCATCTCCTCTCATTCCAGCCTTTTCCATCTTCCTTCTTCTCTCCCCTCCTTTTTCCTCCAGTGCCCCCTGCCACATTCCTCAAAGCCCCACCTTTCTCATATAATAAAAGGGACACCACTTTTTGGAGACCCTACATTTTATACTAATGCAAATAAATTGAGGAATGCAGGATATAAGTCAGAAAACATAAGTAAGGTGAGACTCTTTATAATTTAGTTCAAAAAAATCAGAGTTATATGTAGTTCTTATGGTGTTATTAGATTTTCAAGAATCTCTTAATATAGTGACTGGTCCTTGATATGCAGAAAGAGTTGTTTTACATATAGAAACTGCTAAACTTATTCAGGATTATTCCAAATTAACTTCACTGTTTATTCAACTACAACAAGAAATCAGAAATAGAAATGAACTATTATATCTAACACATTAACAGATCCCATACAGGTTTACTAGGCCTACTAGCACAAGGTAATAATGAAATTGATCAGTTATCAATAGGAAGTGTGCTAGAGGATTCAGAATTTCATAAAAAGACACAATATTAACTGCAAAGGTTTGAAATGGGAATGTTTTATCACTTGGCAACGAGCCAAGGCGATAATAAATACATGTCCTACTTGTTCTATATATAACCAAACTCCATTACCTACAGGGAGTAACCCTAAAGGTACCCAAAGAAATGAAATGTAGCAAATGGATGTGTTTCACTTTACAGAGTTTAGTAAACTGAAATACATGTGCCATACTATAGACACCTATTCAGGATTTCAGCGGGCAACTGCTTTAACTTCTGAAAAGTCTGATTCTGTAATTATGCATTTGTTAGAAGTTATGGTAATTATGGGAATTACCATAATTCTAAGACTAACTGACAATGCTCCAGCATATGTCCCTAATTAGTGAAGTGATTTTATTTTACATATTATGATATAAAACATGTTATAAGTATACCATACAATCCTACAGGACAAGCAATTGTGGAGAGACCTAATTGTACTTTAAAAGAAATGCTTCACAAACAAAAGGAGATAACGAAGACCCCCAGAGATACATTACACAGTGCCTTATTAACTCTAAAAACTTTGAATGCTACTGAACTACAGCTGTTGTGAGATATTGGATTATGGGGGTGGGGGAGAACCTCCTGAACTAACTAAACCAGCCTGTTTATTTTTAAATGTCCTAACCTCAGAATGGAAAAAAGGAAATGTGTTTTGCTGGGAGAGAGGATTTTGCCTATATTTCCACAGGAAATATAGAAAAGCTATGGAGTCCTTCCAAATTGATTTTTTAAAAAAGGACAAAAGCAGACATGACAAAGGGAGACCCCCCCACCCCCTGAAGATCTTGACTATAGACAAGAAGAAACAAATCAGGACCTAAAACAGGTAACTTGCATATGGTGATCCTGTATTTGGGAGCAGCTGTAAGACTGGCTGAGAAATGTCTCCAGCCAAAGCATCAGCATGCAAGGTGAGTAAATCTTGTTGGCTACAGCAGAATTTCCCTAACTTATTATTGCATGTCATCCGTTCATATGGCATGAGTGAAGAGTTATATTGCTGTTCGGTTGTATAATCAAACTAGCTAAAAAAAAATGCTCATATAGAAAGCAGAAAGTCACCTTTGGCTAACCTGTGTACTTTGCACATTCCATACATTGTTGGTACAGAACTATGTATTACTTGTAAGAAATTATGTTTTTAGAAAATGACAACCAATGTAGCAGCCCTAACAAGATCCACCCTTGAGGATGCTGGGATACCTGATCCAGCCTCAAACTGCCCCAATGCCATTTCTCAAGAGACTTGCTTCCAGAACAGTTTCAAAAAGCTGATCCAAGATGATCTCAGTTCATCTAGGCTTGCATACTGATCCAGGACTTCACTCAAACCTGAACTTTCTCAATGTACAGACTAGACAATGAATGATGCAAACTAGCTTTCTTTTGACTTAACTATTTTCCCAACTTTCTTTGAGCCACCAAAAAGAAATTCTTCAACTAATTCATCGGAAAGCAATTATGAGGAGACCATTGTCCCGGTCCTTTAAGTTGAGGTGGATGGTTTTGGTCATTTTATGAGTTATAGATATGCTGTAATTTTGGGGGATGGTTACAAATAGCTATTGTCTTGGGCAGGGAGGTGAAGAGAGAAGAGAAGATACCATGGGGTTGGTGAATCATGAGGACATGGCCAATTGGAGTAAGATCAGTCCAAGGTGGAATGTGGCAAGCTATATCTTGGGTTTATTAGTAGGGAAGTAGACAAAATAGCATAGAAGGTTGACATCTGCCCAGCTCTAGTGCTTTAAAGACTATTATAAATATAAAGGGTTTGTGTCTTTTATCTGGGAACTGAAGGATCTAAGGTGGGGTAGAAACTCCTTGAATAATTTTTACCAGACAGATACATATGATTGCCTTCAAGTCCCATGCTGATAATCCAAAATAATCTCTCCATTTTGTGATCTTTAACTTAGACACTCCTGCAAATTCTCTATTCTCATTCAATAGTCACAAACTTCGGAGATTAGGAAATACTTACCTTTGGTGATAAGGTAAGTAAGAAAGATGGGTTTCAGCCTACTCAATCGAGCAAGCACCATGAAGATTTTCTCTCAATAATCCTGATGAAGAGACACAGAAACTATAGTTGTTGGTAGAAACTTGAAGTAGGGCTGGAGAGATGGCTCAGCGGTTAAGAGCACTGACTGCTCTTCCATAGGTCCTGAGTTCAAATCCCAGCAACCACATGGTGGCTCACAACAGTCTGTAATGGGATTTGATGCCCTCTTCTGGTGTGTCTGAAGACAGCTACATTGTACTCATAAAATAAATAATTCTAAAAAAGAAAAGAAAAGAAACTTGAAGTAAATAGAGCTTGGGAAATTTCAGTCTTTTCCAGCAATGTGCTCAGTGGTGACTCAGTAGAGAAAGCCAGTCTGCAGAGAAAGGAAATAGGACCAATCTCAGAAGCAGAGAGGGAGAAATATCTGGGCATAGATGAGGAAAGGTGCTGCCCTGCCTCCCACTCTATCTGAGGCCCCTGGCAGCTATGGTGGGAATCCTCTGTTCCTTCTGTGTTCCATGGGGAGAAGCGAACTCAGAGCCCTCTAGAAATGATGCAGACTCTTCCCAGAAGAGGAAAGCAGAGGAGAGTGCCTGTAAGAATGCAAGGCTGGTGGAATCACTTCCTGTTCCCCTGCTGTTATCTGCTTATCTCTAGTATTCCACAGGATACTCTGTCTATTTGACAGCATAGACTGGAACATATTTCCACATTTACCAGTCAAGGTTACATCTTCCTGTGATGATGGGCATACTCTATGTCCTAAAGCATTGGGGCAGAAATGTCAAAGCCACTGAAGCTGGATCCTTCTTGCCATCCAGCTGTAGGTGACTCAAACGCAGAGCAACTGCCCACGTATGTCATGGCCATCAAGGATGTAATAGATGATGTTTGGTCCCTCTGATCCTGAGAGCTGGCTGTTGTCAGGTCTGGTATGTGGAACATTTTGTCTGAGGGACATGTTGGCCTGGGTTGAAAGTAATTCCAGACATCTCAGAACCGGGTGGTCTGTCACAAGGCAATTTTTCAATTTTGTCTGGACCCAGGAAGTTCTTTGGACTGAGGTCCTGGATTTTTAAAGCATAATACACCCATTGGCAATTCCTTTAATGGGAAACTGATTTGATGGCTTTGACTTCTATCTAGTTCCCACAGCAGAGATCTGTGCATAATTTCACTTTAGACATAGGGCTTCCATGTTCTGAAGGTCCCCAAGGCCAGGTCTTGGGAAGGTTGAAAATGGTATACCTTGATTGCTGCCTGTGGGGAGCCAGGACAAAATGTATATTCTCAGGGTATCCCAAATGTATGGCTGTGTGTATATTTATGTAGCTGTGTGGTATATGCACCTTTATGTATATGTTTGAGGAACACTTGTGAGCATACATTGTGCACATATGTGGGCATTTGGGGTGGGTATGTGATGCATGAGTGAATGTAGGGTGTGGGTGCATGTGTGAGTGTGCGTATGTGCCTTTGTGTGTGACCGCAGGTAGTGCGTGCATGCTATGGCGTGTATGCCAAGGTTGGATGAAAACCTCAGGTGTCTACTGTCTACCTTGTTAGAAATACACGCTTATTATTTGCTGCTGTGTACAACAGGCACACAGGCTGGTCCACAGGTTTCTAGGGATTCTCCTGTCTCTGTCTCCCATCATTGCCTCAGGAGCTGGGAATACACACCCACGTGTCAGTGCCACCAAGCAGCTGCCAACGTCACTGTGACCATTATCCCTTTCCCTTCTCATCTTAATGGGCGGTATTTATTCCACCTGCTTTATAAAAATGCCCAGGACTACAAACACTTCATAATGAAATGAATATATCTGAATAATAGTCCAGGGAAATGAATGACCGGATAAGGACTCTCACCCACACGTCTCTGGCTGCTGTAGTAAGCCAATTTCCAATCCACTAAATGTCCCTAGGAAATATCCTTGTCCAATGAGCTGCTTCTTTTTTTTAAAGATTTATTTATTATTATATGTAAGTACACTGTAGCTGTTTTCAGACACACCAGAAGAAGGTGCCAGATCTCACTAAGGATGGTTGTCAGCCACCATGTGGTTGCTGGGATTTGAACTCAGGACCTCCAGAAGAGCAGTCAGTGCTCTTACCCACTGAGCCATTTCACCAGCCCAATGAGCTGCTTCTACGTGGGTGTGCCTTATAGTGATGCAGGGAATAAACTGTTTTCAGCTCTAATCAATGCATAGGCCCAGGAGAGAAAAAAACAGAACACATAACCATCCATGATTCCTCAGTGCAGTTGACAGACTTTTTATATGAATTATATTACCATATTAATATATTATTGATTATAACTAGGATTATTCAGATAAATTAGTGTGCAATAAACCACACATATTTAAAGCATATAATTTATTAAGTTTTAAGATATATACACCATACAAAAGTAGCTATAGTCAAAGTGATGACCATATCCACCATCCCAAAAGCCTCCTTGTGCTTCTTCTATATATGTATTTGAAGACTGTGGGTGGCAAAGTGTACATGCTTTTGTGTATGTGGATGTGCATGCATGTGGGTGGTGGCCAGAGGTTGGCTTCAAGAGTCTTCCTCTACTGCTCTCCAGCCTATGTTTTGAGATATAGTCTCTCAATGAACCTGGAGCTCAATATTGGAAAGGCTAGCTGACCAGCAAGTCTCAGAGACCTTCCTGGCTCTACCTCCCCAGAGCTGGGGATTACAGGCCTGCACCAGTGTGTTCGCATTTTTATGTAGATGCTGGTTATTTGAACTCAGGTCCTTGTGCTTATGTGAGATGCTCCTTAATAACTGAGCCATCTTCAGCCCTCCTCCTGCTCCTTACTAACCTCTTCCTCTTGCTACATAACTCTATCCCTCTTATAAGTAATGCTTAATTTCATCTTAGATTATTTTGCATTGTCTAGAGTTTTATATAAAAGGAATCACTTGTTATTTATACTCCTTTTTTTGGTCTGGTTTCTTTCATCTAGCACAGTTATCGTAAGACTTACCCAATAGTCAAATATACCTATTGTTCTCCTTTTTACTGTCGAGTAATATTCCACTGTATGAATGTACTACGGTGGTTTGAATAGGAATGGTCCCATAGACTCGTGTGTTTGAATGCTTGGCCCAAAGGGAGTGTCACTATTAGGAGGCATGACCTTGTTGGAATAGTGTGGCCTTGTTGGAGGAAGTGTATCACTATGGGACAGTGTTTGAGGTCTCCTATACTCAAGGTGCACCTAGTGTTGGTTAAGGAAATATAAATTCTAGCTTACAGTTTCAGAGGTTTAGTTCATCTTCTTCATGGTGAGGAGCACGGTGTCACACGGGCAGATATGGAGAGTCCTCTGAAGGCAGCAGGAAAAGACAGACATTAGGTCTGACTTGGGCTTTTGAAACCTCAAACCCACCCCCAGTGACACACTTTCTTCAACAAGGCCACACCTACTCCAATAAGGTCCCACCTCCCAATGCCACTCCCCAAGCATTCAAATATATGCGCTTATGAGGACCATTCTTATTCAAACCACCATATTCCACTCCCTAACCCTGGTGGGCTTGTAGTCACATCATAATGCAGAAATGCACTCAGTCTAACATCAAAAGTCCCCATGGCTTATTACAGTATGAGCACTGTTCAAAAGTTCAGTCTCAGTTGAGTCTTTCTCTCTCTCTCTCTCTCTCTGTCTTTCACACACACACACACACACACACACACACACACACACACACACACACACACAGAGAGAGAGAGAGAGAGAGAGAGAGAGAGAGAGAGAGAGAGGGGTTCCTTTCTTTGCCTGGCCTTTCTGGTAAGATAGTCTGACATATCAAAAGTGTTGGGCTTACAGGTGTGCCTTCCCCCACCCCTCACCCCACCCCCCACCTGCCTGCCCAATATTTACACCCCTTTCACCTTAGTAAATGCTCAGTACTCAGTGGCTTCTCCTAATTGTCCATTTAAGTCAGTAACACGCCTTTGTTGTATACATCAGAATAATCAATACCTACCCCCCACCACACACACACACACACACACACACACACACACACACACACACTCAAAGTTACTGATATTTTCTTTGCTCACAAATCTGCAAACTGGGCAGAACTTAGGGGAGGGACAGATCATCTTTGCTGTCTCTTATACTAACTGGGATGACTCAAAGACGGGCTAGGGTCAGCTGAAGGCTCATTCTCTACATCTGCCAGTTGATGCTAGTGTGGATAGGGATCTCACAGGAGTGTAAGTCAGCAAACTTTCCTGTGGTCTCTCAACCTGAACATTCCAGTGCCTGCGTCCCAAGAGGGAACACCCAGGAGAGACAGACCTAGTTAAAGCCATGCTACCATTTCTAACAAAGTTACTATGCTTCTATCTCACCTTATTCGTTAACAGCAGATGGACAAGACCATCCCAGATTCCACAAGAGGTGAGTTAGGGAGGGAGGCATTGTCAAAGCATGCTCCAAATGGTGCAGAGTACCGGAAGAGGAGGGACTACTGGAAACCACCTCACTGTGGTGTCAGATGGCTAAAGCTGTAGTGGGGAATCACAAGCCCCTTACCTTGGGAGCTGGGGAGATCTTTCTGGAGGAGGGATCTGAGATGTAGCAAGGGAGAGGGCACTTCTGGGGAGGAGCCCAAGACCAAGCTATGGTGTAGGTCCTTGTGTGCCAAGGTTCAAAAGCTGCTGGGTGACAGAGTGGCTTAGCACCTACATCAGGGTGGTAAGAGAACCCACGTTCTTTTCCTCCACAGCTGCTTTTCCTCATGAAGCCAGGTACCCCCAGGATCTGTTCGGTACTAGCAGGATGAATTTGCATATTACTTCACTTTTCTGAAAGTCGGTTTCTCTCCCACAAAGAGAGAGGACATCCATCTTTCAGCATTGCTTGGAGGCTTAAGTGATAACCGTCCTCAAGGGTTTGTTGGGTGCAGAGAAGAATCTAGCAAAGAGCCAGCTCTTGGTTTTGACCAATAAAATATTGTGCTTTACCTGTTTTCATTATAGCCTTTTCATTTACATCCCCCACAGAACTTTATAGCGGGAAAAGGAACGGATAGTGGTAATGGATGCAGGCAGGAGCGAAATGCAGGAAGGAGCCATGTTGGAGGTGGGCAGGGATGGTCCTCCCATTAGGAGGGACTGTGCTGTGCAGATCCTTACTCAGTGCTCAGCCGTGTTCTCCTAGAATGGCGCTAGATGGCACTGTGGGACCGCTGTGGGTACCCAGGCTGGACCAAAGGCCCTCCCTGGAGGTTTAGCTTTGGGCATCTTTCCAGGCTAGGCCTCAGCAGGCCTGCCTGGAACGATCCATATTCCAAGTTCAGCATTTTCTCTAGGAACAGGGAGCATCCGTTTGCATGTAGTCTCACGTGTCTCCTCTGCTGGACAGACAGACTACCAACTCTGTCCTCCTTCTAGTCAGAGGCCATGTGTGACCCAGAATTGGAGGTGGGGTGGTGGTACAAGAACATCCTTCTGGGAGAGAGGGTGACCTATCAGCAAAGACATTTTATATCTCTCAAACACCAAAATCCCATAGACTCTCCTTTCTGGCTTTGGAGCTTAATGATAAGTCTTCATGGTCCCCACCAGCCCCATGTTTTGAACTTCCTCTTCTACTGCGTCTACTTGGAAGGGCCAGTCTTGCACTCAGACCCCACCACCACCACCACTGTGCCCATACCTTTGTCATGAGTCTTTCAGAGTAGAGTGGATGAGGGAGAGAGCAAGCATCAGGTGTCCAGGTATCAGGAGTCCACCAGAACTCCATTTCCACAGACCCTGATATCAGTGAACAGGTGAGTGTGTCTTATGGAAGTCTTGGGCCTATTGGCATGAGGGGGCATCCGTGTTATGTGGTTAACACACATACACAAACAAAAATCGACTTCAGCAGGCTTGGGAAATGCACCCCATGACTGGGTAGACATTTGAGTGTTGGGAGGTCAGGGGAGGACACTGGCCCTGAGCCAGATGGTGAGAATAGAGTGCAGGAGGGCGAATGCATGTGCAACTGTGCAGGTGAGTGGGACCCAAGCCTTCATAGCTGAGAGGAGATGACGGGGCCCAACTGGGGGTGTCTTCAGTGCCAGAAGCCAAATGCAAACCCAGCATTGCCTGCCACCATCACTTCTGTGCTCCCCAGTCTCAGTCACAAAAGGGGCCAGTGCAAGGAGCCAGCAGTGACAGAGAAGGGCAGAGATGGGAAGTAGCCTGCAGGCTCCGGAAACGGCTGTGTTTCACTTTGCCCTTGATGAGGCTGAGCTACTGTTCCTCCTCCCGCTCTTCTTGACTCTTGAAAAGAGCAGAGAGTCAGGACGACCTCATGCTTCTGCCTCCGGAGGAGAACTGGCCAGGCACAGCATTTACAGACTTGGTGCTATTCACATGCACAGTGCTGTCTGCGCTCACACTGCAAAGTCCCTGAGTTTTCATCTTTCATCCCCTAGAAAGGCAGGCAATCATGCCCAAAGTCTGTCAGAGATATCTCAAGAGAAAATCTGGTCTACACAACCCACAGCAGCCCCAACACACACAAAGAGACACAGACACACAGACACACAGACACACACACACACACACACACACACACACACGAAATGGAGAGCCTACAAAAGAAAAGCCCAGAAAAACCATAGGACCATACTCTATGCCAACATGCCAGCCTCCAAGGCTGTGGCATACAGCCTGGCCTCAGTGTCTCCCTGTACCACAACCTCATCACTAGTCCTTGGAACTGCCCCCACCTCCTCCAGAGGCCTTGGCTGCTGCCAGGAGGTCTTGGGAAGCTGGGGAGTGAAGAAGTATCTGAAATCGCTTTATCTGCCCACAGCTGATAATCTCCTGAGACGCTTGCACTCACAGTGGCTGGAGCTTTGGGTGGCTTTGGACAACTAACTCTCTTGAATACAACTCTGAGCTCCAGCAACAGAAAGACAAGACTATTTCACTTGGGAGAACTGAGTAGGCCTATAGACCCATGTGCAGGAAGCCTCTGGAAGAAAGGTGGAGCCTGTTCATGCCTCATGCTCCACCCTCCTGCAGTACGAAGGTAGAAGCCGGGGCTCCAGGAGACTTGGCTTCTGCAGTTTGGTCTCAAAAAAAGGTGTATTCTGAGATTAGAGAGCAATTTTACATGTCACATGATCTTGTTATGTTACAGCCTGGGCAAGACTCCTGAGTCAGGAAAATGTCAGAAGCTGCCCCCCTTCTGTGTCCCCTGTCCCCCTTCAGGGTCTCCTGGACAACCTCCAAGGCACACTTTGTCAGTCCTTGTCTTTCCATGTGCAGTATGGGATGAGAATCACTCAAAGCAGTGCTTGGGGCTATCATAGGATTAGTGGGGAAGGGCAGCGTGCCCTTTAGTGAAGGGCTTTGCTCCACAGTTTGGGAGAAAAGAAGCAATAATGTGTTCTGACTACACACAAGCCAAACCTCCGCCCTCCGAGCCAAGTGAGTTCAAGACACTGAGCCCAATGCAAACCTGAGGGCTGAGGCTGGGATTCTGCGGAGGAGGCCTTTGAAGTGAGGGCTCCCCCCACCCTCCCTGCCTCTGGCGGCTCCCACAGCCCGACCAGATGAAAGAGGAGAAGGGCTCTGTTGTGGTTTGACACATGCCCCAGATGTCAGGTTGCAACTCTGTTGAACAATTAGCTCTCAGGGGTGGCAGCTGTGTGCAGCAAGGACCAGGCTTGGAACTGGGGTGCCCAGGTCTCAGTGCCAGCCATATCTCCACACTCCCCTGGGGGGGGAGCTATCCAGTGCTTCCAGTAACCTGGAGATGATACTAACCTAGGTGTCCTTTTTTGGGGTAGGCAAGATGAGAAAATAAAGGTTCAATATATCCAGATAAACATGAACCTGAAATAATAACTTACATCACAAGTTACATCCCACGTAACATTTAAGTACACACTTATACCAAAAATACTACTCAACATTTATTTGGGATTCCAATTTAGCTGGTCATGCTGTGTTTTATTTGGCAAACTTATTCCTTCAAGAGATTTCATAAGCAGTAGTGAGAGTGGAGGGGCTTTGAAACAGCAAAAGAGCTTTGAGCGTGTAACACGGGAGATACTCTACTGCAAATTAAAGGGTTGCTTTTTTATTCCAACTTGCAAACCACCCTCTTTCCTTCCCACTCCTCTGGGACATCTACCTTTCTGATATGTTCCCCTGCCCTTCCCACCGCACCCCATCTCCCTCCAACTTTCCACATTCCTCCACTCACATCCCCAGGAGTCTCCAGAAGCCCCCTGAGGGCGTTTAGAGGTTGCTGAAGCCATTCATTCTCTGCTCTGCCTCTTCCTGGTTTCTAGGCCTCACGATTGAGCGTTTATGATCAATTGTTATGGCCTGACAGCTTAAACAGGAGAGCCCTGCCCCTCTCAGTTCTGGAAGTTACATGTCCGAAGTCAGGGCAGAGTTTAGAACTAGAACTCATGTTCTAAAGGGGTCTGTTCCTCTTCAGAGACATGGACATCTCTCTGTATACTCAAGTGGCCTTCCTCCATGAGTGATCATGGACAGACGGGAATCTTAGCTTCCTCTTCTGCCTGTGTGCATGTGTGCATGTGTGCGTGTGTGCATGTGTGTGTGTGTGTGTGTGTGTGTGTGTGAGCACACGTGTGTGCATGTGTGCTCGTATATGTCCATGTGAAGCACAGGTTAGCTTTAGGTGTCCTTTCCCAGGACACCTTTTCTACACAATATTCTATTCAATTTCTAGACAATGTTTCTAACTGGGGAGTGGGGCTTATCTATTAAGCTGGACCAACTGGCCAACGAGCCCCTGATATCTGCCTTCTTATCCCCTTAATTCTGGGATTACAGGTACATACCACCATGCCAGCTTGTGATGTGGGTCCTGGGGTTCGAACTTGGGTCCTTATTGCTTGCAGAGTAAACATTTTACCAGCGGAGCCATCTCCAGTCCCTTCTTTTAGTCTCTTTATAAGGCGACACAATCTTGGCAACTCTAGGGCCTCAACAGCCCTTTATTGCCTCTTAAAGAGCTTATCCCTAGTCATATTGCAGCCTGTGGGTCTCAGTATATGAGTTTACAGGGCGGGGGGAGGCAATTCTATTCATTAGACACCCACCCCAACCCTGTTTTGAATGTGGCTTGGACAGCCAGACCGGGAGTCAGGTAGGGCTATGGAAACTACCCCTCCTATAACACACTACTCAGTAAGTGTGGGTTTCTAGGGTTTCACTGTGGCATTCCAAAGGTTGCTCAAAGTAGGTTTTTTCAGTCTTTGGCGTGGGTGCATCTCCAAAACAGATTCATTTGTACATCAAAATTCATAGGGAAAGCAGTCTGAATCAACACTCAGAGACATCTGCATCTTGGCTTGCCGTTTGTAACCATGCGGTCTTGGACAAGTTACTTGACCTAGTTACTTGAGTACTAATTGCATCATGCATAAAAACCACTGTATCATGAGGGCCTACCCGTGCTGGCGTGAGGAAACATGAAGTGATATGTTGCAGCAGGGGCATCCTAACATCCAGAGTGCAATAGCTACCTCTCATCAGTGCTGTCAACGGTGGGCATTCACTACAGCTGTGGGAACCACCACTTGATAGGAAAAGTAGCTTATTGGGAGTGACTTCCCGGGACTCACATTCAGCCCTGCCCCATACCACCGATAAAGCTCTGGTGTTCTCTCCATCAATGTCCCCAATAATGGCTATTAGTATTGGCTGATTAAAAAAAATAATAATAAAAAGATTAACCCAAGGATCCAAGGGAAAGAACTTGGGTCCAGGTCTAGGATGAAGCCTTGAAAAAAAGACCATGGATTCTCTGGCACAGGCAGTGGAGTGAAAATTCACACGTCAACAGGAAGATGGGGCCCCAGGTCCTGCTCTCATCCTTCCCACATGGACTCTGGCTCTCTGGCCATAGTCAAGCCTTGTTTTTTCCCACCACGGGGCGAGTGTCAGGTGGGTCCCTGGGTGTGAGAGATGGCACTCTGATAAGGATCATTTGAGGGTAGTTTAACTGACAAACTAGTCAGGCAGTGTGAGCACGTTGTCCGGAAACATCCCAGACAGCAGAGACTCTGAAAATGGGAGGCTGCCTGGGATACCAGACCCTGGCAAGCGACAGCAGTTTCGATAGGCTGCCTAGAGGGATTTGGGACTTTCAGTCTGGGGACATGGGAGCATGGAGCACCCTTGCAGGGTTGCTGGCTAGAGGAATAAACATGGCTGTCATCTTCCTCTCAGCTCCAGCTGGTACCCTGCTTCAGCCCAGTCTAACAACAGGCAAGGACCTCTCACAGCATCCTTTCTGGGCAGAGAGGGTCAGATGCAAACAGTGCCCAGCACAGGTATGTCTAATGGGGCTTCATTTTAACAGGTTTCATTTGGAACTTCTCAACGGTGACGGGTCCCTGTCTTGTGTGTGTCAGATTTGTGAAGAATGCTTCATGCCGAGGTAATATTTTTTAAAAAAAAAAAAAACAATCTTATTGGGGTTCAATTAACACATAATAAAATTATGTGTTAGTCATATATTTTAATGACAAGTGTATGTGCCCACGTAAATGCTGACACAACGTATAGAGTATTATCCTCAGTCTAGTGCTCTGCGCAGGCCTGAACAGTTACTGGTTAACTTCTAGTCACTGGGGATTCCATTAGTCTTTTCTAGAGGTCACTATAAATGGCCCATGTTCTCTCCTGCATCTGCATTTATGCTCCCCACGATGCTCCAAGCCCCACCCACATTGATGCGAGTTAGTCTTCCACCAGGCTAAAGCATCACACTGGTTGGACATGTGGATTGTTTTAGAGTTTGGCCATAGTGAATAAAACATCAACGGCCATTTGCATACAAAGCTTGCTAGACACGTGTTTTCACTTCTCTCAGGTAAATATCTCCGAATAGCATCGCTGGGTCATATTATAAGTATGTCTGACTTTATAAGAAACTGACCGCTTTCTGAGGCAGCTACAGTATTATTATTACTTTTGCGACCCAGCAGCAATGTGTCACAGTTCCTGCTGCTCCGCGTGTCTGCTAATACTCGCTCTCTCTGGTGTAGAGGTGGAGATGAGGTTGCATTCAAATGTCTATACTGGGAATCTCTCTAATGACTAACCACACTGTTTTCTCATGCGCTTGCTAGTTAGTAGTTTAGACATCTTCATTCCTGAACTATCTGCTCATAACTTTTGCCTAATTGCTTTAACTGCCAATAATCAAATTGTAGAGTTGTTTTCTACAAACTCATGATTTGCCCTTTTCAATTTTTAAACGATGTAGTTTGAAGATCAGAGAGGCGGGTTTTTTGTTTGTTTGTTTTAACGTTTCTCTTCTCTGATTAGGCTGTGCAAGTAAAAGGACTATTTTTCCTTCAAGGCATTAGGTTCTCAGGTTCTTTTAAAACAGTGCCTCTTGTATTGTTGTTTTCTCCCACTGAAATGCTCCCTCCTGCAGTGTGGGGCAGAGGCTCACCCAGCTGAAAGTTCCCTGACTCCGGAGTCCCGCCCCATGCTATGCTGGCAGTAAGCAGATGCCAAGGCAGATGATGCTGTCTGGTGGATAGCATAGGTCTTCCCAATGCAGCTTGCACCCACACCACTGTGGGCTTTTTGGTGATGCAGTCACCTGTGAGTGATCCAGGCATCAGCCCTCGCCCATGTTCTTCTCAGGTGACCTCAGTCAAGTCCCTGGTTCAAACTGGATGTGGGTG
The DNA here is from genome assembly GCA_036184795.1 of Tokudaia tokunoshimensis. Lineage (NCBI taxonomy): Eukaryota > Metazoa > Chordata > Mammalia > Rodentia > Muridae > Tokudaia > Tokudaia tokunoshimensis. Next base: position 99,694,433 of record BTHU01000008.1, read on the forward strand.
GAATCATATTTCTTCGGTCTGTTCTCTGTCTTGGGTGAATACAAATAGATTCTCCAGGAAACCTAACAGAATGTCCCCAGACAGGACGACTGGAACCCAGCAAGAACTCTTCAGCCTCCCATGGATCTGAAACCATCCGGAGGGACCATTTATGCTTGAAGGAGCCTGAATAGGATCCTGTTGAAGCGACTGTCTCTTTACTGATGTTCCCCCTCAGTGGCAGGCCTGGGCTACAACACCTTTCACAAGCAGCTGGCTGAGTCCTCATAGCTGCTGTGTAGTGACAACGTGTCTCCATTAGACGGATAAGGAAAGTAAAGCTCGGGGCAGGTGTGTCCATCAGGGGAGGTGACACCCTCCAGACAGCAAATCTCATCAAAGGCAGTTAGTTACCCAGGAGCCACAGAGAGGAGGCTTCACCATGGAAACAACAGCATAGATACAAGGATTCCTACAGCTCTGAAGTGAGAAATCAGCTCAGATTTCCAAAGATGGGTAAATAGTTTAAGCAGACACTTAGAAGAATCACCAGACTGAAGGACGCTCTGCTCTGCTCAGCTCAGCTCAGCAGTAATCCATCCCCAAAGGGGCAGCAGCAAAGGCAAGAACTGGAGGTTGAAGATGTGACCCTTGGCTTAGGGGCCTCTGAAAGGGTCCACAGGGCTGGCTCTGTGACTGCGCAGAACCAACACTTGTTGCCAAAGTTAGGGGGATGCAGGGTCTTGTCAGTACACAGTAGGCAGGAACAGGAAGCACACAGGAAGGTGCAGGTCCCTTCTGCCTTTGGCCTTTCAGGTTTCTTCTGGCAACCTTTCTCAGCACAGCCCGGAAGACAGGTGGAGTTTACCTTGGGGAGGTGAAAACGTGGCTGAGACGGAAACTGAGATGATCTGAGGCTGGAATTGAGCGGAAATGCTTGTCTGATGCTAGGCCCAGAGGTCAGGCCGGAGCCCGAGAAGTATGAAGTATGGGACACTGAATAGGACAGAGATCTGGACAGGTGGCATCACGGTGGAAACGAAGGAGGTCACCATAAGTCCTAAAACATAGATCTGGGGCTGAGGGGACAGTTATGGGTCTAGCCTGCAGGGGCAGCAACAGGAGGGTGACACCTGATTTTTCTCGAGTCCTCTCTCTGCCTTTGTCCAAGACTGCAGCCCAGAGTGTCATTCACACATGGACATCCCCCTAGACAGCCTCCCCTTGGGGAATCCTGCATACTCGGCTACCATGTCTCCTTTCTGAGTCATCACCTGGCTATCCATGAACTCAAACCCTCGCTTTGTGGCAAGCTAGCTATGTGAAACTGGGTGCAGTTCTCAATCCCTCTGTGAGCTGTTAGTCCAGGTAAACAGAACATCTGCCTTCAAGTGCTCAATAGGATGGCTGGCTACAGTAGAGCCGGCCATTTTAAATACTTATGCATTGTTGTACTGACTGGTTTTGTGTGTCAACTTGACACAGGCTGGAGTTATCACAGAGAAAGGAGTTTCAGTTGGGGAAATGCCTCCATGAGATCCAGCTGTGGGGTATTTTCTCAATTAGTGATCAAGAGGGGAGGGCCTAGCACCTTGTGGGTGGTGCCATCCCTGGACTTGGGTTCTATAAGAGAGCAAGATGAGCAACCCAGGGGAAGCAAGCCAGTAAGTAACATTCCTCCATGGCCTCTGCATCAGCTCCTGCTTCCTGACCTGCTTGAGTTCCAGTCCTGACTTCCTTTGGTAATGAACAGCAGTGTGGAAGTGGAAGCTGAATAAACCCTTTCCTTCCCAACTTGCTTCTTGGTCATGATGTTTTGGGCAGGAATAGAAACCCTGACTAAGACAATTGTTATAATAAAATACTCAACAAAGGCAACTTAAAGAAGGGAAGAGGTAGTCTGTCTCACAGTTCCAGGAGATATACACCTTTGTGGCAGGAAAGATGTAGCAGAGGGAGCAGGAAGCAGTTGGTCACATTTCCTTCAGAGTCAGGAAACAATGAGATGAATACTGGTGTTCAGATCATGTCGTCGTCGTCTTCTTCTTCTTCTTCTTCTTCTTCTTCTTCTTCTTCTTCTTCTTCTTCTTCTTCTTCTTCTTCTTCTTCCCCTTTTCCTTCTTCTTCCTCTTCTTCCCCTTCTTCCTCCCCATTCCTCCTCCCCCTCTCCTCCTCCTCCCCTTTCATTCCAGAATCCCAGATTCCATGGAACAGCATCACCCGCATTTAGGGTGGGCCTTCACAACTCAATCAGTCTACTCTAGAAAATCCCTCATAGGCACACCCAGAGATTTGTTTTCTTGGTAATCTCTAATCCCATCAAATTGACAATTAAGATGAGCTATCAATCTTATGGCTGCAGTGAGGGGGAGAGCCAACTTTCCCTCAGGGCTCTGAGAGGGTGGCCACGCTCCAGTAATTGTCTGCATCCATGCACGTACAGGCAACACTAAATGGACTGGGGGGGAGGGCAAGAGAGAGAGAGAGAGAGAGAGAGAGAGAGAGAGAGAGAGAGAGAGAGAGAACATGAAGCGAGGAGGGAAAGTGAGGAGAGTGTGAAGAATCAGAAGGAATGAGGGTGGGTGGGATCTAAGCACATTTTATGCATGTATAAATATTAAATAAAATATTTAGTTAAGAGATTACTCAGTGTAAGCAGTCCAGTCACTGAGCTGCTGTAGTCAGTTCTGACTCATCTTCTGGGCTTTCCTTTGGTCCTTCCCCATAAAGGGAGCCTCCTGGACATAAGCACACAGCCCCCACAGGCCTGCAGGGCCTGTACCCCTCATCTATAACCCCAACCCATCACCCTGACAGTACGTACCCGACTGATTCTCTGGGCTCTGGTTTTGGAAAGGGGGAGGGCCTCATCAATCCCTTCCACATTGGATCTATCCAGTTGGACAACTGGTCTGCATTGTGAGGACAGGGGCCCTGGCCTGTAGCTGGCAGGCTTGTCAGCCTCAAGTCCCCACCTGCTCCCCCCTCCCAGACTCTACTCCAGCCTCTGTGCGAAGGATGCCTGCCTCCTCCTCTTTGATCAGGACAGGGGGGTGCTCCGCGGTTAGTTTGGGACCATCTCTGTGATGCATTTTGACAGCCTCCGCCAAGCATATGCTTTAAATCCTAATGAGCAAGGGTCTTTGTAAAGTGGAAAGGGAGCCCACACCAGCCTTCAAAGGGCTTTCTGGACAAGTGAGGACATACGTAGAGGACTTCTAGCTCAATGTCATCCTGGGTCCCTAGGGACAAGGTCAATGGCACCCCAAAAAGATGACTCCTGGGATGTCCTTTAACCCACACAATCGTCAGTGGAGTTGAGTTATGGACCAACCCTGCCCCAGCCTTGCCAGGTTCAGTCCTCTGAAACCCTTGTCTGACTCTCTGCCTGGACTCTGTGCTGCCGCCAGTGTTCTCCTCTGCAGTTCACATGGCGGCTGCCACAGGCCCTGCATTCCTTCCAGTGGCCTCCGGAGCAGTTACGTAATTTGCAACTGACTCACCTGGTAAAGCTTAATGAAAACAAATGATACCCAACCACAAGAACTTAGGAGAGTAGACGGGCATTCCAAACAAAAAAATATCTCACCCCTTTATTTTCCTTTTGTAATTAGTCCTCCTGTCTTAGCTGATACAAACATGTCATGTAGAGGCAACTGCCACCCGAGGTCACAGCTTTCTGGCTGACAGCAGGTCAGCTTCTCTTCCTCAAGGTGCCCAACCCTAGACTGTGCCTCTGGGAAGGCAGAGAGGGAGGCCGCTCGGGACTGGCATGCCCTTCTGTGTTTAATTTTCCCACAAGTCAGCTCTGATTATGAGGATGGCCTCATGTTTCATGTATTTGGAGCTGAGTTCTGCAGAGCACCTTGTAGGGGCAGGGGAGCCCCTTGGTTGGCAGGCAGGGGCAGAGGGATGACTGCATGCCAGGTCACCGCAAGCACACACGTCTGTTACCTATCAGGTATCACTGGAGGAATGACCCGATGGACGCTGAGCTTCCCGACCAGCAGCCCCCTTTTAATGAGACCCAGGGCTGTTCCTGGCTGGTGCAGAAGCCAGGATGGAGAGGGACCCTGCAGCCTGGGGAAAGGTTTCCCACTCTGTTTTCCCACATTGGTAGGCCCAGGAGCTTCTGGGAAGTAGGTACCATCCACTTCCTGCACAGGGCCATTGTTCTCAGGTCCCTCTGGGGAAAGATGGAAACTTCCAATACTTCCTTGTGGTTCTCAGCAGTTCTCCTGCAGGCTCACTGCTGAAGGCTCTCATTCCATGACTCTGCAGTCCTGGGGAGGCAGGATAGAAGCAACGAGCATCAGCATATGCCATGGGAAAGGGCAGTGCTGGGCCCAGGGAAGCCTTTCTAGAAGTACAAACCAGACAATGCATTGTACTGTTGAAGTCTCTGCTGCATCTCCTATCACCAGAAACAAACACCCAGGCCCCAGGCCAGCCCACCCCAGTCCCTGGTCTGCACAGCATGCTGCCCTCCCACCCCATACCACCACCACCACCATGGTGATTTTGGTGATTTTGTTTGGTTTTCAGAAGTTCCTCTCCAACCCTCCTGTTCCCTTTCTCATCCCTTGGCCTTGGGTTTCCTTACCTCAAATCTTCCATGATGCCCATGTCACCTTGAAGCTCCAGCGAGTACCTTCTCAGCTTGTCCTTCCCAGATCACTCATAAACAAAGCTGTGTCCTCAAGCACTCTGGTGGCACCAACTGCTCATTACCCTTACTATGATCTGATTTTTTTCTCCATTTATTAATCAGTTAATTATCATGCATGCATGATAGACTGTGAGAAGGTAGGTATCTCTGTGTGTTCTGGTCTCCACCATCCCCTAGAATGCTGCTGAGTTTGATAAGCCTAACCAGAGAGAGACACTGGATACTGGTTAAATCTATGACAGAAGAAAGAAGGTGCCTGTGTACCTGTGTATGACAGTGCCTTGCTTGGCGTGTGCTCCCTCATGGCGCTCTGTAGCAGTCAGTACTACACGGAAAATATCTTAGCCCCGTCACCAGCTAGCACTGGGTTCCCGGAAAGAGTTTTGATCCTTGGAGGTCGTTAAGCTGACGTTGGGCAGCAGGATTGGGAGGCAGCTGGTCATGTTGCATATGCAGTCCCAAAGCAGAGAGCCATGAAGGCTGGAGCTCGGTTCTCTTTCTCCTTTTTATACACACCAAGATCTCACCACAGGGCGTGGGTGCCACCCGAATTCAGGGCTATCATCTTCCGGCTATGTAGCCAGGTTTTCAAAAATCACTTTTAGCTACTTGCAGCTCCAAAACTGAAACATCAAAGGTGACTGAAGACTATCTACCCGGCTCCAACTGACATGTGTCAGACTGTTTCCTAGGCAACTATTTCACACAACTGTCCTATGAGGACAGCAGCCCAGCTAGGCTAGCTGGAGAAGGCACCCACCTTCTCTCCCACCCAGGTCCCACAGCTAGAGAAGAAGCACACCTGGTCTTGGCAGGGGTCTTGGGGTTTGAATGAAAAGATAAGGGGCCTAGGTCCCTGAAAGTGTCGCAGCTCTGAAGGGAAAGGCTTCCCCTACAGAAAGAAGTGTTACAGCTCTGTTCCAGCTGCTGCAGGCGAAGGGTTGCTCCAGCCACAGTGTTACAGTTCCTGCTCAGGAACTGGTGGGTTTTCTTTACCCTTTATCCTACAGCTTGAACAGCTTCCGCCTGAAGCAGGAAACAGGGCAGAATGTCTTTAAAGGCCCGCTATCTTGGGTGTTCATAGCAATGGTCCCTAGGGACAGCAGACAGACTTACACAAGTGACAGTGACTTCAGCCAGGGGCTTCTTGGCTGAACCTGAGATTCGCCTTGAGGCATGATGAACCATTTAAGTCTTAGACACGGGACTAAACCCCAGGCGAGGCATCCTCCTATTTCCTATATCTGTCTGATGGTGGGAAGGAGGGAGCTGAACTGAGCAGTTAGACGAGTGCCTTTCCAGGAAGGGCTAGTGGTCTCATCCAACTTTTCTTCCCAAGATGGCTCTGAGGAGTTGAGAGAAGGTGATGGGTCGCTGTTGGTAAAAGGAAGGACTTGAGAAAGGTCAGACGGAAGCCTGGGTGTTTCCTCATCCCTCTTAGCTTCTGCTCACACTTGGGACCCCTGGACTGTCTTGGCTCTCCTCAGTGATGCTGAGCCCTGCTCAGTCTCCTCTAGTCTGTTGGAGCATCTCTACTCCATGGAGGCAGCCTCACACGGGTCTGACATCTCACTCTGCTTGGTGGGAACTTGTGGACAGCTCCCGGCTCCCGTAGAGGACCAGAGACCATCACTAGGCTTGTGGGCTCTTGGCAGAGCTCCAAGGCAATCTTCTGTGGCGGCATCATGTTGGAGGCTAAACTTCTATGGGAACGTTCATCTTTATCCATGGAAGTAATGATTAGCCCTGAGATCAGATCCACCTTACCTGTGTGTCCTGATACCAGGACTCTCTCAGGATTCCTGAGGGACAGTGGGGAAGCTGGGCAATGTGGCTTAGTTTTGTCCCCTGTAGTCTGATGGGATTCCCTGGCCATCAGCCTTCGAGACTGCACCTGCTCTTCATCCTGGAGCACCAACTTCCTGGCTGACTTTACAATGGGAGGGTTCAAAGGGTCCTGGTGTTGGGATATATGTTGAGAGGCATTTACAAATAGCCTCCCGGTTAGATGTGCATCCACAAGCCTTTCAGACACCCTCTTAGCTGTTACAAGGATGTATGTCTACCAGTTCTCAGAGCTCAGTCTTCAGACTCCAGCATTCATCTCTCTCTACTTCATGAGTAGCGCCCCCTGCTGTCTTATCAGCATTATCAGCAGATGACAATGGTCTTTCCTTCTCTTCCCATGCCTTTTCCATTTCAATAGACCTGGCTGAACTCCCCACTAAACTGCTCTGTTGCCCCCCCCCCAAGTTTTCTGGAATCTATCTGTTGGGCTTCAGGTTACTGACTGTGCACCTCTTCCCCAAAAGGTCTTAGCCCAGTAACTGGAGAGCAATCCCCCAATTCAGGGTTATAACACTTATAGGCGGGCTGGATGACCTTGGTGAGCTTCAGAACATCTCTGAACCGTGTTCCTCATTCAATGTGTAAAATCACAGCCTGTCCCTGCAGTGGTCTGAGGGCTGCATGCTTTCACGTCTGCAGAATACTTAGCACATTGTAAGAACTCAGTTAATGGCACTATCTATCTCTTCAAAGCTCGTCTCTTTAGGCGGTTCCTACAAGTTTGTTGCAGGCTTCCTGGCAGCCATTACCGAATACATCATGGGGGAAACCTTCCCTGCAGGGCTTCAGTCATCTCAGGCTCTCCAGATTCCTTGTCACCCTGCTGGGACTCTAGTGTCTGCTTTGTGCTGTTGTTCCTTGTGAGGTTCGTCAGAGAACAGGAGCATTCAGCCCCCCTCGCCGTCCTGCCAGCTCATCTGCTCACATGCTTGCCTTCTGGAACGTGCTTGCTCACACGCCTGCACTCACAAAACCAACTCACATGTGACTTCATATACACACATAGCTGCAGGTAACCGCATGCACACACAGACACGTGTGGTCTTCAGAAGCAATGTGCTAAGCTTTCAATATACCAAAAAACCTGAGTAAAGAATGGAGAGCAGATTTGGATGGCACCTCAGGGACAGGGAGGTCAGTCCCCTCTCACCTAGGAAGTTAAGATCAAATACTTGATGGTCTATGTGGTTTCTGGCAGGTACTGTGTCCTCCGGAAGTCACCACGGTCTCATCTGGAAAACCAGGACAACAGGACTCTCCTTTGCACAGGTTGTGGGAGTTAATTCAGATCATATGTGCAAAATGCTGGACACAGACTGGGGAAAATCCCATGAAAAACTCTCAAATTCCAAACTAACCGGAGGCCCTTGGCCTCAGAAAACATCCGTGCTGTTACTGTGGCACCCTGGTCTATGTAGCTCGGAAGCTCCGGTCCAGACCTCAAGTAAGAAGCCTGTTGAACGATCCAGGACCCGTCCAAATAACAGGGGAGCCTGGAAAGACTGGGGCCTAGGAAGTAGCAGCTCCAGGTCCTATTCTAACTCATTGGCCACCCGAGACACAGACACGTGGGCCTCTCAGAGCTTTCCGGCAAACAGCGGGTGACCTACGGATGGATGGCTGTCAGCAGCTGTGACCCTGGTGCCAGTCACCTCCTGGCTCTGTGTCCTCCCGGGATCCATTCACTCCCATGCGAGGACCAGGACCATGTGGTCTCCGCCCATACTCTTCCTCCCTCCTCTCTCGGAGGATGCGAGGATGTGAATGCTCCTCTCCTCTCAAAGAATTCAAAGGGGCCTGGAAACTTGTTTATTGGGAAAAGCTGTGGGAGTCTGTCCTGCTTGGTGGAGGCGCTGACCTCTCCCAGCCGGTCCCGCAGAGTTCTCTCCAAAGACATCTTTTCATGTTCCCTGGCTTTCTTGGGCGAGTCATAGATCTGTAAATCCCGCCCACAGAAAGCTTGACAAAGTGTGTTAGGTGTTTATTGGAAGGGGAAAGAGGCGCATGATCAAAACACTGGCCGTGGCGTGAGTTTCCGACACTTGCAAGAGTGAGTTAAAGACGAAGCCTGAAGCTTCTAAGCAGATTCACCGGGCACTCCCCTACTCCCAAGCCACTTGGAGATTATATAATACCCAGCTGTAGTCAGATCACTAGGCTGTATTTGTTTAGGGCCAGATACCCAAGTGGAAACTTAAAAAAAAAATGAGTTTTGCTTTCAATTTCTGTGTTTGTGTAGATGCAGCCTCGTGGATGCTGTGCACAGGCCACAAGGCTCTGTCATCCAGGCTGCCTCTGCTGGTCCCCGAATCTTTGCACACACCATTATCTCGGCTGGTACCTCCTCCCCACTCTCTAGCTTGAACACGGAGACCAGGTCACAGACAGCTCTTTATCTTAGAGAGAAAGAAGAGAACAGAGGAGGAGTTACATGCTAAATCCTCAGCACGAGCAAGAATTCTCCAAACAGACATTCAAGAGGGAGCCTTCTCATATGAACATGTCTGCTCATCCTGCAAGAGCTAGCTGGTATCCTCTCCTTAGAAAGTGTCCTCAGGTTGGGGTACATACTCCTTATAGCCACATAGTGCCTGGGACTTGCCCTCCCTTGCTTGTCCCCACAAGGCCAGCCATCCTCCATCTGCCTGGTGTTCTAAACCACAAATCTTCAACTCTCATACTTTATGCCTTGGGAAATTTTATGTGACCCCAGGTGTCTTGATTTATACATTAGGGATACAAATTCGATGTCTATTGATGATGGTAAATCATTGAGAAAACTTTAAAAATGGTATACATTTAATTTTGTCATTTGTTAAAGACAAAAATAGAAATTTGCAAACTAATGAGATGTGTGGATTTTACACAAAGGATATTAACCTGGTTGGATATTGATTCTGCAGGATACTCAGCATCTTGAAAGCTTTTCTCAGAGGTGACTGATAATGATAATTTGATTTTGTAGTCATCAATGTGAGAAAAACATTCCACATAAATACATAGTACAGAATGGTAGGAGTCTGTTCAGGACCACTTCATAATTGTTAAGACATTTCTGTCATAATCTCAAGTCAAAATTCATTGAATGATTTTTTTTTGTTTTATGAAACTTAATTCAGAATATCAAATAGCAATTTGTAAAATTAATACAATTCAACCCAAAGACATACTCATTTGGTACTTTTGTGTTGAGAAATGAGGATAAGAAAGTATTAAGTTTTGTTTTTTTTCCTAGGCTGGAGAGAGAGTCCAATTGTTAAAGTATTTGCCTCAAAAGCTTTAGAATCTGAGAAAGACACCTAGAATCCACACGAAAGCCAGGTACAGTGGTAGGTGCTACAATTCCAGCACTGGCAGATGAGGACAGGAGGATTCCTGGGCTTACTGGACATCCACTCTAGCATGACAGGTCATTTACAGACCAGTGAATAGACTCTGTTAAAGTGGAAGTTTCTGTGTTTTTTGGAGACTCAAGTTATAATGGTGTTTTGTGGGGGCAGACAGGTGAAAGGATGTTTTATTATAGCAAACTCGTGAAAGGATGCATGATGTTTAGAAAGAATATAAATATGACCCCGCAGACAGCGGGAGCTCCAGCATTGCTCCGCCTTGCTACTCTTCGCTGACAACACACATGTATTGCTTCACCTTACACTGTGTGGCTGAGCTTCGCCTGTGGTGACACGTTAGAGAGAAACTCACCAAAGAACTTCTCACGAGGTTCCTGAGGCTTCTTGCCGCTTCAGCAGACTTGGCCCAGTGGGTGAACCTCGTGGTTTTTTTCTGGACTGAACTGCCCTTGCTGATTTGTGTGCGGTGTCTCCGAGCGGACTGGACTGCAGCTGCTGATTCGTGTTTGGTGTTTTGCTAAAAGACTGGACTGAGAACAAGGAAGAGTGGAATTACCCCAAAGAACTATTTCTAAACAGGTCCATATCCTAATAGCCTTTCTTTTCTACCACCTCTTGGTGGGTGAACGTGGTGGCTAAAGGGGAAGTTGAACCATTATTAAAGTAGGTTGTAAAAATATATGCCTACACACTGTCTCATAAGGAGGTGGATGGTGTTTTGAGGATGACACCTGAAGTCGTCCTCTGGCCCTGACATGCACCCACATGTATTTGCACATGTACCCTGCACCTGCACATATTCCTACACGCACCTACACACATACCCATATGTACCTGTACATGCAATGTGCACCTGCCCTCACACTCACCTGCATACACACATACATGCATGCATAAAATGCCCATGTTAGTCATTAAACCACTATGGTTCTATAAAAACAGAACACTTATGTCTGAACTAAACACACTGTGACTCATAACACGCAGTAGTCTCAAATCTGAGCCAGGCAGTATTCACCAGCATTTCATTGCAGGCTGGTATGCACAGCTCAAGGTGGGCAAACAGTGACGTCACGTGACACCACACAGGTGAGCACTGCTGGAAATGCCTGATTTCTTGTGCATTTGCTTTTGAATTATCTTCGGTCTCTTCCTGCCCAGAAACCTTGTGCTACATGACTTTATCTGGGAGTTTCAGAGCCACCCTATGGACCAGGGGTTTGCTGAGCTGATGTTGCTTCTCCTATGACTCCCCAGTGCCCAGGTCCTGGCCTCTACACACATGGAAGACTCAAAAAAAGGTATGTGGTGCCTACAAGTTATGTAGCACCAGCATCAGCCAACAAGGGCAGAAGCTCCCGGCCACATTACAAGGGTCCCGAGGATGAGAGCACCACCCCAAACCCCAGCACTGAGCCCACTGAGTCATGCTTCTGAGCCCCACAGGGCCTGGGTAGGATTAACCCCTGGATCTCAGCCTGATTCCAGCATCTTGGTTTGGTGGTGGTAGTAGTTGGGGGGCCATTCAATCAAGGGAGAAATATGCTTTGAAATGAAAACGCTTCCCTTTCTGATCTGCCTGGTTTCTCCTGCTCCTGCCTTCTTAGTATGCATGTATGCAGCCCCCATCTCAGGCCTTCCCCTCAGCATCTCCTCTATCCTGATGGCTGAGCTCAACTCCCCCACACACACCCCCGCCCCCCCCCAGGCCTCTCCAAAGACAAATTGCTTACATCTGTCAAGGCTTTGCTGATTAATAGAGGAATACGCCATGGGATGTCATCAGGGGTTCAGCGGCTTTTGATCAAAGGGGTGGGGGAGCCAGGCCACACATCTCCACCAGTTCATTTATCAGGTCAGTTCAGCACCTTTCCCTCTCCTAAGTGCCCCTGGCAAAGGCCTCCCCACTAGCCACCATCAGTTCTTGTGCTCTGTGGAGGGGAGCAGAGAGGAGAAAACGCCATCAAAGGGGCAGTGGGGAGTCAGAAAGGGAGGAATAGAAAAACTGTGTGTGTGGGGGCGCAGTCTAGGTATGAGTGTGCTCCAGGTTCTCAACACCCTGACCAGCCTCAAAACAAGGAATGGAAAGAAGGAAGGTGGGAGGGAGGCAGTGGATGGATGAGTGACTCTCAGACAGAAGGAGGGAGGAGTCTAGGGGAAAGAATGCGTACAGTAGGAGAGGGACTATCAAACCGAGTCAGCGAGTGTCTCAGTGTGTGGATGGAGCTCTGGTTTACAGCGATGCTGATGAAGTTAGCATTACCAAGGAGGCTGGGCTCTCATCTCCCTCCAGCCCACCGTGGGTCAATATCCTCAAATCCTGTGTTTCAGTGACATCCTGTGGTGTGACATATGCTGGGCAGCGTTAGGACTTTGTGGGGTTCAGGTGTCAGTTCCTTCCTTGAGGGACTTTTCCTTCTAGGCCCTCTTGGTGACTGTAGTCCTGGAGGGTTGGGTGAGGCCCAGGTCCCTGGGGAGGATGAACAGCTCATACAGAGGCAATTCAAGGCTAGGCACTGGTTCAGGCTTCCTCTTGCACAGGCCCCGATGAGTAGCTGGTGTCCCTCATGGGCCCTGTGTCCTCAGCTCACCAGGCCATTACTGTCTCCGAAGAGCATGTCTGCCTAGGACTTTGCAATAGGAACTCCAGGGAGCCATGGAGAGGTTGCCTGGAGGCTGCTAAATTAGGCTCTGAGGATTTAGATTAGCCTAATTCAATGACACGGATGGATGGATGGATTGAAGTTCCTTACTACAATTTTTTTCTTTCAACTCACTTAACTTTTTTTTTCCCCTTCAAGTTGGTTGCAGATGCAGCCCATGCAGGACTTATAATCTGTTCCTTAAAGCAGCAAGCAGGCCAGGAAAAATGCTTGCCCCATCCATGCGCACATCACCCAGGCAGGGGGCTGCAGGGTGGGCAGTGCCGTGGGCAGTGGCTGTGCTATGACTCACGGCTTCCAAAAAATGTCATGGGGAGAGTCCTGTTGAGCCCAGTTGGCTGTTCTGGGCCTATCAGACAAAAGGCCCCAGGAAGACACAGGGGCTGTTTCTGCTCAGCTCTCAGCTCAAAGGGAGTATCCTCACATAAACACGTAGCGTGCAGCATACACTGTCACGGACGACATGTGGATATATGTGGAATCACGCATATACATGCACATGCACATGAACATGCATGTACATGCATATACACACAGAGAACTGTCCCACCGGCCAAAATCTATCAGCCACAGAGCAATGCCAGGCTCATTAACATCCCATGACCTTAGCCTGGAATCTCATTCAGTTCAATCTGACAAGTATTATTTAGAGTGTTCACAGACACTGTTCTTAATGACCAAGGAAGAAACACCCAAAGCCCAAGACCAGGAGACACAGAGGCTCACTGTTCATTTGGTCAGTGCCAATGGGTACAGGCATGGAAGGCCTGCAGTGATTGCTGGAGGGCATGTGAGGACATGTCAGACCCAAGACCTGTCCTCACAGCTCTAATGACAGTTAAAGGAGGATCATCCCTGCCATTTCACCCCAAACCTGGTTTCAGAGGATGTCTGTGCTGGGCTTGGCCTTGGAAGACATGCTCTCTGGGACATCCCTCTCCCCTGAACACACCTGGCCAGGCGTGCAGTCAGGGTGACAGGACATCATCCACCATGTACAAGGGCTGTGATGAAGGGTGTTTGAAGTCCCAAGGAACCCAAGGGTTTATGTAGGGCTTCCTGGAGGAGAAGGAACCTGAAGGAGAATGGAAGAACTGTTTGGAGAGAGCTGGGCCATCAGCAACATCTGGGGGAACATCTGGAGGGAGTCAGAGCCTGGCTGTGCTGACCCAGCAGGACAACATTAGCTTACAGCATGGAAGTTGCTGTGACTCATGTCAAGATTCTTCCCCTCAGGGGAAACAGCCCCATCAGGATCCCAAGACCTGCCTACCACTGGTTTTTGTACAGGAAAGAAGTTCCTGTTATTAAGGAGGAAGCAGTGTGTATGGGGAGAAGGTTCCTTACCAGTCTCACCTGCTAGTCTGCTAGAGTCTAGCTGGCCTGGGACAGAGTTTAAGAGGCCGTGTTCTGAACTGCATTTGTCCTGGGCAGATATAAGATTGCCAACCCCGAAGCCCTACTGATTCATTGCTTGAAGCAGTTGTTCTCAGCCTGTGGGTCGTGACCCTTTTGGAGGTGAATGACCCTTTCACCCAAGACCACCAGAAAACACAGACATTTACTTTACAATTCATAACAGTAGCAAAATTACAGTTATGAGTTAGCAATGAAAATAATGTTATGGTTGGGTGTTAGCACACCATGAGGAACTGTATTAAAGGGTCACAGCATTAGGAAGATTGAGAGCCACTGGCTTAGAGATACATGTTGCTCACATGGTAAGAAAGCCTGGGCGGCAATTCTCTGCATGGCCATTTCCTAGGGCTTGCCTCCAGTCTGGGTTCTTCTTCCAGAGTGTCCTCTCCTCACACTTTGCCCATCTCCCATCATTCCCTTCCCCAGTTCCCTTGGGAAAGGAATGACTTCTCATCCTTTCAGATGTGGTACTGAGTGCCACCTCTCCCGTTCAGCTTTTCTGAGGTCCCAGAGACGCCCACCCTATAGGCATCAGGCACACTTCCTCAGAGTATGTCAGTGGCAGTTGTATTAAGCAATCTACCTTCTGCCTGTTACCTGGGGATCTCCCCAGAGACCCCCGACAGCTTTTCTTCCCTGTCGGCCTGGCTTCCTCATAGGACTTCTATACTGGCTACCAATTGCTTTGTAAAAAATTGTCCTAAAACTTAGTGACTCAAAATAAGCTACCTCTCACCAGCAAGGTTCTCAAGGTCAGGAGGTTAATACAGCAGGACCTTGTTAGCAGTGCCAGGACCTGAGTAGGGGCCAGAACTATCTGAAGGACCATTTATAATGTTCAGTAACTCACTCTTCATTGACTGAGGGGCAGCTGGGTCTCTCTGTGTGGGTGTCCTTCTAATGTCGTATCTATGGACAGAGGAAGGGAGGGAAGAGAAAGAAACCATGAGAGAGGGAAAGAGGATGGCCTAGAGAGCCTGTCACTTTTATGAATTCAAGTCAAAAGTCATATAACTTCTGCCATATTATGGCTGGTTGTCCAATAAGAGATGGTGGATCTCCACTTCTACATGAAAGGTAAGGCACTCACACCACAAGAAAATCATATGGAGTTGAATACACATGGGAGAGGGGTGTATTTGAAAAATAAAGTCTGCCATAATCTGTTACCAACAGATGTCCAGTGAAAGACTGGCAAATGGATGGATGGATGGATGGATGGACAGACAGATGGACAGATGGATGGATGATTCCTACTCTGCCCTGTTCATCTCTCCTCTGACCAGAGCCCTCCTTTTCTTCTCTTGAGATCAAGGGCCCAGGAAATTCCTTCCAGAGTTCCAGTGGCACTTGATGTGGTATCTGAGGACAAGAGGTAGGGTCGAGAGCTAGGGGCTGCCAGAGAGGAGCATGGCCAAAATCCTCTCACAGCCACAGGGAAAACTAAACTGTGAAACTAAACACAGGGAAAAGAGGCTTTTGAAAGGTTACCAGGATGTAAATAATCATCTTCAGATACTTAATTTTTTTTAGAAGGAAAACTATTTCACTTATGAATATTTGTGAGCTGTCATTTCTAAACAATTTTCCCAAAGATTTTTTTCAGTTTTCCAGGTAATAACAGAATTCAGAGGCCTTTATGGAGGATGGCCTCTGTGTTACTAGTTTGGCAGGGGGGTATTTCTCCAACAGATCGAAACTTCTGAATGTAAGGACAGCCAGATACCTTTTCAATGTGCTATACCGATGTAGTTAGCTGGCCAGCCAGGGATTGATCAACCAGAAATACTTTGGGTAAGGGTTTGGGAATGAGTATAGAGAGTACAGAGCGTACAGAGAGTACAGAGAGCTAAGGTGCTGTGGAGGAAGACTGTGAGCTACGGCATGAGTCTCCCAGAAAGTTATCCACTGAAGACACTGATTACTTTGGCGGTTGGATTGATCTTCAAATGAGACTGTGTGGTTTAAACCAAAAGGACCTAAGGGTTACATCCCACTTGATCCTTACAATGACAGTAATAGAAAACTGCCATCACCTCTGATAGGTTTTTGTTACTATAACTAAATACCCGAGAAAAGCAACTTAAAAGGAAGAAAGGTTTCCATTGGCTCATGGTTTCAGAGGTTTCCGTCTGCGCTTACTTGACTCCATTATGGCCAGGCCTGAGGAGACCCATGATTGGCATGACTGGAGCAGGCAGTGGAATAGAGTTGCTTGAAGAGAGTGGAGGGAGGATCTGGGGGTTAAATATAGAGCCTTTGAGATCACATCTCATTGATGTTCTTCCTCTAATGATGTCCCAGCTGGGGACCAGTCTTCTACCATGTGAGGCTCTGAGTGGTATTCTAGATCCAGCTCTAAGAATCCTTTCAACAGACAAAAGGAGTGATCATAGGAGTGTGCACACCATGCCTCAAGCAGCATCCTGAGAAGCAGCTGAGCCTGGACCAGAACCCAAGGCTCTCCCATCTGGAGTCAGTGTCTTGCTCATCACAGGAGACCACTTCTTGCTTATAGGCAATTGGATGGGTAGCAAACAAGCATTTCCCAGAAAAGGGTTTCAGGTAATCCTCCCTGGGATTGAACTGGAAGGAAAGGAAATTTCCATTCCAGATGGGCCCACAACTCTGCTATTCCCTCAGCGGGAATGTCCTAGGTTAGTTGGGACATTCAAAGACACACATGCTTTCACACTCTGTTCCGCCCAGGCCTTATCCTTTGAAAATTATGCCTGTTCCTGGCCTCCCTACCTGAGATGACCTTTGCTAAATCTCATGCCCTCATCAACTCCTGCCCATCTTCTAAGATCCAACCCAGTGTTCCCTCCTTGGAGATCACGTGTGAGCACCTCAGCCAGTGTGTAGAAAATGGTCTTGCCCTCATTGTGTAGAAGATGGTATTGCCCTCTCTTAGACAGTAGCTCCTTGCATGTGCTACCACCCCTGTTCCTGTTTCTTCTATCTCCCCCCACCCCTTGATTCACTCTTTCCTGACGCAGCTAACCCATGCCCAAACTCATGGTAAATGTCCACCAAAGCACTTTGGATTGAATGGAGGGGGAAAAAAACCAGCCTGTGTTGAATGTACCCTGTGTGGACTGGGTGTTGGTTAGGAGCCCCTGCCTCCCATCAGACATTGAAATATAATCCCAGTGTGATGATACTTAGAGGTAAGGCCTTGAAGTAATTAAGCCACGAGGGTGAGACTTTGTGAAAGGGATTAGTGCCTTATTAGGAGAGGCCAAAAAGCTATCTCATGTTCTTCCTTCCTGGGAGGATAAGATAAACAAACAAACAAAACAACTCAAAACAAAAACAAAACAAAACCAAAAACCAGCCATCTGCAACCCAGAAAGTGGTCAATTGCCAGAATCAAGCACAATGATACCCAGATCTGTGGGAACAGTGGGAATATTATACAAGTTATACAACACAGTGTCTCCATGGCTTGCGTGGCTACTTGCAGGAGTCTGGTAGAATTTCTTTGTGAAAATCAAAGCCAGTAAGACCCATGTGATCCTTCCAAATCCAGAGTCTTGATCACTTCCGTGGTCCCAGCCTGCTGTTTTGTGCTGTCTAGGTATGGTCTAAAGAACATGAAAACAAACCAGGATCAAATCAGGCAGACCCCAAACTCATCAGTCAGGGTTCCTGCCCTCTTCCAGACAAGAGTCCTCTTAGCAAATCACCATGGAACCTCCTGTTACTTTCTGCTGTGAATCCTCAGGGAACTATCTAGCTTCTCCCAGCCTTGGGCTACTGTGGTACAGAAGTAAATTTACAGGAATAGCTCTCTAAGGAGGGGTGGAAGGTATGGGTAATCAAATAGGACTATTAGTAAGTAAGGGCTGGAGTGTGCAGCATGCACACATAGTAGGAATATGCAACACATAGTAGGAACTTGAAACAGGTGGCAAGACAAAACAAAAACAACAAAAACAAACAAAAACAAAAACAAAACCTACACAGAGTTTTCTTGCTACTCACAGCCAAACTTTCTCACCTCTCCCCAACTTCATGTCCATCTGACCTAAGAATTATCTTAAGAAATTAACAAACAAATCTCAAACCTAAACAACTAGTGAGAAGCAACCCATAGCCATTCCCTGTGACCACACAGATGACAAGCGTAGCTTAAAGGGCCAGAGCAGCTGCCAAGTGTGAGAGAGATGTCCGCTGGCGTGCAGCAGAGCAGGCCTGAGAAGGCTCTGTGGGCGAGTCAGACTGGAGACCGGGGCAGGAGGTGGCAGAGTGCTGGGCAGGGTCTAAGTATATGGAGTGCGCCCAACACTGGGGCTGGAAGCACAACTTGCCTCCCGAGTCTCAGGGGTGGACCCAGAATGGAGACAACCAAAAGAATGGAGGATGGACCAGGGCACGCTCAGGTCTACACAGGTTCAGAGCCACGCCCTCGGCACCGTTCCCTGACTCCCCAATATGGAAGGCCGGGTGGGGTGGGTCCCAGCAATCTAACAGAGGTCATCTCAAATAGAGGCCATCCTGTGACCTCCACGAACTTTCAAGTAGCATCTTGGGATGGGGCTCACTAAGACAAGCCTGTCCTTGCCCAGGTACAAGGCATTGGACCCTTCACTCCAAGGGTACTGTGCCCTGGATTTGGTTCGGCTACCAAAGCTCAATATCTGGACCCAGTCAAGCACCTTGGCCATCGATGTTCCTCTTGTTCCAAGCCTTCTGTGCACGGACACGGATCTCAGAGTAGATCCTCTCTGGTGTGTGGGTTCAGCTTCCTCCCACCGGTTCAAAAAACCCTCCGGATTTCCTTAAGTATTACAGGCTATAGTGCTGCTCTGCTCGCAAAGGCTACGAGAGGAGGCCTGAGAAAATGCAAGCTCTTTGCTATCTAGTTGGCCCTCTTGGTGAGGTGGTTTTCTTCCAGTGACCAACCAGGAAACTTTGAATGCTGAACTTGCCAAAGCAATGGAACAAGGCGGACTCTGCTGGTTGCACACAGAAATACCCCAGAAACACCCCAGAGGTACCCCTACCTCCATGCACACACGCACATACACACACACACACACACACACACACACACACACACACACACACATACACACACACACACCTGTTTCTCCAGCCCCTCTCCCCCATGTAGTACATGGGCATGGGCCCCCCGACACTCCCCAAGCCCGCCCTTGCCTGAGCCCTGTGGGAGCCGGCCCTGCCCTCGCCATCTACCGAGGCACCAGCCTGGGATCATTTCCCATCACTTATTGTTATGGCTGGCTGGTTGTTTTCTCCAACTGCACGAAGAGTGCCATCCGTGGGGGCTTTACAATCACCAATGGCTGCAGAAAGAGGCCACCTACGCTGTGGCATGTTGCCTTCAGTCTTCCATGGACACCTCCCTGTGAATTTCCTTACATTCATGAGATCCTAAAGTATTTCTGATTCTGAGGATCTATGCACAGCCCCTCACACACCCCATCAAGAATGTGGTTTGACGTTCTCATCGACATCTTTCTCAGGGTGTTAGGTTCTCTGTTCAGTCATTATCATTACAAACCCGCCTTCCCTAAGTGGGCTAAGGAGGGTGGGTGTCAGCTCGTGCAGGTCTGTTTGTCTGGTTTGCAGTATTTGAAAGTCGTGCTAGGAAAGGCTAGGCTTGCATTTCAAAGGAACGCTTAGAGATAGGTTCCCAGAAGTGGCATTATCGGGTAGAACGCTGGAACGGTTTAAGGCGATTAGTCTGTGTTGCCCAATCACCTCTGGACCACTTTGTTAACAGAGAATTCAGCATATTGCACACTGCGTCACAGTAAAGAATCCTTCAACCACAGACCTTGCTACCGGCTATCTTGACCCCATGAGCCGTTCAGGGATTTCCAAGCAGTCAGACACCTCCCTTTCTCCCAAGCTCCATAGGCCACCTTCTCCGTAAAACAAAGCAGTGCTTTTAAATTTTTATCTATGTGCACGTGTCTGTATGATTATAACCCACCACACGTAAGGGCACCCATGGAAGACAGAAGAGGGCGTCAGATCTCCCAGAGCTGGAGTTATAGGCATTCTGAACTGCCCATTGCCAGGTCTTTAGAAGAGCAGCGAGTGCTCCATATATAGAATGACTTTCAACATGTCTGGAAGTAGCTCTGATGAAAGACAGGAAGGACCAACTCTTGTCTTTACTGACTTTAGGGAAAGAGGTGAACTCAGGCATTAGACTCTCCATGAGTTCTGCCGAGGAATTGAACTGGTAGGTTCCTGGGCAACCTTGCCAGAGTCTATCAGCATAGATGTTAGGGGCCCTGGATATAAGGTCCATTTGCTCTAAATCAGGTCCCAGCTTTGCCATTGTTAACAGCATGATTTGGGGCAAGCTATTTGACTGACCTAAGCCTTAATTATATAGTCTGTAAAATGGGAGTAAAAGCAATGAAGTTACTTAGTAAGTAATCGTGTGGTAAAAATGTAATTCTATATCATACATTTTTTACCCCATTTTGGGTACCACGTAGATATGATATAGGGGGTTCCATGTTGCAGCATTTGTTTGGTTGGGAGCCTATGCCAGCAGAGCTGAAGGGCTCTCAAAGTACAGAAATGAGGAGAGGTTCAAACTCATTTGAAGCTGCCCTTGGCTATGCCCATATAGAGCCCCACCTTTTCATCTGGCCAGAGGTCTGACTGCAGATGGTTCTCATGCCGGCTCCTTCGGGAGGAGAGTTGAAGGCCACTCCACCAGGTGGTTATCAAAGCTCTGGCTGCCATAGAGGCTTGGGAACACAATCTGCTCAGAGATTGTCTGAACTCAGTTGGCTTGGGAGCAAGGACACCAGCCCTGATAAGGCTGAGCAGTAGCCAAGGAGGAATAGCACTGGGGTCTCCCAAAGGCCTCAGTGACATATGCAGCAGGTACCTCCTGGAGATTCTGGGGCTCTGGGAGCAGGTTCATGCTGGAGTGGGAGTGGTCAGGACTGGATCCTCTTTCTGGGTGAGGATGGAGAGAAAAAGCCATGTTCGAGTACACCTCCCAGTTTACCTAGGCTCAGGCCTGGAGTCTAGCTCCCAGAAAAGCCAGGACCTCCTGTTACAGAGGGTATAAGGTCAGGGGCTAGCCTGGTAGTGCCACAGTGCCCAGTCAATTGAGCTTAGAGCAACAGGAATCCTTGAATCCTGGACAGGGTGTCCTCAACAGGGGCATGGATAGGAGTGATGTTTTATCTCAACGATCTCACTCAGGCACTGAGGTGAGGGCAGCTAGAAATGAACAAGGTGACAGGGAGCCAAGCACAGTCAGAGGCTCCTAAGCAGGGCTCATGGCTAGCCTACACTAAAGAGGTGACAGGCTGGACCATGCGCACTGCAGGTGTGACTACAGGCAGTGACTTGGATTCAGCCACAGACTCTCCCCTGTTCTCAATGGGAGCACTGGGACATGGGTTTGGAGGTATTTTTCCTTTCTATGCAATATTCACCTAATAGGTCAACATTCACCGATCTCGCCCCTCCCCCGTACCCTTTCCTTGCTCTCTTAACCAAGCAGGGCTTCCGCTTTGTCTGGGTATTGCTGTCCTGTGCATTCAGCTCCACGAGACCCAAGAGTCAACCAAGACCATGGTTTCCAGTTGACGCACCAACGCCATGGGTGATTCCCAAGTGATGTTCTCTCCCTTTTCTAGGAAACGCAGTGACACGTTGGAATCACAAAACCTGCCTGCTCAAGGCAGCTCTCATTCTCAGTTTCAATGTTAGGTTAGCTCTGAGAAACCAGGATTTTGGTGGTCACCACTATAAAAATCAAGTACCAAAGAAGAAGAATCCATGTCAATAAGAAAATAGGAGTGGATGTTCCGGCCAGTTCCCAGTGTTGAGAAATTGTTCAGTGCCCCACTGGCACACATATGTCATCAGTAATTGTGGTCAGCTGACAATAATTATTTTTCTTTTAATCTATGTGCAATATGTTTTCAAGCAGTTGCTAAGTTGTTAGGACATATTTATTAAATTACTTGGACTTAACTGTTTGATAAACAGAAACTGGTGGTTGCTTCTTGTGATCTCGGATCCTGAGTAAAAGAGAAGTGCTAAGTGTTGTATAATTGTTTGGCAGCCCCGGCCCTAAGCTATGAGAACATGGGGTTTCCCTGTCATCTATCCCCATTCCAGAGTGGGTCCTTGTCCTCATCAGAATGGCAAGAAGGACTTACATGCCATGATTGGGGAAACTGATTCTCACTCACACCCATGTCGGATGTGATCAAAGGAACACGTGGGTGCAAGTACCAATGCCTTGAGACCCCAGGAGAACCATCCTCAACCTGGCACCCATGCAAGCCCACAGGGGAGAGAGAGGGGAGACCTGGGCTCCTGAGACATCCATACCATTGAACAGGCTTCCTGAGCATGAAAGAAGGTGGAACTTTGAGTCATGACTTCTGTTACTTGAAACTCATAGCAGCACAGGAGGAGCTGGGGACCTGGGGAGGAATGAGGGGAGTGAGCAGAGCCCCTGTTCTTGCTGAGCCAGAAGCAGAAAGTCTCCAAGACTCCCTGTGGTTCAGGTCTGTTTAGAACTCTCCAGGACCAAGGGCAAGAGGCCTGGTTCTTCCAGGGCTGAAAGTGGCACTGCCCCACAGAACAGTGCCAGGCTATTTTCCTGACTTCCTATGCACACTGAACCAGAGATCCACTCTACGCCATGCCACCTTCCAGCACTGTGAGCTTCCAGAGGATGGGGACAGCTCTTAGGAACCACTCTCCCAAATCCCAGACAGAGCTGCCATCATCCACCATAGGGAATTTGCTAGACTGAACTGAGGCTTCCAGAAAGCAGAACATTGGGGTGTGGGGAGATAAACAGAGGACTTCCACAAAGAAGGACCAGCCAGGCCAAGGGCAGGGAGAGTTAGCGACATAGCAAGTGACATGTGCCAATAGCTACAGGCACCAGAAGAGCCCGACTGAAGGGTGGGGGTGGGGGTGGGGTGATACACAGATTACACGAAGAGGAGGAGGTTCTGAGGCAAAGTAATGGGGAGTCTAGTTTAGCCCGGGAATCAGGAAGGAACTCCTGAGGAGGGGATACCTTAGCCAAGCACAAAGGACGAGAGATCCAGGCAGGCAGAACAGAACACTGCTGGCAAAAACTGCAGCCATCATCCAGTAGGAAAAACAGAGCCCCCTTCATGCTCTCAACATCCAGCATACATACACATACGCAAACACGAAGGGCAAATTTCACAGAGGCAATGGACATTTCTCCAGCATAAGTATATCTCAGGATATATTTATACTAAAAAGTATTTGTTGATGATCTGAAGTTCAAATTTAAAAGGATGTTGTGCGTAGCATCCCCAGTCCAGGCTGACCAGAGAGGAGTGAGAGGGAAAAGAGCCTCAGAGTTCAGGGACAGATTGACAAGACTGTGACTTCTTGTGCAGTGGGTAGCCTATGATCTGCCAGCACAGAGTTGGCACACAGCAAAGGGGTGTGCAAGGAGCCAGGAGGGTTTGAGGTTAACCTCGTGAATCTGGACAAGCCGGGTTTCCATACTGCCTCTGTCACAAATAGGAATGTCGCCTCCACTGCATTACTCAACATTCTGTTGTCTCCTTATCTGTAAAATGGGGATGAGGAACGTGCCAATCCCTCCACGCTTGTGTGCATGCACCCGGACCAGCTCCGGACCAGCCTCTGCTCTTCAAGTAGATTACTTGGTACTGGGCAGAAACGTGGCAGGTATGGGAGGAGGCCATGGAAGAGGTTGCTATGGTCCTCCAGGTGAGGTTGCTATGGTCCTCCAGGTGAGGTTGCTATGGTCCTTCAGGTGAGGTTGCTATGGTCCTCCAGGAGGGTGATAACAGTAAGGATGGATGGGAGAGCGGCTGGGCCTCTGGGCTTTCTCAGAGGCAGAGGCACAGCACTGGCCAGGGTTTAAGGAGTGGAGGCACTGTGATGAGCAGTGGTTGGCAGGGCTGTGGGCATCCCCTGGATGACAGCTGTATGACCCCTCTTCAGGTTACAGCAGAGGCTTCTTCAGTGAGCTGCCCTTCCACACTGGAACTTCCTAGAATGCCAGGGGACAGGAAGCCAAGCCCTGACAGAGACAGAGACTCTGGCTGGCTGAAGGGTGGCCACTGCCGTCTCTTGCAAGGGAGGGTTGAATTCAGTGGACCAGGGAGCTGCCACCTCCAGGTGACAAGTGGCTCTATTTACAAATGAAAAAGCAACTTCCCCAATGAGAGGCAGACTTGCCTTCTATTTCTGGTGACTTTAGAAAGCCCTGAAATACTTAAATGGTTCTGTCATTTCAGGAAAATTCCACCCTGCTTCCAGAGTCAGGCCAAGCTTGCTGAGATCCTGCCAAAACAGTCAGACATCTCAGCCATACATGGCTGCCAGCGAGGGTGCAGATGGCAGACCACAGCTCACCACTTTCTGCTGAGCCTCAGACGCAGAGGCCCCGCAGCCAGGCCCACCAGGCTCCAGCCCCTCTCCCTGCAAGCCAGGCTCAGACTGCAGCAGTCACACTGACATCTGGCCTCCAACAGGGGGCGCCAGAGACTGCTCAGAATGGTGAACACGGCAGCTGGAAAGTCAAGAGGCTTCTGGCACCCCAAACTCTGCAGATGGAAGATCGCAAAACCTTAACAATGAGCCTTTCCTCCTTATTGGCCTTGGAGTAAAAAGTGGAACAAAACTCACTCTTAAATAACCAGAGTGCACCTTCTTCACTCCATGATAAGAATGTTGTAACAGTTGCTAAACTCTCTGCCTGCCTCTAGGAAGAGATTGACTAGTAATGTCTGCCACGAACACAGGAATGGGGAATGTGCCAGGTTTCCCTCCACTCATTGGTTGGACAAATCTTAAACACTAATTTGATTTTTGTTCATTGTTTCAGAGAGCTATATGAGTTACTGCTCCCTTCAGGGAAAGCTAAGCTTGGTGTCCAAGGACCTTAGCTCTTACCTAGTAACCCACTGAACTCCGTGCTTAACCAATTGGCTGTCTGGCTGATGACTTCAAATGTGACCTCTGGCACTAGAAGAACGATCCTGGTTGTGCCTGAATTGAATGTCTATTTTTCCATTTCTGGGATTTGCCAGCTCCACCTTATACCTCCTAAACCCCATCCTTGACCACCCGAAGCGGCTGCCCTATGTTCCACTTTAAAGCATCTATATGTTTGTGGTTTTCATTACCATAGCCTTTCCATGACCTGGGAGAACCCTCTGCCTGTGTGCATGGAGCTTGCCTGCCCATCTGGATGGTAAGCTCTCTGAAGGCAGGGGTGGTGTGCTGTTCTTCCTCTGAGAAGGGAGGAGAAACATGCCCACTGCGCCAGGAACCATACTGAGGATTTTTACCCACTTTTTCCCTCCCTCAAGCCCTATTAATGTGACCTGTGACATAAGTCAGATCAGTCCATGGAGAGAACAAGGCTCAGAGTGGTGAAGTGGCTTCCCTGAGGTCACACGATTGATGGAGGCAGGGTGAGGAGCTCCTGGGCTTGCTGAATTCAAATTCACTTGTCTCCAGCCTTGCTCCAGGGATGCAGACGTGACTCTGAAGTGAACACCACTGTAGAGAACACACTGCAGTAGAGTGCCTGACACTTAGCAGCTACTTGGTAAATAGTCTCAATGACAAGGCTCTCCTGGCCAAGTCTGACATGTGACAATGTAGGCTGGAAGGGGCTTATGAGGCAGTGGGTATTATCCAGTTCCCGGCCAACCTTACCTCCCAGGTGACCACTGACTCAACCCATTGGCAGGCTAACCCAGGCAGGCAGGAAGTCAGGAGAGTGTGGTTCTTCTGCCTTTGTATGCACATCTGTCCCACCCTCTCCCGCTATGCTCCAGCCTCCCACCATCCCGGGTAATTCAGCCTTCAGTGGCTGGGGTACCACACAAAGAACTGCCTCACCACAGCAGCCAGCACGTCCATCACCGTGCCTCCGTTTATCTTTAGAGAAAGAATGACTGAAAGGACCTCCACGGCCCAGGATGACTGCTTTGACAGGTCTTTACTGTGCATAAAACTGCGTCATTGTTTTGTTTAACATTGCGAGGAGCTGAACTGCTATGAACTTAATGCGCCACCCCCAGTGAACCATTAGGTCCCTTCTGTGTTCTTGACTTTATAAGTCTGTTTCCCTCAGAGGAACATCTGTTGTATACTTAAATGACCTTAGTTCAAAGGCACGATCAACAGAAATTTCTTAACTCCGCTAGGAAGCATCGAGGGGATCGTTTCTCCATGCCGGTTGCGGCATCGGGGCCTTCTCTGTTAACAGCTGTGTCCATCTGCCCGGGCGGGCAGAGGCCCCTCTCTCTACACATCGTTAAAGATGCTCAGGACTGCTTTTGGGCCTCATTCCCACTCTGACCCAGGCGAGTGAGTCTCGCCAAAGTCTCCATTTTACGGGCATCAATAGCCAGACTTCTACTCGACTGTAATTTTTACCCCTCATGTGGAGGGGGTTGCGATGAAAGATAACAAGAGGTGCTCCGCTAACCCTTGGCAGGGACATGAATGGGCGCTGGGGATTTCAGGCCACTTGACAAATGTAGGAAAAACAGATCGCTCTTAGCCAAACCCAGAGGAATTTGAGAAAGACGAGCTTGACGCAGACAAAGCTTAGAAGTAGGCACCATGTTAGAAGCCATAAAAGTCATATTGGAAATACAGATGGTAAGGCAGTGGGCTGGCTGCCTCCCTCGTGGATTAGCTCATCCTGATGTTATCCCATTTTACAGATTCAGAGTCGGGATTCTCAGAGGAGAGCCCAGGGTTTGATTTCTGCTCTTGCTCCCTGGCAGCTGTGGAGGACTGAAGTGAGTCATGTTACAGTTTGTAGGGATGAAGACAATCAAGGGGGGTTTATTTAAACATCTGTCCATCCAGAACCTCTGCAGAGGGCTCCGCGCCCAGATGCTCCTCATGAAGGCAGCTGAGCGCCACTTTTTAAGGTCTGCAGCTGGCCCAGGACATGCGATTATTTTCAAAGATGCCCCCGTGCAGGGCTGACTAACATCAGAAAAGGACAAACCTGAGTTTCTCCTGGAGAGTGAGGAGAGATGGCTTGTCTCAGTAGCTTGTCCAATGCTGCTTGGAGAGCTGCCATGGTGACAGGCACTCAAGCTTCGGGCTGTCTGAGGGCCCCTTCCCTAAGGGACAGCCTGACGCTTCAGGAACACGTACATCTTCATGAATCGTTAACACGGTTTTGGGAGTTAGTGGGTCTGTGTAAGGCTGGCCATGGACTTGTGCCTTCTCGAAGCTGGAAACTCACAGCTAAAAATAAAGGAAAGTTGGGTTTTGCCTTATTTGGAGAAGACTGGTCCACACTGCCTCCCTTGCCTATGTTATCTTTCAGAGCAAGTGGCAGGGCTTTAATCATGAAAAATAAAAGTCTTTCTTTCTTTTTTTTAAAGTATAGACCAAATTCTATTGCCAAGATGTTCAGGCTGTTCCAATCTCTTCGTTGGGCCAAAATATCACTGCATTTATTCTGCAGTGGGTCCAAGGAGCCTCGTGGCTCTGTTCATTTTGATTAAAGTGAGTTCAGATGGGATGTGACTTATGGCCACGCAGTTCTTCTGTTGGTCTATGCATTCATCCTGTCTATCAGAGACGACTGAGGACAATGCTTCGCGTCCCACTGCACTGAAGTGACTGAGGCCCACGGTGCTCCACAGTTCCAGGCCAGGTGGCTGACGGAAGGAACCCAGAAGCCTCTTAACGTAGCCTGGAAAGAGGGGAGCAACACTATGAGGAAGGACTCTAAAGGCTGGACATGGAGACTGGAGGCATAAAGAGAGAAGGAAGGGAGAGAGTCCCAGAAGGGGAGGATGGTGTGTGTAAAAGTCATGGCCTGCTTGGGGACCCTAAGCAGTGCCACGGGCCTCTTTACAGGTCGAGAAAAAGACAGAGCCAACAATAGGGTGAGGGACCCAAGGTGTGAGACCCTGCCGCATTCTCAGACAGTCACTTCTCGCGACTCATTGTCAGTCCACACTTCATAATGATTTTGATAATGTGTTCATTGAAGATTCCCTCCCCGATTCCCCTCCCAGTGACACCCCCTACCCCGGCACTGGCAATGCATTCCAGAGGGCCACACATCAGGCATATCCTTAGACCCTCCTCCTCTTTTTTTATTAATCTTGATACTTTTGAGATGTCCCTGTGAAGTGTTTCTCTTGGCTGATGAGTTTTTTGGTGTCCCTTTGATTTCTGAATCCAGGAATCTGAGAGTCTCATCAGCTTCGGCCTCACTTTGGCTCATGGAAGGAAGAAGAGCTGAGGAGCATGCAGGTAGGGCCAACACAAACCTGCCGTTTCAGGGGGCTTATTTCTCACTCCCGGGGCTGTGGGGACTACAGGATGGCAAAATGGAAAGTGACCAGGTGTGCTTTGGAGAACCTCATGAGGGGAGCTGTCGGATGGGTACACGGTCTAGAGCAGTGCTTCTCAACCTTCCTAATGCTGTGACCCTTTATAGTTCCTCATGTTGTGGTGAACCCCAACCATAAAATCATTCTCACTGTTACTTCATAACTGTAATTCTGCAATTGGTATGAATTGTAATGGAAATATCAGATATACGGGATATCTGACATGTGACCCCTGTTAAAGGGTTGCTTCACCTCCAAAGGGGTCTCGACCAGTAGCTGAGAACCACTGGTGTAGACGCATATTTCCAGGTGAGACTGGGCTGGAGAAAAGGGTGGTGGGAGGTACCTGGAAGTGAAGACATTGTGCTCTGAGAGATCAACAAGGGCTGTGCCCCCACAGAGCAACATTATTGCTACCCCTGCATTATGTCAACCATAGTCAAGATCAGGACACTATATTTTCTCTAGCACACAGACTTCCTGGGGTCCCTTTGCAAAGGATGGGTAGAGAATTTATGTATGCTCGCTCTAGTGGACAGTTAAAGAAGCCAGATGACCTAGGAGTAGTTATGTTGGGTGAGCAGAGGCCTGATTGGCCCATCTCAGAACTGAAACAGCCCTGCTTCCTGCAGGACAGGGGCTGCCTATAGGACTCTTACTAGCCCCACGCACCACTCTGACCCTCAGAGATCAAGTCCTTGTAGGTCCTGCCACCTAGGCAGAACAGGGGCTCCAGGGTCAATGTGTTCAGTTCAACATTGGAGCATGAAGGCAGACCCAGAGGCAGGCAGGTGGGAGGGCGGGAGGAGGTCTGGTCCCTATTAAGGGTCATTTGCTTGTGGTATCAGGCCATGCGGGATGCTGGCTGGTTAACAGGCATGGTCACAGGCTGCTGGAAAGGAGCAGTGGCCTTGAAATCGCCTTGATTGGCTCTAATTTCCCCTGCTGCATGCAGGAGGCCCAAGGCTCGCCTGATATGGGCTGGCAGGCGTGGTAAAGAAGCCAGGCGTCTCTCCTTACTCAAGGAACATGAGGTTCATTCTCTGAAACTGGATCTTGGAGATAGTGTAAGTCACTGTGCCCCAAATCTCAGCTGATCGAGTTCTGCCTCCCCCCACCCCACCTCCAGAGCCTCCGGCCCTTCTGAATACCTGGGTCCCGTGTCAGACATAACTGGCCTTTCTCAATCTGTCTCTTCCATCCCATCCTACCCCTTACTGAAAGCCTCTTAACCTCCCTGAGTCTCTGCTTCTTCAAATGCAGCGTTGACAGGCTGAACCCTCAAGGCAGAGCCATGAGGTAACTATGATGGGATGTCATGGTGATGGGAGGCTCAGTTCTGAAATATCTTCTTGATCAAGTGTGGCCTTCTGGTTCTTGCCTTGCATGTTGGCATTCCTTCTAGACTCTGCCCAACAGTTACCTGGCAACATCCAGGTAGGCCTGGCTTGCTATAAAAGGAGCTGCTTGGCCCCTCCCCTTTCTTTCCCTCTCCCTCTATCCCTCTCTCCCTCTCCTCCCTCTCTGTCTCTCTCTCTCTCTCCCTCTGTGGTGTCTGTCTGTCTCTGTCTTTCTCTGTCTCTACTCCTTTCTCAACCCCCCTTTCCATGCCCTAAATAAACTCTATTCTATACTATACCTATCATATGGCTGGTCCCTCAGGGGGAAGGAATGCCTCAGCATGGGCCAGCCGAGGCAGCCCTTCCATCTCACCATACCTTGCTCTACAAAACATTTCCTGGTCTTTTTATAAAACACAACACTGCCCACCTCTGCCTCACCCCTCGAGACCCATTGCCAGCATTTCTCTAAAGCCAGGACAGGTCCGGGTGAGAGAGTGGGGAAGGGCAAACTGGTGTTCCATTTTGAACACTCTGCCCCCAGAACCCAGATCTCCAAGACGCCCTTGACGCCTGATGTTCCTATGGTCATCTCAAGCCACTGGCTGCCCAAGGAAAGCAAAGATAAAGCCACTGGCACAGGCTGGCCTTGGGAGGGCTGGCATGCACAAGGGCGGGGTGCACAAGGCCTTTGAAGCTGCGGAGCTTGGGGGATAACTCAGACTACCCAGGTCCCTCCTTCCTGATCCGTGGTGTCCCTCCCTCCAACTGCTGGCTGCCCCTTGACTTCACTATCCCGTACTCTAGCTCTTCCTCCTTCATTTAGACTGTGTGTGTGTGTGTGTGTGTGTGTGTTGAGACAGGGTTTCTCTGTGTAGCCCTGGCTGTCCTGAAACTCACTCTCTAGACCAGGCTGGCCTCGAACTCAGAGATCCGCCTCCCTCTGCCTCTTGAGTGCTGGGATTAAAGCTGTGCACCACCACTGCCTGGCTTAGACATTCTTATTAAGGACTCAGTAAACATTTCTAAGTTGCTGGAGAGATGCTCAGTGGTTAATACCAGGCACTGCTCTTGCAGAGGATCCTAGTTTGGACCCCAGCACCCATGTCCAGTGGTTCCCAACATCTATGACTCTAGCTCCAGGAGCTGTGATACCATCTCTGAGCATCCTAGAGCACCGCACCCCACTTACATGCACAAAACCCACACAGAGAACACACCCATAAACACACCATAAAAAATTGAATCGACTTTTAATGACCATTTTAAGGTGCCTACTGTGTGTCAGGGGCCATGAAGCATAGAAGGTAGGACAGCATCTTCTGATATTTTCTGTCACCCTCGGGGGTCTCTCTTGAGCTACAGCTGTAGAGACAACAAATCTGGCCTCTTGAAAGATCAGCCCCCATGCCCTACCCACCCTCCCACCCCAACCCCTGTACGAACTTTATAGAGAATGGGGAGGGCCAGGCCTCTGTTCTCAGCAACTCCAGTCTCAGGGTGGGATGGACAGGGCAGAGAAGCAGAGGAGAGGGTCCAGGGGCGAGGTCAGTACCAAGTCAGGCCTACAAAGCACCGAGTC
Organism: Tokudaia tokunoshimensis; assembly: GCA_036184795.1. Taxonomy (NCBI): domain Eukaryota; kingdom Metazoa; phylum Chordata; class Mammalia; order Rodentia; family Muridae; genus Tokudaia; species Tokudaia tokunoshimensis. Next base: position 99,725,652 of record BTHU01000008.1, read on the forward strand.
CCGCACCGGCCAGCAGGCCCTGGCTGTCTGTGTTACAGTGCTCGGTAAACAGTTCGGCACTTGGGATTCTCCACATTTGGCAACACAGCTGTGTGTGAATTGACAGAGGCAGCCTGCGGGCCAGGGCGGCCAAGGGGAAGGTGCTCTTCAACTGGGTGAAGAAGGTTCCCTAGGCTCCTCTCAGAGCCCCAGAACTGCATGCCCTCTGGCAGCCAGATAGTTATGGTCTCTGCCTGCCCTGCATGGCACATCTGGTCACAGTCAGAGGTCAGTGCCCATCTGGGAAGACGAGAGAGCGAGGCAGCATATACTCAGAACCCCCACGTGTGCATTTCCACATCTTCGCACACGCAGGCACACACTTGGACACACATGCTGTATGCCACACACACTTGCCAAGACAGTTCCGTACACGTATTCACAGGTCTCTATGTATATCCAGGTGCACATCATAAGACACACTCTCTCTGGGAAGTAGACAGCCAGATGGACTGGATCAGGACAAGATTCTCTCAGTTACAAAATCAAATATAGGATAATGGGATTCCAAAATAACTATAATAGAAAAAAGAAAGAAATAAAGAAAGAAAGGAAGGAAGGAAGGAAGGAAGGAAGGAAGGAAGAAAAGGAAAGAAAGAAAGGAAGAAAAGGAAAGAAAGAAAGGAAGAAAAGGAAAGAAAGAAAGGAAGGAAGGAAGAAAAGGAAAGAAAGAAAGAAAGGAAGGAAGGAAGAAAAGGAAAGAAAGAAAGAAAGAAAGAAAGAAAGAAAGAAAGAAAGAAAGAAAGAAAGAAAGACAGACAGAAAGGCACTAGCCAACACCGAAGTGCTCTGATACTCTCAGCTGGAGCCCTTCTGACCCTCATAGACTCGGCCCTGCCCCTCCCCTGTGGGGCACACTGAGTCAGGGATGCAAGGGGCTGGCCTAGACCAGAAACACCAGGTTACATAGAGGCAGCTCTTTCCCCACTGTCAGATGTGCTATGCCTTCACCATTCTTCCTCTTGGTTTCTCTTGCTCCAAGCTGTCCTCAGCAGGCACAGTCAATCTCCTACACACACACACACACACACACACACACCATTGTCTGAGACCATGTAGTACTGAAGCCCACATACACACAAGGAACATGCTGTCTGGTGTTGGGATAACACACAAATACTGTATTTACTGGCTATGAGAAAGGGTGGTCCTCTGTTCTCAGTTGTTAATTGCTGGGCCAGCAGTGACAGGCTAGCAGTATATGCAAATGTTTGTCCCTTCCTCAACTGCCCAAAAAAGAAAGACAAACTGCCCTACCCTGGGGAAGGTCATGTAGTCCCTAAAGCCAACTGGATGCGTAAGGAGTATGATATTTATTTATTTATTTAGCATTATAAAGAGCTGGGGGCTGGAGCTGAGGCAGAAGGACCTGCAGAGCTACTAGGCAGAGTGTTGCAGGAGACAGAAGGAAAGGGGGAGCAAGGCAGGGAGGTGGAACAGTGAGAGCCCCGTGGAGGGACACAATGGCAGAGAAGTTAAGTTCGAAGTCAGCCGAGAGAGTACCCCAGCCAAAAGGCTGACCACCTTAGACTATTTAGATGTCTCCACATCTTTATCATTAAACCACAAGTTTAATGAGCCCCACAATAGTCTGGGTTTAATTTCTGATTCAGGCCTCATGGCCCAGGTCTGCAATTGCAGCTACCTGAGAGCCTTGAAGCAGGAAGGTTGCAAATTCAAAGCCTGCCTGGGAATGCAGGCTGATGTCAGTCTCAAAATTGAAAGAAATTAAAACAGGCTGGGTATATAGCTCAGATAGAGCACCTGCCTGGCACATGCGAAACCCTAGGTTCAATTCCCAGTACCCAAAACAATCTTGGTTTGGTTGCTGGCCGATGGGTGACATGAAGTCCTGATTCTGTCCCAACTTTTCCCTCTCTACTATAGGTGTGATAATCCCACTGACAAAGCCCTGTAAGGATCCAATAAGAGGACAGAGGCAGAAAGGCTGGGGCACAACGAAAGTCCCATCCCTGAGCGGCTGACAGTGAACACCAACGCAGTGGAGCTCAGCCAGCCCTGCTCCCTTCGAATACTCAGCCCATCTCTTCCATGGAAGATACTGATGCCTGGTTCCAAAATCAGGCAGCATCAGCACCCCTTGGGGTGGGTTAGACATGCAGGTTTTGGATGTCACTGGCTTTGATGCTCTCCGGCAGGGCCCAGTGTAGTGTATTTACACAGACCCTGCTCAAGCAGGGAAGCTGAGTGCACACTCGCTTGGCAGACACTGAACCCACTGCACCTAGACCTCCCTTGGGTTGCTCTGGGCGAGCCCCGAGGCCCACCTGGGGGACACACCTCACTGATTGCTCCTTAGAGGTGCTGGCTCTGCGCTACCTCTGCCCACCCTTTTCTGTCCACCACAGTTGGCCAAGGGAACTTTCCTGCCTCCAGCCATGTAGGCCCCAACCTCTGCCTTGTGCATAGCTCATATCCACCTGGGCCTAGCCCAGCAACAAATGGGAGACACAGGCACTTGACTTCAAAACCTTGTCAGAACCAGCCAGGTTTGCAGTGGAGGTCAAAGAGAAGCCAGTGAACAGTGCGGTCAGAAAATATGAGTGGGAAAGGTGTGTGTGTGTGTGTGTGTGTGTGTGTGTGTGTGTGTGTGTGTGTGTGCTGCAGAGGAGCAGGAAGTAAGAGAGCAGAGGAGGAACCAGACACTCAAGGCAGGCAAGGTACCTGACTAGTGGTTCCAGCTGCGTCCTACCTCCTTCAACCTCTCTGCAGAAATTGCAATTGCATTGTTTTTGCCCCAATCCCCTACATCGTTACATCACATCATGTTTCCATGGGAACATGAAGTCAGAACAATATGGTAGATGCAGTACGGCAGGTGGAAGGGAAGAGTATAGGTGGGTGTCTAATCTGCATGGGTGCTGTGCACTGAGAAAGGACCATAACCACTGCACTGCCAGAGCATAACTGTACCCCAGGATACCCTTCCCATTAGCTCGTTGGGAGCAGGTTGAGTAGAGGACGGAATCCCGAGCAAAGGAACAGAGGGTCACATGGGAGAACTCACATAGGTGATAGGCAAGCTCGTGGCAAGGCTACTTGGGACTCTGGACCTGCTGGGTTCATTCCAAGAAACAGTCTATCTCCCAAGTATCAGCAGTCAGGGATCTAGCCAAGCTTCAAGGATGCTGCTGTCTGCTTGCGGATCTCAACCTAGCTTGTTATCTTGTTCTACACTCTGAGTCCTCATTCCCTATCACAGTGAGGGAAGCGAGGCTTTGAGGACCACAGGCCACAGTGAGAGAATGCCCAGGCTGGGGTCAGATTCAGGCCTCCCTCCTCCTTCTCCTCCTCCAGGGCCAGGCAGCAGTGTTACAGTATCTGTGGGCAGTAGCCTGGTGATCCTGAGGGATGTATCTGTGGGCAGTAGCCTGGTGATCCTGAGGGAGGTCCCCCTACTTTGCTGCATCTTGAGTGTGGAGAGCATTCAGTGTCCAAATTGCCCTTGGTCATCCATAGAGGCACCACCACCACATCCAAGATAGGCCCGTCAAGGGCTGTCACCATGACTCCAATTTCCAGGGGCATCCCCGGAATGTAGGTGCCTGGGCTCACATGTACTGAGATGGGAATCCAGGAGAGAGAGAGAGAGAGAGAGAGAGAGAGAGAGAGAGAGAGAGAGAGAGCGAGCTGGGTGGAGGCTGCCTTTGGTGCATTCATTTACTGTGAACTACATATTGTAGACACTTTTCTGCACAAGGGAGGCGCTCTTACAGGAAGGTTCTGGTTCCTTCTGGAACATTCTTTTTCATACTTACCAGTCTCTGCAGAAATGGTTCCTACCATAGGCTGATGCTGCTCTGTGCTTGCTCTCCTCACTTTCTACCTCGTAAGGAGGTTCCATGTCAATGTCTGAAACGTCCAGAGCCTTCTTTGGGGCCACAGGAACAGAAGCCAAGCAATCAAGAGTTTACCCAGACGCCAACCCACGGCCATATCACCTGTAGGCTGATAGTGCAGAAGTTGGCCTGACATCGGGAGACCTGGACCTCCTCCCATGCAGAGATGATGACAGCACTAACAGCCTCCTCTCAGGTCCCCTAGGACCTGCACTGGCACAGTTCTATCCTGAGCAGTTCTGCTGACCCACGCTGGGGTCCTGGGACCTCCCAGGCTGCCCTCCCAGGCATGCTGGCATTAGGAGATGGTTTAAGGAATAATACCTGCAGGGGAGCTCAGGGCTTGACAGACAGGCATAGAGGCCTTCCTTGCCCCAAGTGCCACTGAAGGAGACCCAAGTTCCTGTTGTCACAGCCAGCATTGATGCCCTGGTACGGGTGCTCACCCACCCCATGGACAGTAGTTCCCTGCTTGTGGATGCAGAAACTCACCATCTGTCCAGCTCTTGGGCAGGCATCCAGCCTCACTGGCCCTTATGTGCTTGACCCAGGGCTTTATGGGAGTGTGATTCATGAAACCCAAAGAAACTCATCCTGTGTCCTTCGTCCCTCCCACCCTCCTTCTGGGGAGGACAGACTCCTTCCCCACACTCCTCTCAGGAGAACTGAAAGTGAATGTCACCAGCCCTGCCTAGTGGCCCTGTATCCAGCCTCACTTTTATGAGACACCACACTGCACATTCCTGAGAGCAGGCCTGCTGCTTGCTTGCTCCCCATCCCTAAAGTCCCAGCAGGCAGCTTACAGGGCTTCATTTCTTGGCCAGGTAGCTGGGGCTTCAGCTCACCCTGGCTTCTCTCCAGTCTGCCAGCAGAGGCTCTTCCGTGGGCTACAGCGCAAGTTTGGCCTGGTCAAATGGCTGAAGGACGTCGTAGTTGCTCATTCTTCCAAATATTCATCCAACAAATATTTTCAGAGTACTTACTGGGTGATGACATCATGCTGGTCAAGGGACCAGTCATTTCCTTGTAATTGAGAAGGGAGGCAATGCCCTGATAGGAGGAGGCAAGCCCCACCCCCATCCCACCCCCATCTCTCCTCTCTCTCTCTCTCTCTCTCTCTCTGTGTGTGTGTGTGTGTGTTTGTGTGTGTACACTTTTACACTTTTGTGTTAAGGAATGCCTCTGATGGCACACAGGGGAGCTGAGAAAGTTTCCACAGAGGATGAGTACTGTAGGCTAAATATAAGCTTTCCAAAAGAGAAAGGACGGAAGGGTTCTGCGGCCGAAGGAACAGCATGTGTAAAGTCATAGAGGCACAGAGGGAGCTGCACTGGGAGCCCCAAGCTGGTGGTGATGCCTTCCCTCTCCTGGAGGGCAGGGTACACTCATAACCTGTGCAGGCCTGACTTCAAGCAGGCACATTTACTGCTCTAGACTGAGCAGACAGTTTGCAGCTCAGACTATATGCTATGCTCTTGCTATGTTGCTAAGACTCCTGAAAGGCCCAGGGATGGAGTGAGGCTCCCCAAAGCTGCCAGTTTCAAGACAAGCTGGGGGGGTGGGGGGGGAGAGGCAATGGAGCAGCCAGGGTTGCCACCCACCGCCCACCACTCAGGGTCAGCTCCTCCTGTTTTCTGGGTCACAGTGTGTATCATTTTCCTTCTCCAAGTCCAAGCAGTGATGTTCCTTGTGAGCAAAGGACAAATCAGAACAGTGCCCCTGGGCCATCCTAGTTGTGTGCACCTTGAGTCCAGTGGGTGCTCACCCTTCAGCTTCCAGATGGCTTCAAATTTCAATGATAAAAGGCCTCAGGCCATTGGCCACGCCTCTTCTTTCCCTGTCTTCCTTGGGTATTAACCTATAATGCTTATAGCCCAGAGGTATATGCACACCGCTGGCTTGATTACCAGGGATGCTGGCAAGAGAATCCTCCCAGGCTCTAGCCCCTGCGTCCCCAGAAGAAGACAGGACCCCAGATCACGTGCCTGTACTCATCGCCTGTTCCTGTCCAGAATTCTACTACAGGGGAGCACAGCTTCCCTTGGCCAGGCCTGGGGTCCAGGCTGCAGAGTCATGTCTTCAGACAAAGCAGCCTCCAGGGATAAGCAGACAGCTGCCGTCCCTCTGTTGTGGGGTCCCGCATTAAAAGAGGCTTCACACAGATAATTGGGCAACGTCCTGGTACATTGACGAGACCCACTTCCAGATGGCATAGAGGGACCGCGTCGAACAATTAGCCGGAGAGATGACTCCACCTGCTATTTTTAGAGGGTTCCGCATCTGGAGGTGGGATCTTTAGGCTGGAGATGTCTGCACCAGAAGCTGAGCACTTGCCTCATAGTTCCGTGATGGACTTGTCAGGATGTCCCACCATGGTTTCCGCTCTCTACAGGACAAATCATTCTGGTGTCTGTGTGCACAGGGCCTGAACTAAGAGCAGACTTCACATGTATCCCCAAACTGGTGCTCAGCGGGGCATGGGGAAGGAAGAAGGTCCCAGCCTTTGTGGTCTGCTTTCTGCCATCCTGCAGGCATGCCGCAGGGCTGGGGCTGGGCAACGTGAGAACACCAACAGGCTGAGGGTGCTGCTCCAGGTCTGCAGCTGTCTGTGGTCAGTGCAGTTGATGTGCTGTCTCAGGGTCACCAGGCAGCAGACTGGCAGACACGCATGGGCATTGGAGACACAGAGGGACACACATGGGCACTGGAGTCAGACAGAAGATGAACACAGACCCAGCCCAGCTGCTATGGCTCGGTGTAAGCTAGATCCCCTTGCCTCAGCTCTCCAGCTGCAGGAGGGGAGGAGAGAAATTGAGTACACTGCAGAGGAAATTGGAAAGTCTCTGACCCAGGACCTAGTGGACAAGATGATGTGCTCCTGTTATCAGCCGAGCTTCATTCCTGAACCCCAAGGCCTTTGGGTCACATAATGATCTCTCTCTAGGACTTTCTCAGCCAAATTCCTGTGACCCTAATGGACCCCAGCACTTTTCCTCATCCCCTTCTTCACCTCCAGGAGATAGAATTGCAGACTGTGGTAGGAAGGCTTCACCTCTCCCTCCAGCTGCCCAGCGCAGCCTCTATCTGAGACTCAATGGCTGCTGTTAATGATCTGCCTACGTTCCATTCTCTGCCCAAGTCCCCATGGTCACTTGGGTCCCTCCTGTCCTCATGAAAGGTGACTCTAGATCTGCCTTCCCATTTTCTCAGACACCTCCATATCCTATGGACCAGCAAGCCACAGGCTTTCCCAGTACCACTCTGCCCTCCCCGCAGCATCTCATCCAAGTCTTGCTGACCCCTTTCCTGCAGAGGCCTGACCTCTGGCCTGGCTCAGTTACAATAGAAGGACCCTTTGCTGCAGTCATACTGGCACATCTGGGCTCCACTGGGAAGCTTCAGGGGGTAGCTTGGTTCCTCCCTTCAAGTTTCTAGATCCTCCGCGTGGTGGGTGTCATTTCTATGACTTTCCTATTTGTGTTCTCTGATATAAATGATCAGTTCTTCTAAACTTTAATTATCCCTCCGATTTTTCTTAATTTGAACTCTCCCTTGAACTTCTCATTTAGTATCTGGTCACAGTAACCAACAGTAACTGATACCATTTACATACAGTCTCAGATGGGACTTGGGCACTGTATCATCAGAGGATAAGTCTGAAGGTCAGGCACAGGAATTTTCCCCTCTCACCCCAAAGTTTTGGACTGGAGCCTTAGAACACTGGCCTTTGACTCTAGAATGTTCCTGCTTGGTGGTGGGCCCATGCTCAAGAAGTGGGTATATACTTTGGCCTGAATCTCAGAAGAGTTCCTGCAGACAACACTTAAAAACATCCAGTAATTTCTTACTTTTCCTCCCATCCTAAATAGGATGTGCACACATGGGGTGGATGCTACCATCTGCCCTCAAATCTCTGTCCTACTATGCGCTATTTCACCATCACCAGTTCATGAGTTTGACATCATATGTTTAGAGCTCACATAGACTAGAAGTGGATACACAGCAAGGTAAGAGTCCGTCACAGCCCTTGCATAAGTCAATTCATTAGACCCTTTCAGAGCAAAAGTTTTGAGGGCAGGCCCCTGAGGGAAGGGAAGGCATGTGATCAATTCCAAGTTCCATTTCCACTTCCTGGCTCTGTCCATGCCAAGGAGCTGAGGCTGGAGGCAGAGGAGCAAAGAACTAGGGGCTCCTCTGGAGGGAGCCATGCTCTAGGCACTGAAGACTGCAAACAGAGATGCTCTGATTTCCCACAGACAACATCTAGCTGGCATGAGAAACATTTGTGAACTAGGGCCAGCACACACCTCAGGCCTGATGTCCTGGAGAGGACCTCTGAGGAGAGGTGGGACCAAGAATCAGCTTGGCACAGCTTGCTAGAACTCAGGAACCGGCATCTCCACCACCTGGAGGCCGCAGCTTTCCCTCTCAGAAAGGCGGTCTCTTTGGCTCTTACAGTAGCAAGGGATCAACCATGCACAGGATGTCCTTAGAACTTTGCATCCACAGAGATGTAGTGAGACTGTGTTTAGTGTGACTCCCTGATCTGTCACTGCTGGTGGCCACTTGTGGGAAATACCAAACCAAGTCTTCTAGGTCACACCCTTTGCCTGAAGACTTTGGGTGACATGTGACTTTGGATCTCAAACCTGGAGAGAGCTTTGGTTTTAGAATAGTGTTCTTTCCATCACACAGGGTTGAGTTTTCCTTGCTCTGCACCGGGTGGTAGGGTCACTCCTTGGTAAACTTATACTGAAGGGGCCTCAGAGTTGCCAATTCCCCACAGTGCCTGCCCCAGCATCAACAGGGAGGAACAAAACACTAGCCCTTAGCTTATGGCCCTCCTTACTCTGTCTAATGTCTGTTCCCTGCTTTCATGTTAACCCATGAATATACTGCAGTGTGTGTGTATTGCAGTGTGTGTGTTGTGTGCACACGCGTGCGAGTGCATGCTTGCTTATAGGTACACCAGTATAACACATGTACAGGAGGCCTTCAGTCAGTTTTGGTTATCCTTCCTCAGGGACCATCCACTTTGTTTTATTGAGTCAGTGTTTCAATGACTAGGTTAGGCAGCACACCTCAGGGATCCACCAGACTCTTCCTCCCAAGACCTGTGATTACAAGTATGTACCACCATGTGTGACTTTACAAATGGGTTCTGGAGGCTGAACTCAGGTCCTCATGCTTTCAAGGTTGTATATGTGTATGTGTATGTGTATGTGTATGTGTATATATATGATATGTGGTTTAGGTATGATAAATGTGTGTGTTATATATGTTATTTTATATATATATATATATATGTTTTGCCTGATGGCTAGAAAGATAGCTCATCTGGAAGAGTTCCTGACTAGCAAGCATGGCACTTTGGGTTTTTTCCTGTCATTGCATATAACTGGGCATGGTAGGAAATGACAGTAATTCCAGCACCCAAGAGGGGGAAACAAGAGAATCAAAAGTTCAAGATCATCTTTGTGTACCCGAGGATGAGATGCCATTCCCAACAAGCACAGAAAGGAAGAAATGACTTCCTTTAACTGACCGCACTTGGGTCCAGCTGAGGATGATCATCACTGAGTGTGCGCATGTGTGTGTGGGTGCACAGCCATTCATGTATCCACCCAGCAGCACTTCTGAGAAACCCACCATGGTCATATGAGATAAAGTGGCAGCAGGGCAGGCAGGCAGTGTCGTCTAAGCAGCTATTGAGCACCAGGCCCTTCAGTTGCTAGAGACAGGGCAGCCCTGTTCTGTACCCAGCATCTGAAGGTCAGCTTCAGAGAATACCAGGCCTGTTAGTAGAACAGTGTGAGGCTCAGAGGAGCTACACAGGCCTGGGAGAGTCTCAAGCTGGCAGCTGACACAGCCTCCCTGGGAGAAGTGTGACAGAGAAGGTGCTTGCAGTGGGAGCTCCCATGAAAGGAAAGAAACAGGCTTTCCTACAGATGGATCTCTGGGCCTTCACACATGTGACACACCAGCACACATGTATCCCTACCCGGCTTTTTATCCACATGTATGCATGCTGAAATTGCACATGGGTCTGTGCATGTATACAGGAGTGCATCTATGCCTATCTGCATGCATATCATATGCATATACATTAATAAACACACACGAACATATATAAGATCATGTGTGCATGTGCTAGAAGTATATGTGAGTCTGTGTGTATACATGAGTATATGCAAACCTGTTGCATGTGGGTATACATTTATACTTTTGTTCATATACTGGAATTACATGTAGGTCTCTGTATGTGCATATATCTATGTGCATATCTATATACATATTTATGTGCATGCATATGCATAATCATTTCTGAAGTACTTGTGGTCTATGTATACTTGGGTATGTATATATGCATGTATTTTTATGTATGCACATACCAGGAACATGAAGATCTATATGTATACAACATAAGTGTGCATATGGATATATGCATACACATGTGTATGCTGTTACATACCCAGGTATGCACATGCTGGAAGTACATGTGGGCACGCATGTGTATAAATGTGAGTGTATATATGCATACGTGGGTTGTCCATCCATGTGTGTAGACACTGAAAGTATGTGTGGATCTCTGAGTACACATTCTGGAAGTAAACATGGATCTGGGTGTGTGTACATGTATGTGTAGGCTCATACTTGCCTGAATGTGTGCATGCTTCATTTACACACACACTGGAAGTAAATGTGGGACTCTGTACACATTAGTATACACACACGCACATATGTGTGCATGTGAGTATGTGTATCTGCATGGACATACACTAGAAGTACACATTGGCCTATATACCTGTGTGTATTTACATACCTGAATGCATATATGTAGGAGGTCTATACTTGTGTGTGCACAAGCTGGAAGTAGGTGTGGGTCTGTGTGTACACACTCAGTGTATCCATGTGCATGTGACTGAATATGTGTGCACATGTGGCTTTATGTATTTGAGTGTGTACATGCTAGAATACACGTGTATCTGGATGTGTGTACACATGAGTGCATATGAGTGCAGGTAATATCTATGTGGGCAAATACCCATGTGTGCATACTGGAAGTACATGTATAGGTACATGCACATATAATACCAGTGTGCATATATATATATATATGTCTGTAGTTACAGACTTGACTATGCACATGCTGCAAGCATGTGTGGGTCTGTACTCACATAAGTGTGTCATACATTATCTGTGTGCATGTCAGGGGAGAGTATATCTATACGTGTGTATGCTGGAAGAACATGTAGGTCTGCATGTGTACGTACATGTGCATTTGTACACTTGCCTGCATATGATTTCATGTGTGCACATACTGGAAGTCCATGTATGCTAGTATTAGAATATATACATATATGTATATATACATATATATATACATACTTACATTCGTGTATGTTATCATAGACACAGGTTTTCACCTGTGTCCCTGGCCTCAGCGATGGAGTACATCTGCTCTGCAAAACCCAGAGCTCTTTGGAACAGACCCCTCTGCTTCCACACATGTTCTTTCTTGGTGTGCTCAATACCTGACAAGAAGCAATTTAAGGGAGGAAGTGTTCTTTTTGGCTTACTGTTTGAGGAGACACAGTTTGGACCATTAGAGTGGTTCAGAGTGCCAAGGGCTCTGGTGACTGGTCTCATGACATTCACAATCCAGAAGTGAAAATCAGATAGGAAGTAGAAAGTCAAATTTACTGACTCCAAGTGATTCACTTCTTCTTGCAAGGCTCCATTTCCTAAATCTACAAGCTGGAGTTTTCTTCTCCCTGCCCCCCACAACATAATATTTTTATGGATTCTTTGAGAATTTCACATCATACACTCCCATCACTCTCACTTCCCACTCCTTCTATGTCTGCCCTCCCACCCTTGTGACCCTCATAGTAAAACACACACACACACACACACACACACACACACACACACACACATGTACACATACACTCATCCAATTTGCATTATCTGTATACTCACTGGAGAATGGTCAACCTCAGTGGTCTACTCCTTAAGTAGAACTGAGTCCTTCCCTTCCCCAACTCCTGCAGGAAGGCATCAACTGTAGAGAGCTACACTTCAGCATCCTTATCACACTTTTTAAGAGTTCTCTTCAATGGCTTCCTGTTTAGGCTGTTACTTTGGTGGGGGGTTGTGTGTGTGTGGGGGGGTAGGGGTTGTTGCAGAAGCCTTCTGTGTGTCCCTCTTTCTCAACTGTGCATCTGTGGTCATTGATATTGCAAAAGTAGCTTTCTTTACAGCACAGACCACAAACATTACCCCCGCCCTGGAAAACAAAAGAAAAGAAAAGAAAACAAAACAAAACAAAAAACAACTGGCTGCAGTTACACCGTGGACCTAGAAAAGGCCCTCAAAGGCAACCCAGACCACATGTTGATGTATGTGACCTGTGCTGTTGACTGAAGCCATATTGATGTCTATGGGCTGTGCGGCTGCTGGGGGCCATACTGATCTAAGTGGCCTGCACCGACACCTGCTATCAGTGAACAGGGGAGAAACTTGGTTCTCTTTCCTCTGCCATCAGGTCAACCCCAATCCAAGAGGAATTAGGCCTCGCACCTCTCCAGCTTGCTCAGCAGTGCAGGAGACTACAATAGTCAGAACATCCTAGCATTCTCTTTTAATCTTACCCTCTGGGTGTTTCCCTCCTAATGACACTTCAACTGCATATAACTAGAGCCACATAAGATGGTAACAGTGGCCAAGTGAGACAAATGTTTCATGTGAAGGAAGGCCAGAGCCAGCTCCACAGTCTGCAGGGACCCAGGCTTCCTCTGGTACACTACTCTGCAGTTATTGGCACCCAGTCCTCATCTTCACGGCCAGCATGGCTGCTGGAGCTCCAGCCATCACATCTCTGGACAGAGTCATTCTTTGTTAATTAGAAACATTTACCGAGGGCATCATCTGTCTAAAATTAAATGTATGTATTTTGGGTGTAGTTTGATGAATTTGAGCTCAACAGTTTGATAACCATTCCCTTAGCTGAGATACAGAACATCTCCTTGGACAGTTTCTCTCACACCCTTCTGCAGATGGTATTCTTCAATTCTGTCACTATAGATGACATTTCCTGTTCTAGAACTTTCTATACATGCCATCATTTTGTAAGTTCTCCTCTGTGTCTGGATTCTTTCATAGGGCACAATATTCTTAGGAGCCAGCCGCATTTCTGTGTGGCTTGGGTGGCTTTTTCCTTGCTGACTGTGGTGGTCTGAATAGGTTTGGCCCCCATGGGCTCCTGTCCATGAATGCTTGGCCCACAGGGAATGTTACTATTAGGATGTATGGCCTTGTTGGAGTAGTAGTGACCTTGTTGGAGGAAGCATGTCACTGTGGGGGTGGGCTTTGAGGTCTGCTAGTGCTCAAGGTCTGCCCAGTGTAGAGAGCCTTCTTCTGGCTGCCTTTGAAAGATGGTCTCCTTCTGGGTGCCTTTGGATCAAGATGTAGAACTCTTGGCTTTGTCTCCAACACCATGTCTGCCTGGGCGCTGCCATGCTTCCTGCCATGGTAATAATAGACTGAACCTCTGAAACTGTAAGCCAGCCCCAATTAAATGTTTCCCTTCATAAGAGTTGCCTTGGACATGGTGTCTCTTCACAGCAATAAAACCCTAACCAAGACAGAAGTTGGTACTAGGGACTGCCATATTGCTGTGATAGGCCTGACTGTATTTTTATTTGGAGGAATGTGGATTTGGGGACTTTGGATTTGTAAAGCAGTGGAATGCTTTAAGTGGGGGCTTGATGGGCTGTCCTAGTAGGAATATGGAAGACAGTGGAGCTGAGGGTGATTTGAACCCTGGGGCCTAGCTCAAGAGGTTTCGGAAGTAAAGAATGTTAGTATGTGGCCTAGAGACTGTTCTTGTGATATTTTGGTGACAAATGTGGCTGCTTTTTTGCCCTTGTCTGAAGAGTCTGTCTGAGGTTAAAGTAAAGAGATTTAGATTAATTGCATTAGCAAAGGGAATCTTAAAACAGCCTAGTATAAATCCTGTTGAGTGGTTATTAAAGTTCACTCTTATGAAGAGTGTTTTGATGAAAAGGAGCAAGCTGATCAAGGAAAAAATAAAATTGTATGTTTCAAGGAGCAAGGGAGCACCAGGAAACAGAATGGAGCTAAATCCTATGTTCAAGGGTATTAAATGGAATTAAGGGAGTGGTGACCTCAGGGAAGGATCCCACCAGCTAAGTTTATTGTTGATGCATTTGCAGTTGAACAAGGGAGTGTTATATCATGTTAGGTGTTATTATGACCTGGTTATTGTTTTCATTTGGACATAAGGAGATATGATTATATGTCAGATTGACAAAGGATAGATTGTGATGACTATTCTTGATTGTCAACTTGACAATATCTGGAATGAACTACAATCCAGAAATGGAGGATACACCTGTGATCCAGATCTTTAGGTATAGTAGTCATGCTTATAACGATCTTATTGTAAAAAGAAATTAAGAAAAGTTTAGGTCCAGGTGTGGTGGTATAGGAGAAAATAGCAAGCAGATATCTGAGTTTAAGGCCATCCTGGTACACAGCAAGTTCCAGGTTAAGAAAAGCTTAAATCTAGGTGTGATGGCACACACCTTTAATCCCAGCACTCAGTAGACAGAGGCATGTAGATCTCTGAGTGGACAGAGCAAGTTCCAGGACAATCAAGCCTAGGCAGTAAAGAAAGTTATTGAAAACACTGATGCTGGTAGATCTCCATGCCATTGCCATCCGTGTTTACTCCAGTGTGTGGTGTTCATGCCATGGACGTCTGTGCTTATCCCAGTATGTGGTACTCATGCCATGGATATCCATGTTTACCCAAGAATATGGCCCAACCTGCTCAGGTACTTCCTCTCCTCCAGATTCACCTGAATTTCCACCCACATTCCCTCTTGGACTTCAATGGCCAAACACAATCCCAATGACCTAGCCACTCAGATGCTAAGAAATGTGACCATTTGTCCACTAATCCAATTGGGAAAAAGGGGAGTGGCTATTGAAAGCAAGGGGAAAGTGAGCTCCAGTAAAGTCAGCTTTCCTCAAGGGTTTTTCAGGAGCTTACTACAGAAGTGGGACAAGGCTTTGGAAGTAGAACCTTTACTCTGTTCCCCAGTAGACTACTCCATACCCAATGGTGACTATCCATTGTCAGTACCCAGGGCAGCAGCACTGGGTAGGAAGGATCACATGGTCTCCATGGAGACTTGCTGTGCACCAGGTGCTGGGGCTGTCCCTTTGTCCCTTTGCCCCCTTGCCCCCCTCTTCTCCTATCACTAGCTCAGCTGTGGAAGCTGATGCTTATAGAGGTCACATGGCTGGCCAGTGGTGTCCCTAGACCATCAGTCCCCTAGCTCTGCAGAAGCTAAGTCCTCACCACTGAAAGCAAGACACAGTTAAGTTTCCCATCATGCTTTCTTGAAGGCAGAGGTTCAAAAATAAACAGCGAGCCAGAGCCCCTGGCCCTTGGCCTGAGAGGCCAGCCGTGGATCCTTACTCCCTAATTCACCCAGGACTTCTAATGCTACTTCTCTCCATTTCATGCCTATAATGTATTAACATAAACAACGGTGCTGACAGCAGCTCAGGGCTCACAGCTCTCGCTGGAATCTGACTGGTGATTTTCATCAAGGAAAAAGACTAAACAGGTTAAGATGATTAAATTTTCCTGAACCTACAGCTAAGCCTAATCAAAGCCATTTGTGCAGAGGTGGGGTGTGTGTGTGTGTGTGTGTGTGTGTGTGTGTGTGTGTGTGTGTGTGTGTGTGTGTGTGTGTGTGTTTTGCAGGGGAGTTGATTGGCAGCCTCAGATGGATGGGTGGGACTTCTGAGAACAGTGTTAAATGGGCACTTTCTGCATCAGGCATTCCCACAGGTCCTTTCCACATCTCAGCAGGGGCTGGCTCTCAGTTTCCTCAGACATCTGATGATGGAAAGCAAACCCAGGGTGTTCCCCTCCATCCTGTCGGTGACTTTCCCCTAAACCGAGTCCTTTTGAAGTTAAGAGTTCTTCACACTGAATGTCTGAGCATGCAGGGGCTGGCCTTGGCTCCCTACTTTATGGGGCCTTAGTGGACCTGGAACCTCTCACAGCCTGAGCATGAGATCCCATGGGCTTAGGTTCTCCATCCATTATTCAGGTGAGGTCAGTGCGGCAGAGGATGATGACAGGAGTCAGAACTTCCTGTCTATGATCTTCACACAGAGTTGGGACATGAGTGGTATAGGGTGGGGCTACTGAACACCTTACCTGGCCCGCATGGATCCTGAAGGGCCATTGAGAATAGGGACACATGGGGATCCGGGATCAACTTCAGTATTCTCTAGCTGGTTCTTCCAAAGTCCTCTCAAACCTGTCTTCATTGCGGTCTCAATGAATCCCAAAGCCAGGCCAGGTAATAAAAAGCCCAGGCAGCACGCCTCACTGACGTCTTTAGCTGAACCCCCCATTCCATATTCCCTTGGGTCCCAGTATCTAGCCAAGGCATGTTACTTGGGCACCGCTGGTAGGGAAGGAGGCCTGGCCCTTTCTGTGCTTTCTCTCCCAAGTCCCAAGGTGTTCTGTGACTGAGATGAGAAAGAGGTAGAAGGGAAGAAACACAGGAGGAAGGGTAGAGCGGAATTTCTCTGTCTTCTCCGCTACCCTTTCTGGTCCTGTCTGTGGATTCCTCAAGGATAGCAAAGGCCGGCCTATAATGCTGGCCATGCCTCTCACAGGAGTGTATCTGCTTGCTGCATGGGCCACATCCCCTCTGTACATCCCTTCCCCAGCACCCCCTCCCCAATCTACCCTCTGCACTGCCTCCCGGCAGGCACCAAGTCAACTTGAGCCCCAGAACCACTGTGGTATCATATGACTCATGAGAAACACAGACGTGAGTCTTCTCTACTGTCCTATTCTTTTCTCTGTCACTACCGGCCAGCTCCCTGGAATCCTGAAAAGTAGCAGCAGGTATGATGCTCACAGTCCCTGCTACACACACTCCAGGTAATATGGGCCACCCTCACGTATAATCCTTCCCCCAGCCACAGGCAGAAAGATAGATAGCCCGAGGGCTCCGAAGCTCAGGAAAGGCCCTGCAGTTGGTGGATGCCAGCTTTCCCACAGATAGCCGCCTCCCAAGTTCTACCAGTACTTTGAAGTCCTCTAAACTTGTGGGGGAACACCACTTTCTTCCACACAGGGAGAGGATGTGGAAGGACTCTTGGAATCCCTTCAAATACTCCATTCCTTGATGTAGATTAGAGGTGGTGAGTGGGATGGGCAGGCGCTGTGTCATCCCCACTAGCCTTTAGCAGCTGGCACCTTTGTAATGTATTTTCAGCTTGGAGATGTCAATCATTCTCCTGCAACATTAAGATCATATTATATAATGTCCGGGGTTCCTCTAGTACTTTCTCCTAGAAAAGCAAAGTAAACCCCAAGCAAGTAGAAGGAAGGAAATAGAATTGAACAGAAATGAAACAAAAGATAGAAAATGATAGAGAAACTCAACGAAACTGGGACCCATTCTCTGAAAAGATCCAGAAAACTGACAAAACATTTAGGTAGAAGAGAAATGATTTGAAGTCATAACGAGAGAAGGGACATCAACACTGACCTTACAGATAACAAGGAAGACTGCAGCATGTAGAACAAACACATTCCTACTAAAGCTGACCTGAAAAGAAATGATAGAAAGGCTAGACAGATAGCTCCAGAACAAGAAAATAGAAGTCACAATTTCAATTCCACAATACACAAAAGATGCCCAGGTCCAGAAGGCCTCACAGGTGAAATGCTGCCACACCTATGCCAACACTTCACAAACCCTTCCAAAACATAGAAAGGGGCACTCATAACTCACTCTGTCAGGTCAGGGTTACCCTGAAAATAAAACCAGCAAAGACATAGCAACCAAAGAAAACTACAGATCAATATGCTTAGGAACACAAATGTAAGAATCCTCAACAAATATCAGCAAATTTTCATGTATGTATATGAGTGTGTATGTGTGCACACACATACACATGCACACACACACACACACACACGCACAGGTGCACACACAAGCCACGGTGAGTGTGTAGAGGTTGGAGGATAGTCTTAGGTGTCAGTCCTCACCCTCTCCTTGTTTGAGACAGGGCCTCCTTGTTCACCTTTGATCTGCCCAGCTAGCTGGCTGGCAAGCTTCCAAGGATCCTTTGGTCTCTCCCCCTCCCCCCATCTTGCTGCAGGATCACTGGGATTGGAGATATTCTTTATATGGGTTCTGTGGGGGGAGTCTGGACTCAAGTTCTCACCCTTGCATTTTATTACTGGCCCATTTCCCCAGCACAAACACCAGCAACCAAGTGGAATTTTACCCCAGCAATGCAAGATTTTCTTAACATCTGCAAATCAATGAATGGGGTGCCCTGTATTAGCAGAACAAAGAACGAAAGCCTCCTGACCCACAGATGTAGAAATTGGTTGGCAAGGTCCACAAGGGAGGTGAGAGGGCAGACACACTCCAGGTAGGGGAGCAAGCTAAAAAGACATAGGGACAAAGCTTTATTTAGGTACATAAGGAGTAAAGGCGATATTTTTGAGAAGACGATGAAGTTCAGTCTATAGAGACCTGAACCACCGTTTTTAAGGAATCAAAGCCCGAGTCATGAGAACTTTGCACAGCGCTTAGACACATGGAAGCAGCCCGTCAGGAAGCTAATCTGCACTGAATTACCCAGTGATCAATTTGTGTACACCATTGCGACTCCAAGATACAGGGTAACGATCACCAAGACTCTCTGGATGATAAATTGCAATCTAATTTACTTCTGGGGTGGATCCAGATTTTACAGCTGCAAATATATACAGTGCTTTAAGAAAAGGAAAACTGAAATAGAAATCAAGGAAAAAAATGTGTATTTATTTAGGATGAGAAAAGAAATCAGGATATGTCCATGCCACTCCAGAACACTCCAAGCAAGGGACACGGGAGGGACATAGACCAGGAGGAGGCAGAGATCTTAGCCACCTGAGCAAAAAATAACAGCACACGTGACGTGATGTGTGGGTCTCAGATGATCCCTTCACAAGAGGGGCCTTGGATTCAGGGTCTCTGCAGCTTCCTGGTGGATCTGTCTTGGGGTTTCAGGAGTCTTTGTGTTGGGGTCTGAGAGAGCCAACTGCCAACATCTAGTCCTAACCTCACACCCAGTCATAGGCCGATGGCCCCAGGCCAGTTCTACTGTAAGAATTTCCAGTATAGAAGGAAGCACATGCCACAGTCTGCCTGCCCCATGTCTTCTGGTTCTGGGCATACTGGACTATCCAGAGGCCAATGTCAGTGGACTTGATGTAGACCAGGAGAGCTCTCTGGAGTGTGACCCCAGCACCTCCTCCAGGCTCTGCCCACTCTCCCACAGGGCCCCATACACTCACCCAGAGATACCATAGCAGCCTGGCCAACAATTCTGTGAATGCGGTTTGTAAATTATGCGATTTGTATATATGTAAAACAGGATATTTCGGACCAGGTCAAATGTCTGAAAGGAGCCAGGATCATGGGGGAGGCAACTCTCCAGGTTACTTCTACTGGACAGCTGCCTTTGAATTACTCCATGCCAGTGACCTGGAGATGAAACTATGCCATGACCCATCTCACTGCCATCGGCCTATGCCTGAAGTGTGTATCAGTGGATAAGTCCAGTTTTTAGCACTGTGAGCAGCGAGGCCCCAGACTTACTCCCTGTGTATATGAGCAACTGGGTTTACCTTCAGTATCTCCAGCTGATAGCCTGGGGCAGGAGCCCAGCCTCTCTGCTCTCAGGGCCTTCCCTCTGTTCTTCATCTGCTCTCCAGAGAGGGTGGGGATTTTAGTGGCAGTTACAGGATTAGCCTTCTCTATACTTTTTTTTCCCATCTGAATCTATGGACCCATATCACAGATAGGAAAACTA
Source organism: Tokudaia tokunoshimensis (assembly GCA_036184795.1). NCBI lineage: Eukaryota > Metazoa > Chordata > Mammalia > Rodentia > Muridae > Tokudaia > Tokudaia tokunoshimensis. The sequence goes on from BTHU01000008.1 coordinate 99,745,490, forward strand.
AGGCTCAGAAATCACCAGAAACCTGCCTGACTCAGATGTCCAGACATGCTCATTCTTTGCTGTTGCCCCTTGAACCACTGTGGATTCTCTCTCCACCTCCAGTCCCTTCACAGGGCTCCCAAGGAGACCAACTCCCTTCCTCAAAGCGGTGGGAGTGAACAAATGACATGGGAGAGATGAAGAAGGGATCAGGGTGTTGGCAGGAACACGGCAGTGGGCCAGGGTTATGACTGTCAGGATCTAACAAGGCACACTCCATGGCGCATACCTGGGACCTGCCTGTCTTTGGGGATCATCGCATCATGGAATGTGAGCCAGGTTCACGGTTCAGCCAGGAGAGCCGCTGCCTGTGAGTACACCGGCCCAGGCTCTGCATCAGGGCTTTCTGAGAGTAAGCACTGGACAACCCCTGGGCTTTAAGATTCAAATCCTGTAGCTCTAGGACAAAGGAGAGAATCCACCCAGCCTTTCCAAGGCTTCTGCCCATACAAAATGGGGATGGGGAAAGCACCGGCCTAATTGGCTTATGGAGCAGATAGAGGGGGGAGGGGCAGATAGAGTGCCCTGGGTCTGGAGCAGGGACTACACAGTGCTCAGGCTTGCCAAAGGTGCTCTGTAGCTGGTGAATGACTACAGCCAAATACGTGCCAAAGTATCCCAGCCAAGAATGAGAGGCATCTCCTCAGGAAAGGAAACAGCGAAAGGGAGCCCTGGGCGCAGAGATGGGGGTGGAAGTGATCTTAGCCCCCCACGCCCCCACTGTGCTCATCTCCCTGGTTCTCAGAGACAGGCATGTGGAGGCATAGCCCTTTGGTTCTTAACCCCAGCACAATCAGTTGTAAATTAGAGATCCTGGGGAAATCGCTTAACCCCACTGTGTCTTTGTTTTCCCATCTGCAAAATGGGGGTGGAAAGACTATCTAAATTAGTGGATGCTTGGTTGCTTTACCTACTCAGTTTTCAAATGATGGAATGAAATAGTACCTATGAAAAAACTGAGTGACACACTTTTGGTGTTATTCATAGTCAGCCTGGAGACTGGGGCTGGCCCCAAGACTGTCACACACTCCATGAGAGTTTTGTGCTGACCACATTGCTCCAGGCATGGGTTTCCCACAGCTGCCAGACCTCTGTCATCTGTCTCACCATTCCCTCCACTCACCCTGCTCGGATTTCCAATTATTTGTCCTGTTTTGAATTCAACGGGGATATTAGCCGCAATCTGGCTTTATAAATGGCGGCATCTTTGGTGTTCCCGACTTTCTCTCGCTCACTCCTCGCTCTCATCCCCAACAAGCTCCATTTCCTGTAATTAAGGCCCTTGCTAAGTGCTCAGCAGGTGATGGAAGTTTGGAACTGGGCCTTTGTTCTGGGATTTGGGTGCTTTCTCAGGACTGGGGACTGGAGAGCTGCTGTGTCTGCCTTTGAAGTCTGACATTCTTCCCCACAACTGGGGAAATGGGACAGTTCCAGAGTGGGAGAGAGGCTGTCCAGCTCTGGCTCCAGCCACTGTCCCTACCTGACATGGGGAGAGGTGGGAGGACATCGCTGCCCTGCCCACTCTTTTTCTGTGACATTGAACAAGGACTGGGAAGTCAGCCCAGGGTCGTGAACAGAGGACCCATTTTGCAGATTCACTGATGGGGGAACAAAAACCACAGATCTTCAGAGCCATCAAGACACCAGGAAAACTGCCCACTGCCAGGATGTGAGCATGCTCACCCTGGGTTTGAGCCCTCCGTGCCGACCTCAGCTGTTTGCCTTAACTGCTTCCTGTGTGAAATGAGATGATATTATCTGTCTCTCAGGAGGTGGCCTATGGGAAGGCCAGCCCTGCCACTGTCAGAATGCTGGGCAAAAAGGCTCTATACATGAAGGCACTTGTCACCCGTCTCTATCTGTGCACAGCTGTGAGGTCCCCTTGTGGTTCTTCTAACCACAGAGACAGAATGGACCATACTCTTCTCTGCCTATAGAGACCTTACTATGAATGGATGCAAGCCTACCACACCACACCCACCCACCTGCTGACACCATGCTGGATTGTTTGCCTCCACCAAGTCCTGTTTTTACTGTCTTCACCACGCAAGGGAAGGGACAGTCAGGGTCAGTAAGTAGTAGGCATGCTGTAGTGACTGAACTGGGTGAGCCCATCTGGATAGTGTTTATAGCAAGCCACTGCCATAGCTGCCAACTTTTGCCAGCATGAGATAAAAACATCCTCTGTTCAGAGCTCCTGCCTTGCTAAGGGCTATTGCCATGAACATGCCATGAGAGAAGATGTCTGGGGAGAGAGTGAGAGAGGAAGAGAAGAGAGAGGGAGCAAAGGGAGTACCTGGGAACCCAGAGGCTGAGAGGAGGACTAAGAATCAAGAAAACATGTAGCCAAATAGAGATCATGCTGGGGGAAGGGAAGCCAAGCCAAGCCCCTGAGGAGGGGTGTATGTGTGTGTGTGTGTGTGTGTGTGTGTGTGTGTGTATGTGTGTGTGTGAAGGGCTGGGAGAAGCCACAGGTAACAAGTGAGACTTAAGTTTCTTTGCAATCTAACAGAATCCATCCGCCACTCATAAGCCCCTGCCCACCCTCCCAGTCTCTGTCTGCCTTCTCCCTCGGGGATTTTTATAATCTTCGATCTACAGTGATATCGTGTGCCACTCAGAGATAGCAATTCTCACTCTCAGTTGCTGGGAGTCCTTGTCCCCAGCTCCCATCTCAGTGCCTTAGGGTGGCCCAACTCCTCTGTCACCAGCAGAATGGAGATGTGTCCTAGTCAGGATTTCTATTCCTGCACAAACGTCATGACCAAGGAGCAAGTTGGGGAGGAAAGGGTTTATTCAGCTTACACTTCCACACTGCTGTGGTGGACAGAGACTACCCATGCATTCTGTGACTCTAGAGAACACTGACTAAAACAAGATGTCAAACTCCCAAAGCACTCAGGGAGCCTGGGCAGCTGGGAAGGCTCTGAATTATGCCTGAGCTGTTTGTTTGTTTGTTTTTATTAAGATCATATTCTCCCTCTCTCCTCCCTCTCCTCTCTCTCTCTCTCTCTCTCTCTCTCTCTCTCTCTCTCTCTCTCTCTCTCTCTCTGGAATTGAACCCAGGGTGTTGTATGCTAGGTACTCTTCCATGAGCTTTATCCCTGGACAGTTAGGCTTTAGTTTCCAAATTTTCCCTTGTAGAGTGTCAACTCTTCCCTGTGCTAACATAAGCTGGAACCTGTGATCCCAGCACAGAGAAGAATCAACTGAAACCCATGGAGTCTCAGGTGAAAGGTACTGACTTAGAATAACTAGTCACTGGTTTTCAGTGCTTGGTCACAGTTCCAGGTCTCTGTATCTCTGTCCCAGTTCTAAGGTCTTGATTTCACTTTTTAAAGTGTTCCCACAAAGGGACCAGAAGGCTACCAGAAAGCTCCAGGTAGGTTGTGATGTTCAGTTCAGTTCAGATTAGAGAATGTCCCTGCCTCTCTGGGCGAGCATCAATTATGGGTCATGTGATAATCCTTAGACCAATCACTGTGGCCGGGGGAGGGCTTCTGTGACTGTCCAAGTCTGTGAAGACTGACTAGCCTGAGTGTAGGATGAGCCACTTTGCTAAAGGCAATTTGCTTCCAGAACAGGAAGGGGCAAGGGACAATCAGAGAGACCAAGGGACAATCAGAGGGACCAAGAGTCAACAGAGCACCTCCATTTAATAGCACACAACAAAGGTACCGGGTTTATGCTATAAGACATCAGCTGCCTCAGGGAGACAGCGAAGCAACCAAAACTAGGCCTAGCTCTGCCTAAAGAGCTCCGTCTCACCACAGCCCAGCTGTGCACCATGAACTCAAGGCCGCTGTGGTTAAAGAGAGCAGTCTGGAGCGGTCAGAAAGCACGTAGTGGGACCAGTCCCACCATGTCCCAGAGCCTTCACTAGGAGCACACTGGGGACACAAGGGGGCAGGAGGGCCTTGGCCTTCCAAAGAGCCAGAGCTCCACCCACAGGACCCGAGCCAGCAAGATCAAAATCTAATTTACTCATTAGGCGTGTTTCTTCTGTACAAATCAAATCATGAGCTATTTTTCCACATCGTAAATATTGTTTTAAACTCTTGCTCGTGGGCAATTAGATTACAAGCATCGCCTGGTGAGCTATCCGCCAGCACATTTGGCGGGCCTCTGGCTGCTTTGTGAGCAATTTCCTTTTAAAATGTTTCCCAATGATCTTCAAGGGTCTTGAAAATCATCTCCTAGTGGTGCGTGAGGCCCTTGTCTTTGGCCATTAATCTCCAGAACAACCCAAGAACAGCCCCCATCTTTTTCCAAAAGGCACAGGAGATCTCACCACTAAACCCCCCCTCCCTTCTCTCTGGTGTTCCCAAGTCTATGGGCTGTGCTCACTGCTTCTGTCCCCTGTCAATTAAACACCCAGGAAAGCTGTGCCCCAGGTGCCCCTGCAGCCTGGTCTTCAAGCCGAGCACTGCATGTACTTTGGGCAGTTGTCCATTTGTCCTTCCTGTGACTGGGTTTCAAGTTCCATTCTCACCTTTCTTTGGCCTTCTGAAATCTCTACAGCCGCCTGAAGGCACTTGGTTAGCTGCTGCCCTGCCCCATGCACCCTTCCCTTTCCACTCAGTGAACTGCCCAGGTTTACCCAGGGTAGTTGGGTCATAGCTTAGGGTTCTAGGTGACTCTCACAGAATCCACAAAACTTAGCCTTGCATAGCTAGGCAACAGGATCACTGCCTCCCCAGGGCACTTCCTCAGTTACCTCTCTGAGCTAGACTCATCCACAGGTCACTTCTTCTCCTGGTATTTTACATATGTATACTATTTTTAATTTATTCTTTGACATGTACACACATGTGTAAAATGCATTTTGTTTGTATTTATCTTCCCCAAGTCCTGACCAGAATCTTCCCCCAACACATCTCCCTCTCAACTTGAGATGTATGTATGTATGTGTGTGTATATATGCATATGTGTATATGTGGATAGATAGATAGATAGTGTACTTCATATATATGTATACATACATATTGTACATCATATATATGTGTACATATATATGGTACTTCATATATCTATACACCATTGAGTCCAACCTGTTCTTCCCACATGGCCATGGTTGTGAGGCCATCCACCTGAGTCTAAGCAACCTACCAATGGCCATAACCCTACAGAAACACAGCTCTCCCTATCTGCAGTCATCAACTGTGAATAGCTCCTAAGCTAAGCTTCTGGACCATGGCTCCCCACCCTGGAACTTTGGCCAGCCTGATCTTGTGAAGGTTTTGTGAGCTGCCGAGAGGCCACAATTCAATGGCAACATCACAGGCAGAAGGCAGCATTTCACAGCCTTCTCCTCACCCTTCGGTTCTTACATCCTGTCTGCCCCTCTTCTCTGTCTTCCTTCAGTGGTGCCTTCCTTGGTGACCACCCAAATCTTCTAGACTAGAATCTGGATAAGGGCAGAGGATTTTGTCTGTCTGGGACCACGTCCCCACTCTGGCTATATAAATATGTGTTGACTGTATAGGAGAGGCTGGAGCTGCTTCTAGCGTTACTAGGAAGTGCACAGTTCAGAAGAGGAGTGCTGACCTTGAAGCTGGGCTGGGACCTGGAGGAACTCCCAGGCTTCCCGGCCTCAGCCTCCCTGCCGCATGGGAGCTGTTCTATTTCATTAGGAGTTTGGCCTCTGGAAGGGCAGGGAGTTCATGGGAAAGGAACCTGGCTCCCCCACCCCCCAAACCCCGGTCTCACCCAGGGAAACCAGGACGTATCCTCCTCTTGCTGCCAACACATTCCCAAACAGGCAAGGGAGCTGATGAGCACCTAGTAGGCCAAGTTCTGGGATAACAAGGCAGCTGCAAGCACTTACTGGGTGCTAATGGGTGCCCAGCTCCCTGTGGTCATAATACCTGTGAGAACATCACATTCTGCTTCCAGGAAGTGCAGAGCACACACACTCCACACTGGAATACATGAGAGCTGTGCTCTGTAGGTTCACACACTGCTCAGCCCCTTCTGCTTTACAAAGATTCTTCCCTGCCTCTCAGCAGCCAAAGAACTCCCACTCCTCGTCCTGGTTCCTCTGTCCACACCTGTGCTCAGTGCGTGTGCTATGTTGGCCATTTACCCTTTCGTGAGAAATTAATTCTTGTTCTTTCTCTTTAAGGGATCCAACATAGAATATTCACCTCTAACTTTACAGTGAGATAGATCTCCTGTTTCCTAGGAAATGAACTGGAGGCTTTGGGTGTGGCTGGGGAAGGACTGGGTGGGAAGCCAAAATGGTGCTCAAGGGACCAGGTTCTGAACTCCCTCTGCATACTGATGTGGTTCTGGGGTCTAAGGAGGTGATCTCTGTGGGATGGAGGAAATGCCACTGGGGAGAAGCAGTTCTGTCCCAGAACACACTAGGCACGGCAGGGAACTAGCTGAGGGACCATGAGTCTGTTGCTACATCAGATACTTAAGGGAAGGAGGCCATGTCTTCCTGCCAGGGGCCTGGACACACCAGTTGGATTTTCCTGCACCATCCTGGGCAAAGCACGTAAGACAGTGATGCACGAGGGGTCACTGCAAGTCCATTCCAAAACAGGGCTTGAGTGGGGACTGCGGAGCCCAGAGAAAGGGAGCTTGCTCAGTGTGCAGGATTAGAGATCGCCTCCAAGAAGACAGCATCTGGGCGTGTACCTGAAAGCACTGGGACAATCGGGTACATAGATAATGGGAAAGAATTCCACCCAGGAGCAGGCATTGTGTCTGGGAGCTCTGGGACCGCTTCAGAAGCAATAACTGCTCCGTGGCTATGAATCTACAGTGTTTGCCTGAAGAGTAAGAGGCTGGGCACACAGTAGCACCCTGTAAGTGCCTGGAGCTGCCCTGCTGCCCCAGAACCTCCATGTCATTCATGAGCGCTGAGGGACCCTCCCTTCCAGTCTAAATTGTTATGTGTCTGGATAGGAGACCCGGGGAAATCCCCTCATCCTCTGTTAAGAGTGGGTGAAGTGGAATTGGGGGAGGAAGCTGAGGTTGACAGGATCTTGTAGGATAGTTGCCAAGTATCCAGAGCATATGCCTCATCACTGGGGCTCCTGGTGGTGAACTACAGGACACAATGATAGGGGATGTGCAAGGGTTACCTGAGAGTCCAAGTTTCAGGGATGTGCAAGGGTTAGCCTGAGAGTCCAAGTTTCAGGTATGTGCAAGGGTTAGCCTGAGAGTCCAAGTTTCAGGTATGTGCAAGGGTTACCTGAGAGTCCAAGTTTCAGGTATGTGCAAGGGTTAGCCTGAGAGTCCAAGTTTCAGGGATGTGCGAGGGTTAGCCTGAGAGTCCAAGTTTCAGGGATGTGCAAGGGTTAGGCCTGAGAATCCAAGTTTCAGGGATGTGCAAGGGTTAGCCTGAGAGTCCAAGTTTCAGGGATGTGCAAGGGTTAGCCTGAGAGTCCAAGTTTCAGGGATGTGCAAGGGTTAGCCTGAGAGTCCAAGTTTCAGGGATGTGCGAGGGTTAGCCTGAGAGTCCAAGTTTCAGGGATGTGCGAGGGTTAGCCTGAGAGTCCAAGTTTCAGGGATGTGCAAGGGTTAGCCTGAGAGGCTGAGTTTCAGGGATGTGCGAGGGTTAGCCTGAGAGGCTGAGTTTCAGGGATGTGCGAGGGTTAGCCTGAGAGGCTGAGTTTCAGGCTTGAGCTGCTGAGCTGCTGACCGCCCAGTGCCTGTGTCCTGGTGTGAATAAAGGAGACAGATGTGTTCAGAACCGTTGGGGTGAGATGTCTATGTGGCATCCAGGCAGACACCTGGAAAGGTCAAGACATCATCCCCAGGCACATAGTAAGGGCTTCATATCCACCATTTATCCTTTGAACAAACACTCACTGAGTGCTTTCCATAGTTCTGAGCTCGGGGCCAGGCCTGGGTTCCTGCTCTTGAGAGATTCATAGTGGGGTGGAGACTGATCAATGGAACTGCCAGCACCTCAGAGCTAGAGCAGGGGTGTTTAAGGACAAGGCTCTTCATGGGCTCTGTTCCTCCCTGCTGGGTAGCTCTGAACATCAGCTTATTCCTTTGAACTCCAAGTTTGTCTGTAAAACCCAGACAGTGGCACCTGCCTGGATGTGCCCTGCTGTGGGGACTGTCATAGGATGAGAAGGTGACCGATGTGTCCAAATCCAGGGCAGTGATGTGTTTCCTGGGAACTCTGATATGCAGGCCAGAGGTAACAGAAAACACTGGCGTTCTAGAAAGGGAGCCAACCAGCAAGAGGACAAGCCAGGACGCTGCCCTCTGGCTCCCACGGCCTCCGACGCCCTATCACCATGAAGGGGAGCTGCTGAGGGCTTTCCAATCCAAAAGGGAAAACAAGCGCATTCTTGAGATTAGCAGAGGCAAACATAGCCAGAGCCTTGAGTTCCCATGCACTGGCCAGGCTGTCCCCAGGAGAGAGGCTGGTCAGTGAGGGTTGAATGAAGTCAGGGGCTCCACAGAGATCACCTGCAAGAGGCCCCCATCCTGGCTCAGGAACCATACTTTGAGCTTTCGTGATGTTTCCCACGACCCAGGATTTATCTCACAGCTGGACTCAGCGAGTTCAACAAGAGCTAAACACCCACCCACCCACCTACCTACCCACTTACTCCGAGCCACCAACACCTGCCAAGGCCTGGGCCAGGCCTGGGGATATAGAAATAGCAATGACAAGCCATGGGGTCAAGGTGGTAGAACCGTCTGTGACCTAGGTGAGCTATCAGGCCCCTGACAGGAGCCTGAGGCCAGGATCCCCCTGAGTGTAACCACAGGACAAGAACCAGAGCCCAAGTGACCAGACGACTATTCCTATGAATGGACAGTTGAAAGTTCACTGCTGACCCAGAGTCCAGCTCCCTGCGTTTTCCCAAGACTCAGCCCAAAGCACAGAGCTTGTCCTGAGTTCTTGTCACCTCTGCTGATCCCAGCAGTACCCTGGTCACTGGACACCTCAGAACTGTCACACATGCATACCCACAAGAGGCTTAATGGCTTCCTTGGCCCCACTCAGCGTGGCTGCATATGAGAATAGGGCAGGTCCTGATGCAAAGGACAACTTCCTTGATTAAGACTTCAGTATTGGCTGGCCATCAAGTTTCCCCAACAAAAGTTTGCCTCTTCTGCCACAAAAGATCCTCATCGTATGCCTCTAGTGTTGGCAGGGCTGTCTGTTTGTCTCAAAAGGAAAGGCCAGATGGCCCCAAGGTTCAGGGATGTCCTGAAGCCTCTTTCTCTTAGCATGGCCCTCTTTCTCTTTTCTGCTCATCCTTACCTTCCATGCCCACAAATGCTAGCATTCCTGCTTACTCATAAGACCCAGTGTCTTAGTTAGGGTTTTATTGCTATGAACAGACACCATGACCAAGACAACTCTTATAAGGACAACATTTAATTGAGGCTGGCTTACAGGTTCAGAGATTCAGTCCATTATCATCATGGTGGGAGCATGGCAGCATCCAGGCAGGCAAGAGGCAGGAGGATCTGAGAATTCTACAGCTTGTTCTGAAGGCAGTCAGAAGAAGACTGACTTCACAGCCAGCTAGGAAGACGCTCTCAAAGCCCATCCCCTCAGTGACACACTTCCTCCAACAAGTGCCACTCCCTGGGCCAAGCATATTCAAACCACCACACCCAAGATGGACCCCACAGAGCCCTAGGAGAGAGAAGGGCTAACCCTGTTAGTCATTAGACAGGTACATGAGTTATCTTGAGCTGCTATACAAGGAGAACTGCAACAGACCAAGAGGCAGGCCAATATTCTAAGAACAATCTACACCCTGACAGGCATGAATGAGTAGGACCCAGAAGACATCACCACCTTTCTAGGAAGGCATGCCCATGAAGGTGCAGGCTTCCTAGAGACTGCTCTAGGGCCCAAGGGAGGCTGTCAACTCTGGACACCAGTGGACAGATTCTGGGACAACTCCACCATCCCATAGCCACAGGAGGTGTTTCTGTAGCTCCGTGTGTTGAGAGAAGGAGAGAGACTTGGGTTTTCCCCCTTCTCTCTCCCCGATTGTTCTGAAAATACCATGGTTTTCCCTTGGCTTCTATGAGGCAAAAAGACAGCTGTGGAATATCATGACAGCTCTCAAGTCCCACTGGGATGTGGAACAGTCAATAGGAAGTTCAGAAGCATTAGCCACATCCTGTGTTCTCTACTCCCTCTGGCTAGTCCACCGCTAGCTGACTGATAGAGAGCAAGGCCAGGGCTTGAGAAGTCAGCAGGGCCAGTATGGGGTCAGTACAGATAAAGACAGTAATGCTAGAAGCCCCCCCACCCAAGGCACATCCAGGCCAACTCCCCTGTCCACAACCCATTAAGGAGAGGTGAGAGCTGGAGAGATTGCTCAGTGGTTAAGAGTACTTGCTGCTCTTATAGAGGACCTAGTTCTTAGCACCCAAGTCAGATGGCTCATAACCATTTGTAACTACAGCTTCGGGGAATCCAATGTCCTCTTCTGGTCTGCATAGGCACTGTGCTCACGTACTTATACACAAATGCACACAATTTTAAAATATTAAAAATAATCTTAATAAACAAGAAGGAGAGGCAGAGCCCATCTCCAGCTGCACTTCACCAGTGTGGGGAGCAATATCCCCAGTACTGTTTGATCAAGAGAAAATATAGGATCCCCTTATGATGTGACAAACAGTATCAGCAGGTGAAATGAAGAAGACTAGAAGCACAAACAACTTAAAATAGAAAGATCCAACTCCTTTGAAGATATGACAAGGGTTTGGAAAGAAAAAGCAGGAATCATAAGGGACAAGTGCTGCCTGTATTCTATGTGCACAAAGCACAGACTGAATGGAATAAATAACTGCTGGTGTCTGGATGGGTGAGCCTTGGCAGGAAAGCCAAAGAAAACCTGGACACTCTCTAGTTGGGTTAAGAAGTGCTCCTCTGTGGTATCATAGAAAGACCAACAAACACTGGAGGCAGGCCACAGAGCAGAAAAGCAAATGCTGACACCAAACAAGTGAACTGCAGGAGGCAGAGATGAAAATGAGCGGAGGAAGGAATCTGTTTAAGAAACAGCAGTTACTAGAGTCACAGAATTGGCATCCGACCACAGAGAGAACAGTCTGCAAAGTTACATGACGTGAGGAAAGGGTTCTGTTCACATGGCCATGCATACAAAGAGCATCAAACACAAAAAGGATGACTTTAACACAGCCAAGCAGAAAAGGAAGGCCATGCAGGAAGGAGCCAGGCTCACTTGACTGCCATCTCCACGGCAGTACTAGATGTGGGAAAAAAGGGCTGATGTCAGAGGGTTGGCGGGGAGAAATTTTAAAAGGACAGGTTCAGGCAAATTGCAACTTACCCACGATGGTAAAGAAACATTCTCAGTAACATAAGGCTTTACCACACAAGCCCTTGTTGCAAAAAGTGTAGGAGGAGAGGGAAGGAGTGAGGGAGGGCACACACGCACATGCGAGAGACAGACGGAACAGAGACAGACAGAGAGACAGAGATAGAGAGACAGAGAGACAGAGAGAGAGAGAGTGATTCTTGGAGGCCCCTGTGAGGCTCTGAGAGGCTTATGGATTACAGACAGGATCACTAAATTTAGATGTATCCATAGAAGGACACCTGAGGCCATGTGAATTTCAGCAAAACAATGCCTAATTATTTTTAGGACAAGAATAATTCAATAATTCAATATTTTTGTAAGTATCCTAATCCTATTCTTCTTTGTATGAACAAATAAGATAATATGTATAACTGTAGTGTCAGCAGATAATATCCTAATAAAGCAAACATAAAATCCCCGACATTTCAGAGCTAGAATTCGGAACAAAACATGGTGATGGGTAGAGGGAGAAACCAGAGGAAATAAGACACAGGCTAGGAACTGTATTCAGAAACAGAAGCAAAAGATGAAAATGTCAAGAGAATAAATTAAAACTAGAAGAATAAGTGAAAGATGTACAACTCTCACATCAAAAGATGAACAGTTTTAAATTAGGAAAATAAAAAGTGAAAATAGCAAAAAGAAAAAAACAATACTCAAACATCAAAGTAAGCCCCAGCATAACAGTAATTACAGTAAGGTTGATACTCAAAATCTGATTATATCTGCCCAACTAGGTTTGATAGTTGAGCTGGTGCTCAAATAGAAGCTTCGCTCCTACTGGCCACAGTTCATAGCGCTGGAAGGAGGAAGGTAATTACCAGTGTTAACCAGCTACAGGCTCCTCCGTTTGCTACAGTTGCAACCTGCCTGGGTGATACACTGATGCACTAATCACACAGGTGTTACGGGAGTGACTGTGACCTTTACATTGGATTTGAGGCACACTCCATATGGAACCCATACCTTACCCTGTTAATGAGGTCGAGAACCTGAGACTAGACAAGTCATATGCCATAGGGGGAAATCTACTACTATTATTCTGTTAAATCAAGACAGCAATAAAATGAATAGTAACATTGACCCATAGATCAGCAGGGCATCATTTAAGTCTCATTGGACAAGTGTTTTCTTGTGATGGATGGTAGTTATCACAGAGACAACAAGGTGCAGAGAGTGAAGGACTTTGGAGCACTCAGCCCTGAATTCCTCAAAGCTCAGCGATGTGTGGAAAAGAGACTGGGAAGATTGCAAAAGCCAGGAGAGGTGGATGACTCCAAAGAAACAGCATTTTCCAGACCACAACAGAGCTGATGTACATGTGAATTCAAAGACTGTGGCAGCATACACAAGACAAAATCCCAGCACAGAGGAAGAGAAGTGGGTACAAAGCTGTGTGTGTGTGTGTGTGTGTGTGTGTGTGTGTATGCTTTTTGGTTTTGTTTTGTTTTTTCTTTAAAGAGAGATAAATAACATGAACTACTTGTCTGGGTACACAGTAACTGGGGAGGAGTTGGGGAGAGTTAAGGATATAATCAAAATATATTGTAGAAAGGTTTTAAAAATAAAACAAAGGTTCTCAGTGTTAGTAACCAGGCATCCTCATAGCCTGACCCCAGGGATCTAGCAACAGCAGACGTCATCACTAGGGGCCAAGAGGATACGACATGTTTCTCTGTTGCCAGGAGTCACATATCCTCCCTCTGCACATGGGCGGGCCAGTCGCTCCTCTCACCATTCTATTTTTCCCTCCACCCTCACCCAGAGACAGCCTCTGTGTACCTCCCCCCTCAAACCTCCCATGGGTGTGGCTTTATGGCGTCAACTGCATAGATCAAAACAACTCAGGATTTCTTTCTCTTTAAAAATCCAATAATACATTGCCTAGAAGGAAATATTTCAGACATTATCCTATTCTACAAATGGAGGAATTGAAGAAGACACCACATACAAAACAGAAAATGAAAGAGGAACATTCTACTTCCTCCAAATTGAAACATTCTTTTCTGGGGGGGGAGGGAGGTGAGAGGCTCCTAAGATACCAGAAGCTCATAAAACTTAAAACACTCAAGAAGCACAGAAAATTATGAGACCTGTAACTGTTCGGGCTTTTCTATGTCCACCCCAGTTCCCAAATAATGACATGGTGGCTTATTTTTATTTACAATGCTTATGGCCTCGGCTTATGATTGCTCGTCAACTAGCTCTTAACTTATATTAACCCGTTTATACTATTCTGTGTCAGTCATGTGTCTGGTTACCTTCCCTCAGTTTCACACGTTTTACTTCCTCTTCATCTTGCTGGTGAATCCTGCTGCGCCTGAATCTTTCCCAGAGTTCCTCTCTCTGCCGGATGTCCCGCCTTGTAGTTTTCCTTCTGCTATGGGCCATAGGCTTCTTATGTTGAGAAATCAGAAAGTGCCTTAGACAGGCTAAGGATGACAGAGGCATGTCTTCTCAGAGTGTACAAAGACATCATTTCAACCGAGTTCCACAAGGCTCCCTCTGAAAGGCGGAGTAAATAGCTGCGGAGGAGGAGAGACTCTTCAGTGAAGGTGCCCGCAAGCTGCGCAGGGAGGGGCAGTGAGGCAGCTTTGTGAGCGGTCACTCATCCTGGGCGGGGCTTTTCAGTGATGCATCTGCCTTTGAGTCACCATGCTCTAGCTAGTTACACCTCTATATGCTTCTGTAAGTAACCTATACACTCATCGACTTGCCGTGCGGTTGTTTCTGTAGTCTGTCATCAGTACCCTACCTGGGGGTGAAGAAACGCTTCTTCCTTTCTCTCCAGGAAAAGTCACACAGAAGGGATACTGCAGATTTCAAGGCAAAATAACCTCCTATTAGTAAGTTAACCTTAGTAAGTTATAACCTCCCTATAGTAAGTTAATCGCTTTAGAGATTTTGAAATATCCTTCTTGATTGATTGTATGTGTCTGGGAGATTGACAACAGCACAACAATTGTTAAAATTTTCTGGTTATAAGTATGAAGTATTTGCCATCTGAATTATACTACATGTCAAAACCCATAGATAGAGATAAAAAAAAAACCCACAGATAAATAGGTCTTATGACAAATAGATAACTTTAAAGCTTAGAGAAAAAAAAACTACAGAAGAAAAAAAATAAAGGGTCAATGAGAAGGCTTAGCAGGTAAAGGCACTTGCTACCACCCACTGTGACTGTTCAATCTCCAAAACATACGTGGCAAAGGAGAGAACAGACTTCCACAAGTTATCTTCTAACGTCCACACAGATGTACTGGTATGTACATAGCTAATGCCCCCTACACACATACACACATACATACACACACTGCTAAATATAAAAAACATGAAAAAAATAAGATAATAAAATAATGTATAATTACTAGGGAAAGAAATTAACAAAATATAAAATACCTCAATAACTTTTAAGAAATTATTAACTTGGTTACTTAGAAGCACTGACAAACAAAATTTTCACAAATAAATAAAACTGACAAATTCTCAAGACTTTTAAAGGAAAAAAGAGACAAAATTACAAGCAAAATACAGGATAAGACTGGATAAAAAGGAAGACATCATTAAGAGTTACAATAGAGGTGACGTTTTTAAATTATGAAGATCTATTATTAAATTATGAGAGTGATTAAGTATTTAGAAGGAATTCATGTATCAAATGTGATGAAATGGCATACTAGAGATAAAATGCCCACCAAAGAAATCTAATTTCCATTATTAAAGACTGCTTCATTCTCACTTCTTACTTTACCTCATTGTCTGGTGGCTTTAAGGAGGGGTCAATAGGACCTGAAACCACGAGACTCTGTATTATATAATTTGTCCCACAAAGCAGCCCAGATCACTCAAGGCTTGCTGTGAGGTACCTGTCTCTATGATTCCAAGGCCAGATGAGGATCTTCTTACAGACATGAAATTAGCTCCTTGAAAATGGCTGAATCCAAACCTGTATTTTAAAGCATTTAAAAGAACATACATTATCTCAAAAGGAAAATTTAAAAGTTAATGTATCCCATGTATTTAATGGCCTAAGGGAGAAAAACCACACGGACATAATATTAGGTGCAAAAGACAAAAGTTAACTTTGATGAAAGTTTTCAGGGAACTAAGGAGAGCTCTGCCTTCCTCATCTTGATATGGCTGTAGATGAAGGCATGAAGCTCTGTGCTCTGTGGGAATTATGAGACAGGTTCCCTTTCACCTCCCAGCTAATCAAAGGTTCTCACTCCTCCTGCTTTGACTAAGTCTGACCCAGCAATAGCAACCTCAGACCCATGACAACAGTAAAAATGAGCCAAGATATAATAAAAGAAGAACGAGAATAATCAATATTATCATTTGTGAATAATTGTATTATCTGCACAGAGAATATAACTAAATTGGACTTTAAAATAGAAATAGTAAGAAAGGTTAGTAAAATATCAATTGCCAAATATCAATATTGTTTTCTACAGCAGCCATAACCACTGAATATATAATAAACAAAGCACCATTCGTAATAACAGCAAAATACAAAACCAACGACTCCCAACGAGAGTGGCTGGGGCTGGGGAGGTGGCTCAGACAGTGAAATGCCTGCTGTGTAAGCCTCAGAGCAGTTTGGATCCCTAGAACCCATGTGTGGCCAGGTACAGTTGTGTCTAACTATACTCTCAGTGCTATTGAGGAGGGATGAGAAGCAGAGACAGGGCATCCCTGGAAGCTGGTGAGCCAGGTAGCAAGGGATCCACATCGGGGAATATCATGAGACCCATCTAAAACAGGGTATGATGCAAGGACTGACACCCAAGGTTGTCATGCTGGCACCTGGACTCACATGGCGCGTATGCACACTCCGAGAGAGAGGAGAGAGCGGGGAGGAGGAGGGAAGGAGGGAGGGAGTAGAGATGGAGACAGAAACAGAGAGACATATAGAAAGCAGAGAGAGGCAGGAGAGGGAGAGGAAGAGATTGAAAGGGAGAGCAAGAATATACAACAGAGATTTCCTGGGACTTTTTTTTTTTACAAAGTATTAACAAGGAGTATCCAGGATAGGAAGGGATGGACTGGGAGAGGTATGTGCAGCACTCACTATCAGAATGTTAAAGGGACTCTTGCAGATCGAGAGAGGCAGATCAAGAAGGAGTAACCCAGATGACTAACATTTTTATGAAGAAATACTCTACCCCACTGTAATTAGGGAAAATCAGTCTAACAAGCTACAACTTTGCAGCCATTAAAGTGAACAATTATAAAGCTGAATGGCAAATGGCGATAGCATACACATGAGCAGAAACATTTCAACATCAGTGGTTTTGTGGACTGGTACAGTAACTCTGGAGAACAATCTGGAAGGAATTAGTGAAATCCAGGATGCACATATCCTATGACCAATCGTCTCTGTTCCTGACGCTGCTTGGGAGAAACTGATGCACAGCTCCAGGGAGGAACGTGTACATCACGCCCGTCGCCGGGCCGTTCCTCACAGTGAGGATGGGGGAGGGGGCAACCTGGGAGTTAATTATTAAGGAAATGAATAAACAAAGCCTAATAGTACACTTCACAGCTAGCAAAAGGAGTCCTCCGCTGAGGCACATAAAACATGGATCGTGTTTAGAAGCACCGTGTTGAGTGACAAAAGGACAGGAACAGCAAGAGTCTGTACCATATCATTTACGCAAATCTAAAACACACATATACAAACACACAGCTTCTAAATAGTTCAAAGCTCTAGCCTTCCAATAGCCCCGGGCAAGAAAAGTCAATGAGTCAACAAACAGATACTAAACTAAAGAAGGTTTAGCAAATTGTCCTATATAATGCTATGATCTGAATGTATCCCCTGTCCCCTGAACTCATATATTCAGATCCAAATTCCCAAAGTGAGAATATTGGGGGATGGGGTCAGAACAGAGGAAGTGAACAGGTCTTGAAGGCGGAGACTTTGTGAGCAGGATCGGGGTGCTTATGAGAGAGGTCTCACACACCCCTCACATTTTCTACTGTGGGAAGACATGGCAGGAAAAAGTCGGGCATAAGCTGGGAAACTGTCCTCCCGCCAGACACTGGGCCCGCTAACACCATGATCTTACATTTGCAGCTTCACAAACCCTAGAAATGAATGTTTTCATGAGCCACTCAGCCCACGGAACTGTATACCAGCAGCTGGAGTTAAGATGTAATATCAAGCTACATGATCAGCATCACTCATTAAAGCCATAAAGAGTAAGAAATGTATTAAAGCCACACTCCCTTCAGAATAAGAATAAAAGCCATATTTAAGAATGATCTTAACAAAGAATACCCAATAGCTGTATCCTAACAAAGGCACAAAAGATGATTTTCTATAAGGCCATCAGGATAGGTTATTGCTAATATAAGGACAGAAACATGGAGATTATGAAATCAGAACTCAGAGACCTGCCTTGTCCAAGAGAGAATCTAATAGAGAAGAGTATCATACAAGTGCAGGTAAGACTACATTGTTTAATCAATTCTTAGTCAATGACTTATATCAGAGAAATAAGATCCTTACCTAGAATAATGCATAGCGAAAAGATCTTAGTGGATCAAAGCCTGGAGTGGGACAAGCAAGACTGTAAAGTTCACAAAAGACAAAAAACACAAACAAACAGCTCTGAATCCCAGAGATGCAAACAATTTTAGAGACGAAATACCAAAATAGTACATCTTCAGCAATAAATAAATCACAAACAAAAGATGGATTTGGTTAAATAATATTTGATATATTTTTTGTTACTGACCAACATTATAGACTAAACTAGAGTTAGAAGATTTGAAAGAAAATTTCAGTATAGTAACCTGAAAAAAAATATAATTTTTATAAGTGTCCCTAAAAAAATAACAACATGAAAAGTTCTGGAAACCCAATCCCCACCCCAAATTAAGAGGAAATGATAGGAACAGGAAGCCATGACAGGAAGGCTGATGAATCTAGTGATTACAGAACTATAAATAAATAAAACAAGAGAGATCCCCACACCTTTTCTAGGTTGGAAAAATTAAGAAATTGGATAACGGCGGTGTAGGCAGAACATTAGAATATGTGACTCCCATGTGCTAGGAGAGGACTGTGTATCGATCCATAGGTTGCTTAATCTGTCAGGAGATGGCTAAGACAGTTCATACCGAGTGATGCAGAACTTTCCACTCACTCTATGGCATCCATTTCAAAGTGAATCCCTCATAGCCCACAAGGGGGCGTGCGTGAGGATGCGCATCATCCTGTTCGAGGCTGACATGGAGGCAAGCTAGGTGTCCTTCCCTGGAAATGAGCGTCATAAGTAGTGGGCTGCTAGCTCTTGGCAAAGGACTGCATGCACGCAGAGCAGTAAGGAGGGACTTTAAGAACCAATGCGTGATGAGAAGCATATGAAATCAGTCTGTAACAAAATGCCATGCGCACAAATTGAAGACAGCTTCACAGATGGGCAGCTCTGCACAGTTTTAAGAGCATGCAGAAAGATCCAAGGAGGGGTGGGGAAGCAAGGGCTGATGAGGACACAAATGGGAATAAGACAAGAAGTGGTTCCCGAGAAGACAAAACCCACAACATCCATGACCTGAGGGGTTGACAAACAATCCATGTGCACCCGAGGCTGATACCTACCAAAGGGGGGCATGGAGAAAAAGTCACCACATGGGGCAAGGATAAATGCCAGAAACCATGAGAAAGGAAGGGTTGCTCTTGGGGAGTGGGGCATGGAGGGACAAATTAGTGATGGGAGAGAAAAATGCAAGAGTTAAAAGAAAGAAATTATGCACAGAGCAATGGTGAGAGAATTTGAATCCAGGATAGTGATAAACTCAACTGTCTAGGGGCTAGAGAGATGGCTCAGAGGTTAAGAGCACCGACTGCTCTTCTGAAGGTCCTGAGTTCAAATCCCAGCAACCACATGGCGGCTCACAACCACCCGTAATGAGATCTCAAGCCCTCTTCTGGAGTGTCTGAAGACAGCTACAGTGTACTTACATATAATAAATAAATCTTAAAAACAAAAACAAAAACAAAAAAACCTTAACTGTCTAGCAGAGAATTTCAAAGGAAAATACAAAACAGATCACCCTTTCCCTCCCCCCCAACCACCTCCCCTACGCCACTTCCAAAGAATGAAGAGAATACTAAGTCCCAAAGAAGAGACCAAATTCAATGTTGATTGGAAGTAAGCAGCAGTGAACACAACAATAAATAATAGATAATAAGTTAATGATTTGTATCTCCAAGTTTTAAGAATTATTTAATTCTAGAACTGTCAAAAGGAAAAAATGAGATAATGTAGAGAGGAATAAAATTATATTAACGCAGTATTTCTCAGCAGCTCTATCAAATGCAATAAAGCAATTGATGATTAGTATTATTTATCAAAGGTTATCTACTAAGGTTAAAGATATATCAAGGATAGCATGTACAAGTCCTTGAGTTCTATCCCCAACATCATAAATAAAAAGGAGGATGATAAGGAACAGAGAAAGGAGGAGGAAGAGGAAAAGGAAGATGAAGAAGAAGAGGAAACAAGAATAAGGAGGAAGAGGAGGAGGGAGAGAAGGACTCAGAGATCACATTACAGACATTAGACATTCAATCATTCAGGAAGTTTTCTATGTACACATCTCTAATGTCCCAAAGATGGACTCTACATCAAAGAAAATATTAATCTAGAAACATGCTGCTAATTTTAATTATCAGTCAGAAGGCCCCAGAGGCCCACCAAAAGGCCATTGCTTTTAGTTATCCACCAGGAACAGACGGCAAAACCCTATTGCTTTTGTTTTAAGGATATAGAGAAATCAAACTGGAACTGATCTGAAAAACCTTCCTTCCTGCTTGCTAGCGTTCATAAGTGCTGGAGGGTGCTACATAGGCCATGGGGGGGGAGGGGGGCCAGTCGTTGTGATGATCCTATCCAGGACTGGAGTCCAAGTGCTACAATACTGCCTTGCCAGATAAGATGTGCCCACAGGCGTAATAGTGGCATTTAGGTGACCAACTCCTTTCTGGTTGAAGTTGAAGGCTGCTTCATGGAAGTGAATTCATGGTATGGCTATAAACCTGGTCAAAACCTCCTAGATTCATGTGGTTATGGGCCCCAGGAAGAAAGCTACTGTGGTAATTTTTTTTATTTATTTTGCTAAATGGACATGTTGTCAAGCTGCCTTCTAAATATTGGTGTTTATACCCACAGATTGGGGCTCAGCCTTGGCTGGAGAAGCTTCTTTCTCCTGTGGGTAACAGTCCATGCAATGGCTCATAACTGATCAGCGATGAGTGCTCAGCCATAAACAGGACAGATGATATGTATCAGCACCACACAGGCTAAGGGAGCATGACAGAAGAGTGAGCAGAAAGAATGTATGAGCCAGAGGGTGGTGAGCAGAGGTGAGAAGGTGAGGAGGTGAGGGGGTGAGGTGAGGAGATGAGGTGAAGAGGTGAGGTGAGGAGGTGAGGTGAGGAGGGAAGGAGGTAAGGTGAGGAGGTGAGGGGGTGAGGTGAGGAGGTGAGGAGAGGAGGTGAGGAGAGGAGGTGAGGGGGTGAGGTGAGATGTGGTGAGGTGAGATGTGGTGAGGTAAGGAGGTGAGGGGGTGAGGTGAGGAGGTGAGGTAAGGAGGTGAGAGGGTGAGGTGAGGAGGTAAGGTGAAAAGGTGAGGAGGTGATACATAAGAAATAACGGCAGGAGTAAAGTCTGTACCTGCAGAATGCAGTAGCATTTTCTGGATATTTTTGATCTATGTTTGGTTAGCCGGTTACAGATATGTATTTTCTATTGAAAACATTTGTTGTCATACAATATACTCTGATCAAGCTTCTCCCCCTCAACTCCTTCTGGATCTTCCCCACCTTCCTCCCCACCCAGCTCTATACTCTCTCTGTCTGTCTGTCTCTCTTTCTCTGAAAACAACTAAACTACAAACAAAAAAAAAAATCCAAGAAATCACACACACACACACACACACACACAAAATTGGAAGCTATAATATATATGAAAAAACAAGAACAAAAAAATTGCCCAAAACAAAGTTATATGTGACAAAAAAAACCTACAAAACCACCTTTGAGTCCATCTTATGTCAGCCCTCTACTCCAGGCATGGGCATCCCCTGAAATGTGTTTAATAAACCCAGTGAGGCTCTGTTAGAAAAGACTATTATTTTGCAAGCAGGTATCAGTTACAGATAGCTTCTTGGCTGCGGGTAGGAGACTATGTCCATTCCCCCTCTCAGCACTGGGTTCGCCACCTGACTTGATCCTATGCAGACCCTGTGCATGCTGCCACGGTCTCTGTGAGTTTACATGTGCATCAGTCCTGTTGTATCCAGAGGACACAGCATCCCTGACGTCATCCATTGCCCCTGGCTCATACAATCTTTCCGCCTCCTATTCTGCATGGCTTCCTGAGCCCTGAGGGGAAGGGCTTGATGAAGACATCCTGTTTAGGACCAAGTGTTCCAATATCTCTCAGTCTCTGTACACTGTCGAGTTGTGGGTCTACTGCAAGAAGCAGCTTCTCAAACGCTGGCTAAGCAAGGCACTGCTCTTTACCCCTGGGTGTGGCCATTGGGGGGTGTCCCTGGGAGAAAGTGTTTCTGGGTACTGTCAGCTGACACAAAGAAATGGAGATGGGCTAGAAAGGAAGAGGGTGGAGGGGGAGCTAAGTTGGGTTTGCATCAAGAGGCCAAGTCCCTAGAGACTCAATATGTATTTATTTATTGAATGATAGTCATTTATCTAGTCTCCCACTTTCTCCTTTTATAAGCCTAAGTGATATCAGATGTCTCTCTAGGCTGGATGTAGCATTCCACAACTCTGATGGTACTCAATAGAGGTATGCACTAGGAAATGGAAATTCTGAACTGTCAAGCACTAGCCCTCTGGCTGGACTGTATCAATGTCCGTCTGATATAGCCTACCATCTACACACCGCTTCTAGCATCGTACACACCAACCCCTCTCTTCTTGTCCTTGCTGCTACTTTATATTCCCAACATTTTTAAATGTGTGCCCATTGACAGGTAAAGATGAAACATTGTTTGTTGGTTTGATTTGCATTCATATAGACTTTAGCCTGCTTATTGGCCTTGAGGTTTTCTCAGTCCTTGGATAGCTTGCTGCTTTTTGAGCCTAGCTTGAGACCCTTGACTATCATAAGGACATTTTAATTTATGAAATTATTTTAATTTCTGAAACACTTGAATTCATTCCTCCAATCATATTTTAAAGGGTTAGGAAAGAGGGGAGGTTGAGAGAAGGGGTAAAGTGATGGGGGGGTGGGGGCAGAGAGGAGAAGGGAGGAGCCCACGCCAGGTGCCTGGGATCACTGTGGGCCTGGGGCTGAGTAAGTGTTCTCAGTTTTCAAGGGAGGAAGGAACAAAGTACACCAGTCTCAGTGTGTTTCTGACCGGGACCAAGGACAGGGGCTGCAGCCTACACAGCCTTGGTTCCCAGGAAGTCTGCAGCAAGCAGGCTTCATGCTCAAATCAATGCTGGATGAGAGCTGAAGTAGGCTCCTAGGCCCAGCACTCTGAGAAGACTTTCCATGGAGACACACTGGAGCTCTCTCAGTGAAGAATCTCAGAAGTGATGGGGACCGGAGGAAAGTGGATGAAGGAAGGCACGGCTCTTTAAGTATTTCTCCATGGTCACGTGTTTTTGATAAGGAATCCCACGCTTTGATAAGGAACAGCCCCAGGAAGCAGCGAGTGAACTCACCTTGCTCTCCAGCCGCCCTCAGAGATCCATTGTTTTTGCTCCCAAAACAACATCACCGCATATGCTCAGCTCTGATATTTGTCTTCCGATGGAGTAAGTGCCTTATTGCAGAGAAGACCCTCATTTAGGAGATGGTCAGTAAGTCGAGAAAACTTTAAATGGCAATAAAGATACAGGAGAAAGCAGTTAAAGTCATACACATGTGCAATTAGACTGAGGTTCAAAAGCAAATCTCTCCTTGGAAGGAGACCAAATGATTGCCGGATCCTAAGACGTGATACTGTTCCAATTTTTCCTTTATCAGACAAAAGGGAAGGTCTTCACATGCAGCCTTTGACACAGAGTTAATTTAAAGAAGATTTGGGACCGTGGTACAGGACCAGACGCCTTTCCAAATTCCTCACTGTTTTTATTTGAAATCTCCCATTTATGCTCAGATTTCCGATGGGAACTCTAATGGCTTTTTCTTTCATTTTCTTTTTCTTTTTTTTCTTTTCTTTTCTTTTTTTTTCTTTTTTCTTTTTTTTATAAAGGCAAGTTGGCAAGCTGCATTGGTTTAACTATGAATCTCCCAAAGGTAAAAGATCAGACATAGTCACAAAAATAGAAAATATCCCCATTGTCCTGTTCCTCCTAGGGTGTCTCTGAACTGCAGATGCATTTGGGTAAAAACAAAGTTGAAGCTATGTGAAACTTGATGTCGGAGCTGCTTCCTGAGCCCTGTCAAACTCTGCGGCTGCCCGGAGTAACCGAGACCTGTTCTGTTTGTGGCAGTAAAGCTCCTTGGAAAATGAGTTTACACTAACAACACAGCTCGCTTGCTGCTTGGTAACTCCCAGTCCTTCTGAGGGCGAGTCCTTTATCCTCCGGGGCTCAGGATCTTTGTCCATCAAATGCAGAAGCTGGCCTCCAAGACCTGTATGGGTTTTCCAAACACAAATGTCCTCTGAATTGATTGCACGCTGACATATAAAATAATTTTAAAATCTAACTGCTAAGCTATAGTTCTTTTTCAACTAGCAGAATATGGGACGTGAACTGCAGCACAGTCTGTCCCTTGCCGCCTGGGGTTGGGTCAAAGAGCCCGTTCTGTAAGAAAATAAAGAGCTGCTCTCTCCAATAAAACAAGCTAAGAATTCTCTCCTCACAGAGGTTCTGCGCCCTGCCATGTCTTTGATGACGTGAAGCACCATGACTCCTTTTCCAATTTAAGGACAGGACTGAGTGAGTGACCTCCCACAAAAGCCTTCCTAGCCTGGGACTGTATCTAGTCAGCCTATATCCAGCCCCTACACCAGGGCCTGATAAGATGCAGAGTTACCATACAGAATGAATGAGATGGGTTGAAACGGCCACTCTAACGGCTCTGAGGAGTGACCTCAGCACAGATATACAGGACAGTTGGGGCTCAACAAGCTTTCATACTGAATGTAATGAGGTCATAATTTATTTATTACTTTATTGATTTTTTTATTTAGATCGTGGTTAGGGTAGCTATGGAGGGACATACTGTAGGGAATTTGGGAAGCCCTCTTTTTACACTGGCCCCCTGATGTTGAGGACACTCAGAGAACTTGATGGTCTAAAGTCTGAGGACTTCCTCGTATTTAGGCATCCAGGACACCGGAGAACTGTTCTTCCTCACAGATGTCTTCCTCCTCTGTGAGCCACGCAGACGTGGAGGGTTCAAGCAACACCCAGGTATGGTTGTGTGTACATATAACATAAAGTTAGCCAGGGCTAACGTTGCATACTGTTTTCTTGGGGGCTGGGTGGGAACACAGGCTTCTAAGGTCAGCAGGATCAGATTATCCTAGGTGTGAGGGACATTTCTGCAGAACCGTATGACATTGAAGGGCTGCTTAATATTTTAGAAAAGTAGGAGAGAATCCCCATCTTGCTTGCTGGTGTGTACCCAGCCTCCCTCCGTGAGTGACTTTTCTCATCCCTTCGCCTCATTTGCATTCTGACCTATTTTAAACTTGTCTCACTTGGCCCTTGGAGCAGGTTGTAGTCACCCTTTACAAACACAAGGAACATATTTTCTTTGTCAGCCCAAAGCAGCCGAACAAGACCATGCAAATGACCCTTGACCTTCCCCTGGAGTGGAGTCAGGGCAATCACATGGGGGTGGGGCACCGCACTCAGAGGCAGGGCAGAGTTAGTGCTGCCAGAGAAGTCTGGGGCAAATGTTAGGACAGAACAGACAGGATCTCAAATCGGTTTTGCCACTCAGACACCAAGGATCCTTGAGCCTTGACAGAGCTGGCCTTTCTAGACCTTGTGGATGATGGCTGGGGCTGGGAGAGTCAGGTTAAATTTCCTGACCTACTTATCCCAACCTGACTGGGCCCATTTTTCATTCAAACCACAAGTCTCAACGAGGCAGTGCGTCTGTGCAGGTATATACATTGTGTGTGGGTGTGTACGTACGTGTGTGTGTGTGTGTGTGTGTGTGTGTGTGTGTGTGTGTGTATACATGTGTGCACAAGCAAATGGATTTAATGAAACATCTCCGTCCAGGGCTAGTTTTAACCTGAATTTTAAAAATGGGGGAAAATAAGAAAAAGACACCTTGAAACATACTTATACAAAATGATCATTCGGAGAAAGATAATATGTGCTTCAAATATGAGAACTGTCTTCATGAAGAGCTTAAAAAGAAATCAATAACCTGCCTCGATTTTCCATAAAAGCCATAAAGCATGGCAAAATACTGAAATGTTAGGCATGTGTTTAGAATATATCCATATAATCTGCCAGTATCAAGCATGTAATGATTTTAATTAGCTTTATTGAGCACAGTAACTAACATTAAGATCAATGATCTCGCTACCCCTTACTGGTGGTGTACTTTCGCTTTCTGCTGTCCTTTCTCATTGTGAACCTAGAAAACCTCTTTGGAAAACATTCCAAAGCTCTGGCCAAATGAATGAATAAGAATATAATGTGAGTGCAGTGTTCTCAAAAGCATTCCCATGTAAGGGTTGGACATGGAGGCCAAAATAGTGTCACGCTGACTAGGAAAAACCTAGTCAGACTTGAACCTCAGTGTCTGTTCCAGGCTTCTAGCATTGTGCAGAAATGACATTGCTTCCCCGGGAAAAGCCACTTAATCGTAAAGCAAACTTATCTCTGTACCTGGCCTGAGCGGGCCATCAGTATACCTAGGGTTCTGCTGGGAGAAAGGGGAGCAAGATCCTAATTTCTGGTGTATTCTTGATGCTGCAAAAATATCATCAGCTAGCCGGTGCATTAGCTATCTTCAGGTTGACAAGAATGTGGGATTAAGTTTCTTAAGGCAATTACACTTTTGATGACCCCTCTGCATATAAAACATGTTAGCTAACAGGGGTGCGGAGGGGCAGGCCTGAGTGTTTGATCAGGAAATCCTGCGTGAGCATATTGGATGGAAATTTGATTAGTAGCCTTAGTGACGGGCGATCAGATCCTTCGGGTCTGCGCAATCAGATCTGGCAGGACTTGCCTTCTTGCCTCTTTGAAGGAAGCGAACATTTGTACAGAATCAAGACACTGCTGGATACTTGATTTTTTTTCCTCTGAGTCTGTTTCTTTAAGCTATTGCAGACTAAAGCGGGAGACGTACCTTTTATTTTCTTTCAGCAATATGTTTGCAGTTACCTTAATGCTGAGGAACAAAATAAAAATTGCTCTTTCCCTGAAAATGTGAGGCAGGGGAAATTGAGATACAGTATTTTAAAAGGGGGGGGGGGGAGATGTTAAAGAACCAGGGAGACAGTCACTGTGAGAACAATGATAAAAGCAGACACAAAAGCTTACCATAGTTGAACCTGGCCTTGAGGTTTCCAAACTGACAAGGACTCCATTTTATAGAGAGCGAGATTTGCAAACTTACAGGACTCCAGACTGACCCAGGGTAAAGGCAAGGGCAAGATTTGAGGCTGGGCAGCTGCGCTGAGCCCCATGTTATAAGTGGGAAAATTGAATTCCAGAGAGACTGTCCAGACACCTAAAGCAAGCTACACCTGAAACCACGGTCTCCTTGCTTCCCCACCTGGAGCCTGTAGACACCACCCTCCTTTGTCAGATCGTCTGGGCGAGGACTTGACATCACTCAGTTCATCTTACACTCCATTCAGGCTGTGACCTTGGGATTATGGAGAAACCTATTCATGGTTGCACAGCGAGGGGGGAAATGGGGTGGCTTGAATCTCCCATATGCCTCACCCCAAATACCTTCCTCCTCTCTGGAAAAAAAAGGGGGCACTCCACAGAAGAAGGAAGGAAAAACTCAACTCCAGCATTCTTGGGGGGGGGAACAGGAGTTAAAACAGTAAATTTACATTGTACAAATTTGCTAATTCATTTGTTCAGTGCTAAGAAAAAGATCAAATTCCTGTAGTAGGTGCATGCAGTGAAGCCAGCGAGTGATTCCCAGCAGTCGCAAAGGGAGCAGCCCCTGCCTGGTTTAGCCTTTACTTAAAAGACACACTGCACTGTTTAGAATACACGCCTGATGCAATCTTCCTTTTCTCTGCCTCAGGTGAACTGTGAGCTCCCTAGGTCCCCCTTTGACAAAACCGTGACACACACATATATTTAGAGAGGAAGTTCAACAAAGTTGCCCTGCTGTCTCTCACCAGTAAAAGTGATCAACATGAACTCAGGTGTCAGGGACCCCGAGTGACAAAGGAGTCCATCAGCCATGATGGCTAGCATGAGTCACTTATTCTGAGAAAGTCATCACACAGCTTCAGTCAGCAACCTGACAAGACAACACCTACCAAGGGCACTGGTCCTTTCTGGGGAAGTGACAACAGAGGCAAGAGGATCCCATCCACACATGCAGAGAGAGTGCTGCCCTCTGGGAAGCTGGACCCGGCCATTTCAGAATCTCTTCCTTCTTTCATGTTCATACCACATACATAGAATATGTTTTCAAAGTTCAGCAGGACACTGAAAGGAAGCCATCGGCTATCCTTTTAGCAATGGGAGGAATGACCCGTATGCGCAATATTCCATGTGTGGATAAACTGAGTTGATTTCATAAAGTTCAAGTGTTTCCTGTCAAAGTTTTTAATCCATTATACAAATAACAGAAGAGAAGTCAGAAGTCCTCCCAACCCCACGATCCAGACAGAGCCACCACCGACGTTAGCAGTACATTTCATGTCAGACGTTGTCTGTCTGATATGTAATTATAACCACTGGACATAATCAGAATTTTTGAAAAGCAGGTTAAAAACTAATCTAACATCAACCCTCAGAGAACGTTCAGGAAAAAAAACAAACAAGATAGTACAAAGAATATGAAAACTCCCAACTGCCTACCCCTCAGAAAGAAACTCTTAGTGGGATCAGATCCCCTCTGCAGCATCAGGTCCCCAGCTCCAGGACCCTGCTGTCCTGTGTCTGTCCTGGGACAGGGGATGCGGGGGTGTCCTTACATTAGTGCTGCAACACGTGCGTCCCTAGACCCTGGGGCCTGCACATCCGACCTACAGCCTCTCATCCTCTTGGCTACTTTATGTCAAAATATTCATATTTGTTTTCCACTTATTAGCTAATGTCTTTTGTCAGTCATCCCCCTGCATCACCTCGTTTTAACTATTATGGTCCTAATTACAGCAGAGGATTATAGAATGACGGAACCTGGGGGTGAGGGGGCAGACCGAGACCATACTCAGGAGGCCCAGCCTCTCTCTTACAAAATGGGACTCTTTTTTTTTTTTAACACCATCCAATGATGTCACCCGTTTGCGGTTTCTCTGGGACTTTATTAAAATGTTTGTGACGGAGCCAATGTAAACCATCCTAAATCCAACACAGAGCTGAAAGGGCTGATTTTAGGGAATGTGAAGATATGGATCATTGGGCCTGTTGAAGCCCCATCTTGAGCCAATTATTGGTGTCATCTTGAGCCAATTTAATCAATCCAAGAGGGATCGGGGGTGGAAGGGGGCATGAGCGGGGGTTCAGAGCGTTGGTCAGACGTGCTGGCTCAAATGCTTGTGTCATGAAGTCGATGGAGCCTGGCTCTCTGGCTCTGGGCTGCTGCTCTAACGTGCATTCTCGTCCCAGGGTTTCCTGTGTCCTGCTGTTTCAGTGTGTGATTAGCTTTATTTGAAAGCATTGCGCAGGGCTAGCCTAAGCCCCAGAAAGTCTTAAAAAGGTCATTTCTCACTCTGGGGACAAGGTCAGGGATGCCTACCTCACCCATACCACTGACACCTAAGCCATTTAGGGGACCCAGGAAAACCGTCTCTCCGGCCCCTTCACCCCAAAAGGATGGGCCCAGAAAAGGGTCAATTGGATGCTGTTGGAGCAAGTGCTTAGGAGCGGGTCCAGCTACCAGTAGCCTGGGCTGTTAATTGCTCATTGAGAGTATTTTTTCATTTTTTTTTTATAAATTGCCTCTCCAGCATAACAATTCATAAAGTGGGAGTTTCCTCTCTCTCCCTCTCTCTCTTCCTCTTCCTCCCCACCCCCAACCCAAGACAACTTTAAAGGCCGAGAGGAAACACCATCACTGCATGTTATTTGACTGTGCCAAAAACTAAAGGACCCTCAAGGGGTGACCAATACCAACGTAGGTAAGACAAACATGGAAAAGCCTAATTTCCCTCACAAATCTGCAGAAAAAGTTTCAACATATGTGATACCCGTCATTATTTCTACACATAGTTATGTTATTTCTCCATGCTCCAAAGGACATGTGGGGTGGCACCAGGCTTGGCTTATCCATCCTCTGACCCACCCAGTCTCCTGGGTTCTCCTTACCATCTCTCTTACAGAAGACACCTCTTCATCTGTCCATGGGCAGCCTTTTGTATTTGTCACATTACAAAAAGGGTCAGAGGCTGCCTCGTGTGTGTAGTTTATGTGTTTTGATGAATACTATCCATGAATATGCTTAATTGACTCTCCAGAGCTGGCTAAGGTCTCGGTGCTGTGCACTCCTGCCAGGGTTTGAAAAGGCAAGCAGGATGCCCATCACTGCGCCTCCCTGTGTGAACTCCAGTGTATGCGGCTGGTAACCTGCCTGCTTTCACCCCGTGGAATGGAGAGTGGAACTCTCAAGTTCTGGAATGTATGTTCCCAGTCCGCTCGGCTCACGAAGAAGTCTCAAAACCTTAAGCCAGGATTGAATGCACTTCTGATAATAGCCCTGATGTTCCCAAATCAAATGGCTTTAAGGAACTCCACCTCCTTGACCTCCAGAGTTACCTTCATAACACAACAGTTATTGAATTCATCTTTTCCCATAATATTTGATCTGAAAGTTGTTTTGATGGAGACTCACTTTCTTTCTATTTTAACTTGTTTCCAGAGACTTTGCTTGCTAAAGTTATACTTCTGTGAACCTAATAGTCTTCTGGGATAACATGGGAGGCTCTTCACTCTCAGGGTGTGAGAAACAAATCTAGAATGAACTTTAATCACTATGACCTCTGAGGAAGAGTAGGGAAGCAGCTTGGAGAAGGACCTGCATGGTCTCCCAGCCTGAGTCTCCTGAGATTGTGTAAGTGTGTTTGCAAGCTAGGCTAATCCTACCTTTCAATTACAGAAGGAAACGAAGTTTCAAGGAAAGACTCAAGGTGGGCCCTCCAAGCAGAAGATCAAACGCTCTGGTGCTTTCAACAAGCAAATGCTACTGCCTGTCTCAAAGCGGAGGCCAGCCAGGGCTGCAG
Source organism: Tokudaia tokunoshimensis (assembly GCA_036184795.1). Taxonomy (NCBI): domain Eukaryota; kingdom Metazoa; phylum Chordata; class Mammalia; order Rodentia; family Muridae; genus Tokudaia; species Tokudaia tokunoshimensis. Next base: position 99,776,242 of record BTHU01000008.1, read on the forward strand.
GGTTTATAAACAACACTCCGCTATTTATTGGAGCTGCCCACCCGAATCCAAACCTTCCCCTCAACAAGAGTGGCCTATTTACTACAGTTTAAGCTCGGGTTCTGCAGCCCCGGCCGGGGTCTGCAATTTATTACTTGCTTCGAGAGCTCAGACCCAGAGTTTAAATGTCCCTAGTTGAAAGTTTATACCAGTCAGGACAGAAAATTATTCTCTCTGCCTAGGTTGAAGCACATTACTTCTTTATTGAATTAATTATGATAAGGATCATAACTTTAAACGAGGGGTGAGGTGCTGGCTTTCCGCTGGGATTGCTTGGAGCAATTTTCATCCAAGCATTTTTGTAGAGTTATTGAGTCTGGCAGGTCTGAACTTTGGAGAGAAGTAACTTTCTCCAGAACTTGAAAGGGGTTGGACATTGATCCAGGGAAAGCTGGACCAGATTCCATGTCTTGAGACAGGGAAATTTGCACTGCACGCTGAACAAATCACCGCAGGAGCGGATGAAAGACAGCTTAGCGGCAACTCATGTGGCCCCGAGCTCGGCCTTTCCAGGGCAGGTCTGGCCCAGGGAGGGCAAGGGACAAGCTGGGACAGAAAGGTCCCCTCCTTCCTAATCGTTCAGTCCCAATCCGGACTGGTGGTGTTATGCAAGTGATATACTCGATTCTGACAGCGGAGAGGATAAAGGATGAAGGGATGACAACAAGGGACACAGACCCCAAGGTCACACAGAACTGAGCCATTTACTAATGATGTGACATGACTGTCCCTTCGTATCTTCCATGACTGTCCCTTCATATCTTTGTCCCCCCACCCACAGCAACTGTGGACTAACTTAAGGAGTGCGTGCATTTGTGTGTGTGTGTGTTTGTGTAGATGTGTGTTCATGTGTATGTGTGTATGTGTAGATGTGTATGCATGCTATTTCTCATATATATTTAATACACAAAGATGGATGTACTATATATATATATATATTATACATAAATATTTTTCAGATACAAGTATCTATAACTTGGCTATTAAGAGAGACTTAATTAAAGATAGTTATAATTATGTAATGACTATTGCTATTATTATCAGAAAAACACAAAAAAGTTAATCCAGACCAATAGTTCATATTTCTTTGAACTATAATCTCCCCAGGCCTGGCATAGCTGAGTTGGCTCCCAGCTTCCAACAACAGGCCTCCATGCAACCAGCTGGATTGTACTCTGGGCTACTTCACTCTCCAAACTCCAGAGCCAGGATTTTTGTTGACCAAGCTCCCAAGTGCTCTACTGCCATTCCTGTGAGCTCTTGAACTGGCCCCACTCTCACTGGTACTGGATTCCTGTTGTCCATGTTAGCAGGCTTGGCCAGGAGAGAAGGGATATTCTCCAACACACCATCGCACTTAGGTAAGTGGGCGATGAAGCCACTTACTTAGGTAAGTGATGGATGAAGCCCAGCCCACAAATCAGACCAGGGTGACCATGTAAATTATCAATTACAGCACAAACAAGGGCAACTGTGGGACATTAAAAGGGGCCACTGCTCATAGTTCTTCTGGGACATGTATAATGAGGACTTTTTCAGCTATCCAGGAAACATGTAGGTCTTAGACCACATTAACCAAACACAGCAGTGTTAGAGATGGGCAAGGAATGTAGTTGAATTTGTAGAATGCTTGCCTAGCACACACAAAGCCCTCGGCTTTACACTACAACTTCATTAGACAAAAAACCAGACAAACACTAATGAAATAGCCTGATAGTACATGGCTATAATTTATACCCAGCACTTGGGAGGCAGAGACAGGAGGATCAAAAAAATCGAACTCATCCTGTGCTGCCCAGCAAATTCAAGGCCAAGATAAAAATCTCATCTCAAAAGAAAAGAGGGCTGGAGAGATGGCTCAGTGGTTAGAACCACTTGCTGCTCTCATAGAGGACCCAGGTTTGATTCTCAGCCCCCACATGGGGTCCCACTGCCACCTATAACTGGAGTTCCAGGGGATCCAACACCCTCTTCAGGACCCCAACAGGAACATATGCAGCTGAGAATGGGTCTTGCTGAGTCTTCCTCTCTCAGAATTTGTGGGTCAGAGCCATGTTGCCAGCAGTTTTTCATCTTTACAAAGAGGGTGTCATGTCTGGGAACAAGGCAGGGCTGGTCATAGGAACAGGGAGCTGTCACTGAGAAGGTGGTCTGGCCAGGGGGCCACCCAGCACTGTCCTAAGTCCCTCAGAGCCAGGCCCTGGAGTCTGGGGCCTGAGCCAAGCCATGCTCCTGTACCAGAAGGCCAGAAGGGCCTCTTCCTCCCTGAGGGCTAGCAAGAGGTGAACATGGGGCAGATATCAGGTTTCTCAGCTTCCTGCAGGGCAGGGCAAACAAGATTGTTTGGCCTCAGAGGGGCTATAAGCTGAGTGTGTCAACAGGTTCCAGGGGGCTTGAGAGCCGCATGGAATGTGACAGGAGAGGCAGCGTGTCAGACTTGAACAGGGTGACCTGCTTCATCATTCAACATTCATCCCCTCACAAAGAGCTAAGCTTTTCAAGGGAGAAGAAAAGAAAAAACCTTATTCACATTAAAGTGTAAAAACTAAATGTTCCTGAAAAATTACACTTTATAGAAAACATGTATATAGAAAATGTCATTGTAGGCTTCCAGTCACTGCCTCTCTCAATGTTCCAGTGTATGTGGGAGTATGAAGACATGGCTCCCCATCCTAACCAGGTGTACTGGCTAGTTTTGTGTGTCAACTTGACACAAACTGGAGTTATCACAGAAAGGAGCTTCAGCTGAAGAAATGCCTCCATGAGATCCAGCTGTGGGGCATTTTCTCAATTAGTGATCAAGGGTGGGTGGTGCCATCCCTGGGCTGGTAGTCTTGGGTCTTATAAGAAAGCAAGCTGAGCAAGTGAGGGGGAGCAAGCCAGTAAGAAACATCCCTCCATGGCCTCTGCATCAGCTCCTGCTTCCTGACCTGTTTGAGTTCCAGTCCTGACTTCCTTTGGTGATGAACAGCAATGTGGAAATGTAAGCTGAATAAACCCTTTCCTCCCCAATTTGCTTCTTGGTCATGATGTTTTTTGCAGGAGTAGAAACCCTGACTAAGACACCAGGCTACTGAGTATATCTTGAAACCTTTTCTTCCCACCAGTCAGTTATGCTACCTGCAGGTCACTGAAGTATCCCCCTCTTTATTTCTTTAGTCATCTTAAATTCATCCTTCAGATTTCGTCCCACCCATGATGTGGGGTTCTCACAAGTTTTCCCACACCAGCCCACCTGCCCAGGTGGTACTGGAGTTACATGTACACACTCTTCCAGAGGGTTTCTGGCCATGCTAACATCCTCACTGGCTTTTCTCATTCCTTGACCTGACAGATCCTAGAGGGTAGAACCTGGTGGACAATCTATGTTCAGAAACCTTTCCCCCTACTGCATAAGGAGGTCAGATCCCCAGGCTAGAATGTAGGGAGCCTGGCAACATGGACGAGAGCCTGTGACATAAATGTGTACCTAACAGGTGCTCTCCTCCCACTGAAGGTTCTCACCAATTTCCTAGCAATCATTTTGTCCATTGTTGCTTGCCAAGGGAGCAAACTGAATCAAGAGTTTTTGGAGAATGGCAGACATCCTATGCCTCCCAGCACAGCGTCCCTGGAGATGCATGTGCTGAACAAAAGATGATAAAATGAGTTAGAGAATAATTGTGCATGGGCAATGGTATCTCAAGCCTGCAGCAATCCCCGCTTGCCACCCTACTCCTCCAGCCAGGCAAATGGCCTTTGGAATCACATGAATTACTATTCAGAGCAACATCTGCTTCTTTTACCTCCAGGCCTAGGGTCTATCTAGAGCCAGAGCCTGCCCAGCAAGCACAACAGGAGCTGCCCAGAATATACCAGCCCTAAGCGGATGTGCCTATCTGCACGTGCACACAGACACACACACATACAAATACACATACACATATACAAATACAGATGTACAGCCAGGCAGTGGTGGCGCACGCCTTTAATCCCAGCACTTGGGAGGCAGAGGCAGGAGGATTTCTGAGTTCGAGGCTAGCCTGGTCTACAAAGTGAATTCCAGGACAGCCAGGGCTACACAGAGAAACCCTGTCTCGAAAAAACAACAACAACAACAACAACAACAAATACAGATGTATGCACACACACACTCATACGTGCACACACACATACACACACACACACTCATGCTGTTTCATTGGCTCCAGATATATCCTACGTGGGTGTGAGTCCTGACTCCATGTATATTTCCAAGCAGGGTGACATTGGACAAGGTACTTAACCACTCTTGTCTCTATTTTCTTATCCAAAATTGGTAGGGAAATAATCCTTCAAACCTCACAGGAGTTACTATTAAAGCCACCTAATGGTGTTAAGCCATTGTAAGGATGCTAATGAATGCCAGTGATCATGACTCTGTGCCCTGCATGCACAACCCCACTCTCGATCCTGAGTGCTTCTTAGTCATGGACTCTCATAACTTAAAGATGCCCTAAGAAGAAAAGTGATGGCTAGACTCGTCTTCAGTCAACAAACATGTACTGGACATCATTAATGTGCCAGGTCCTAGGGAAGCAGGATGGGGTAGGGCCCTGCACTGTCTTGAACAAACAGCCAAGTTTGGATACAGAAAGGGCAATCAACATGACAGAGGCCAATGGCAAGTGCTGTAGTAAGTTGGGCAGGGCGAGGCAGGGAGAGGAGTAGTAATTTAGCTGTGGGAAATGGTGAAAGACTTCTTGGAGAGTGCAACTAAGTACAAGCAATTGAGTTCCAAGTCATGGAGTGAGGAGACTGAGAGGCAGACCAGGCTGTGGTGGTGCGTGTTATCAGTAGCTAATTATACCAACCACCATACACACTAACAGCCACCCCTGAGCACTCGCCCTCTTCCAGGCCTATACCCAGCATGTTCTCTTACCTGCCATCTTGGCTCCAGGAGAGAGGGAGGCTGGGTGGGTTTTCTTTACAGTTGGATTCTCTAAACCAGGGCTTCCCAGCCTTCCTAATGCTGCGACCCTTTAATACAGTTCCTCATGTTGTGGTGACTCCCGACCATAAGGTTATTTTTGTTGCTACTTCACAACTGTAATTTTGCCACTGTTATGAGTTGTAAATATCTGATGTGCAGGATATCTGATATATGACCCCCTATGAAAGGGTTCTTCGACCCACAGTGAGATCACAGCCTGTGGGTTGAGAGATGCTGCTCGAGTCCCTAAGAGGCGGTGATAACGGTTTGTAGACCCCATAAAGCTCAAATACCACTATAAAGTTTGGCTTAAAATAATCTCCGTTTTACAGAGAAGGAAACTGAGGCATGGAGGAATCAAGTGAGTCATAGAAGGAGGCCCCACATAGACTTATGAGGCAGAGGGGGATGAGACCAAGCTTTGCCAGTGGACATGGCCCTCCTCATAACTTCCCCCCTGCCCCGCCTCACATACTAGCCAAGCTCACTACTCAGACACTCTACAGATGAGGCTGGCCCGTAGAGATGTTCGCAGTCAAAGCAGCTGTATCCTTTTGTTCACAGGACATGGGGACACCCCCACAGTGGGCTCTGTGAACACAGGAGCAGTAGGATACCCACTGCTCATGGCCAGGGCTGCTGGCCCAGCAGCCTGTGTTTACATTTCTCCCTCTGTCTGGACATGCAGATTATCTGCCCCCAGTCATGTCAGCCTGTCCTGAGCTGTGCTTCCAGTCCCAGCACCTCCCAGCACACCCGGGATAGTCCCAGCTGGAGCCTGATAACCATAGCTGTGTGGTGTGGGCTCTGACGGGGTGGGAGAAGAAGGCCACCCCATCCCCTGACCTAGACTGCAGCAAAACTGTTGCTCAAGCTGTCTTCTTTGCCTGGGGAACTCAGGGGAAGGGTGCAGGGGGTGGAGGTTATGCCAAGCCAGCCCCAGAGGTGTAGAGTGCGTTACCTTCTAAAGAGTCTACTGTTGACCTTAGGTATGGACTTGACAGTACAGGTCACTTGATAGGCAGGTGACTTCCAGGGAACACAAGATGCAAATCCTCCTCATCCTTTGTTATCAAACTCACTGTGATATAAGCATTTGCTATGCAACCCTGAGCTGATTCCTTTCCCTCTCTGGGCCTTAGATACTTTATTTGTGCAGTGAGAAACTAGGGCAGATGATGCTAGGTGACACACAGGGAATTGTGTGTGCCATGCTCTTCCTAGATCCATGGAGACAAAAGCCAGACCTCATTCCTACCTATGGTCAAAGCAGCCAGGAACAAATGTCTGGCACTTAAAAGTACTCCAGGGGTTGGCTGAATACAAGATCCAGGTCTCCCTGTTCTTCTTTTCTGGGCACAAACCCACTTCAAGCAGTCAGGACACTTGGAGGCAACTGGAGTGTCCCCAGCAGTACAGGTCTCAGTGGAAACCATTCACAGCACCACAGGAACTCCAGAGCTGGTGACAGCTATTATGATTCTGCTGTCAAATGTTCTTATCCACGGTAAGCTCTCAAGAACAAATAAAAAGAAATGAATGGGTCCCTTCTAGAAGCACCCCGCTGTCATGTACATACCGGAGGTCAGCAGTAGACTCTTTAGAAGCTAAGTCACAGAAAACAAACTTCTCTGGGGCTCCCATAATCCTCTCCCTGCGTATCAGCATGGGAAAGAGGTAGGGCAAGCTTCCCAGCAGGGAGACCAAGGTCATGTCTCCAAGGTGACTGGAGGTGCTGAGACAGGGCAGGGCCTTGCCAATGACTTGCATGCCACATATGTGCTGAGCTAGTGTGTCCACCCGCACATTGAGGAAGGTGCGGGCTGCTTCTGACACCATGGTACAGAGGCAGGGATGCCTGTGGTGTGAACCGTGACAGGAGCTCAGGAGCTGCACTTGGCCTAGAACCACGGACCAAAGCTAGAAACTTCTGAAGACCTAACATAAGCTAAGAGTCAAAACACAAGACAATTAAAGACACTGGACCAAATGGCCAGAGTGCAACATGGCATTGGCTCGTAATCATACTTGAACATTCTGATGAGGACTTTTGCTCCTGTGGGTACCATGGATTTGATATTCTTTAAGTGTTAAAAAGGCCCTGGGGGTGGGGGTGGGGAAACTATGCCAAATAAATATGCATTTAAAAATGCAATGGTGAATTTAGAGTAGTGGGACTACTGATGTCAGATGTGATGAGGACACAGGGTCTCAGTCTGGACAAAAAGTGTTGTACCAGGGCAGATTCTGGGTATAAGCCAACATCACCACAGTGAAGTCTCAGGGCTGAGGCAACAGATAAATCTAGCCTGTGGGTATGATCATCCCAACCCAGCATGGAAGCTGAGTTCCTTGAAGGCCTACATCCTCAGCAAAAACAGACTCAGGGGGAAAAAAATCTCGGCCACCAGCAAAGGGAGACAAGATGACACAAATATATTGGCTCGTGTCCAAGTAGAGAAACGAAAAAATAAAATAAGGGGTGTGCTGACAGACAGGCCTAGTAGCCTGCACTGCATGAGTCAGGGGTTCAAAGTTACCCACCTGCTCATCCAGGAAAACAGGCTGTCCCAAGCAAGTAGCTCTCTGGAAGAGTCACAATCCATCCCGTGGGCCTGCAGGCTCCCTAGAGAGTCATAGTTGGGCAAATAGAACTCAGAGAAAACTAAGGTGTAAGATGTCTGAGAACAGCAGGATTCGGCTGTTGGGAGAGTCCCCAGAAGGACTCAAGACTCTGGATTGGTCAAAAGAATGGGTGACATTTCTAAGTTTGAAACATTTAATGAAGTAAAACTGAGAATTGCAAACTCAATACAGAAACTGTGACTGAAAGGCAACCATTTGGGAAAAAAATAAAACCTCCTCAAACAGAAGCAAATTACTGAGATGTAAGAGATGGACCAAACAACTGAGGAGAGACTGGGGAGGGGGAGGGACTGGAGCTGAAGCATTACCACAGAAGCCTAGGAATAGAGACAGGAAATGCCAGAGAGCCAGACACAACACCAGCAAGGCTGGAAAGTCTGATGGGTGCTGGAAAGACTGATGGGTGCTGGAAAGTCTGATGGGTGCTGACAGAACCATCTGAAGGAGATTCAGGAGCAGTCGATCTCTGAAGAAATGATGGCTAGCATTTTCAAAACACAAGAAATGGCTTGATTCAGACATCTCTGCAGATGGTATGCAAAGGAACTGGGAATGTAATGGAATGCTGGGTACTAAGGCGGCCTCTGTACCACAACGCTGACATGAGGGCCAGTGAGGTGGCATGTTTAGCATACTGAAGGCCTATGCAGAATTCTGAGGCCGGCTCAACTCTCACTCAGGGGTAAGAGCACAAGAATTGCTCAGACAAAATACATGCTTCACTAAAGGACAGAAAACAAAACAAAAAAGCAAATGGTTCCAGAGAGAAGAACTAGGGGGGAAAGAGGCATTTTTTGTTTTGTTACTCAGCCTGACTTGGCCTTGAACTCGCCATCCCTCTGCCTCCACCACCCAAGTGTTGAGATTATAACAGATGCTAGTATGTCAGGCTCCTGAGAGGGAACTGAAAACAAAGAAAATGCTAACAACAATGGCTCATGATGGGATAAAGATTAATTTGGAATGAAATTCATGACCAGTGAAAGCAAGTGAGACAGAATGGGCCAGAGGAGGAAGTTTGCCTTTACTTATTAAAAGCTCATTCTCAATCTCGAGGAGGAATCAGTAAAATGAGAGTGAACTGTCTAAGTTGATTAAAGAAAGCAAATGGAATTTCAGAAATCTGACTCAAAGTTGAGTCCCTGACCTTGAGGATCTGAGTCTGTGCAAGAGGCAGAGAACTCCTCGAGGGCAGACTCTCTTGCGGGTGCTTTTAGTGTACACAAAGGTCGGGGTTCCGAGAAAATGGAGGGAAGTGTGTTGTCTCGTTGCTTCAGCTGTTCCAGAGGACACCTTGCCACTGGCTGCCTGGCCTTCCTCTTCCTTTATGGGTACTTAGCTTCAGGAGCATCGTGAATGCTCATTAATAGAGAAATGGTTGCGAGGATGGATGTTTCTGTGCAGTATAAAGGAAGGCAGGGGAAATCAACCTACTGTGCTCCACTGTCTATTGCTCAATACCACCAACACACACACACATGCACACATGCAGACACAAACACACACTCACACACATGCACACTCACATGAACATACTCACACATACATGCACAAACATACACATGTACAAACACATGCACAAACACATACCTGTACACACACTCTCACACAGACACACATATACATTCACACACACTCATACACACATGCACCAACACACACACACACATGCACAAACACACACATGCACACACACACACACACACACACACACACACACACACACACACACTCCAAGGAAGAGTTCTTTCAAGCCCAGCATCAGAAAAGTGGATTCTGTTGTAAACTGAATTGAACTGAAAGAAGCAAACTACTCCAGGGAAGCAGCAACAGAAACAGATACAGATGTTTCTTTTAGAAAAAGAAGCTAAGATAAGAAACTTAGTGACTGGCCCTTTAGAGATGTTCCATCCACACAGCAAGATGAAAGGACACTAGCCTGGTCCTGGTCCCCAGCACATGCGATGGAAGTATACACCCTCCTCCATTCCTGAATACCCAGAGACCTGGTTGTTTATGACCAGACTTGAGTTGGCAAACCACAAGACAGAGAAGGCAGGAGAAGGCCAGCCAAGCTGCCCTCTGTCTTGTCTCCTTCCCTGGTTATCAGCCCTCCACTTCCTGCCTGACCAAACATGTCAAGCATGTTTTTAAAAGCTGATATCTCTGAGAAGAGTTATGGAGGACAAGGAGCCTGGATCCCTCAGAGGACCATAGTGACCGTGCAGCTCTTGTTCCATGTCTCCATCTCTGCCCTGGATTTCCAGAAAGGAATGGAGTGTGTGTGAATGGAGTGTGTGTGTGTGTGTGTGTGTGTGTGTGTGTGTGTGTGTGTGTGTGTGTGTCTTAGCTACTTTTCTATTGCCATGACAAAACATCATGACCAAGGCAACCTATAAAAGAAAGCATTTAATTTGAGGCTCACTGGCCAGGTGATAGTGGTGCACGCCTTTAATCCCAGTATTCAGAAGGCAGAAGCAGGCAGATCTCTGAATTCAGGACCAACCAGGTCTACAGAATGAGTTCCTGGACAGCTAGGACTACAAAGAGAAACCTTGTCTTAAAGAAAAAATAAATAATCTGGGGCTCATGGTTACCGTGACTACCATGCAGGAAACGTGGCAATAGGCCAGCAGGCCTGGCTCTGGAGCAGTAGTAGTTGAGAGCTCATACCTAATCCACAATCAGGTAGAAAGAGAAAACACTAACTAAAATGATATGGGCTTTTGAAACTTCAAAATCCATCCCAGTGACACAATCCCTCCAACAAGGTCACACCTTCTAATCCTTCCCAAACAGTTCTACCAACTGGAGACCAAGCATTCAAATATATTAGTCTTTGGGGGACAGTCTCATTTAGACCATCGCAGTATATGTATACATTTCTTCTGTTTCTCCAACAACACTACTCCCTTCCCACACAGAAAACTGCCTCACACTATATCCTGAGCACATTTTTGGATGCTGAAAAATAATCACTTCTTTTCTGTGCCTTGTTCCTTAACCATGCCTCTCACATCTGTGCCTGTCAGCCCATATTTTATTAGAAGATGAATATGTCCTTACCCACAAAAAGGTGTTTCTTACTTTCATAAACTTATTCAGTGTTGTTCCACCTCCCTGGGACTCCTGCCCTGTCTGGCCTGGTCCACAGTCATTTGTCTTCTGGATTGGGCTTGGGAGTCACTGCCTCCCTTGACAGTGTTTTCCTTGACACTCCTGCACTCCAAATTTCTCTCCCATCACTCCTTGAGTTATATGTATTGGGAACCTTACAACAATTATCAAACCACCATTTATAGCGTGCCTCCAGTCTTCCAAGATTAGTACTAAGCAGTTAACTTGTATTACCTTTGCTTCTTTTGAGACAGGGTCTCACTGTGTAGCTAAACCTGTCCTCAGACTGGAGTTTTTATTGTTTGTGTCTCCTAAGGGATGGGACTACAGGCATGTACCACTAAACCTTGCTTGTATAATGGGTTCAATTTCTGTACTATCTGTAGCTGTTTTATGCAAGAGTCATTCTTCCTCCTTTGTCATCATGTAACTAATGCTTTTTCAGCTATCAATGTACCCAACTTAATAATATATCATTGCTAACTCCACAAGTAAATGCTGACGAGTGGGAGCTATTGGGAGAGACCACAAGAACAGTCTTTACTTTTAAAGTGACTATTGCACCTAGAAAGCAGATCTTACCCTCCATCATCCCTCCAGCCTATAATGTTGACACAATGGTCAGGAAAACCCTAGTCATCTTCAGCTGTGAGACAGTCTTCCAAAGAACAGCAGCCCTACAATGGTCATTTTTAAAAACTAGAGAGAGATCCACTTCTGATGTGGTGATGTCAGCTATTGACCCAAGCCTCTCACCATGTCTAACTGTTGACTCTAGGCAAAATAATAGCTAAACTGTCTTGAGACACTGGAAAACAAAACAAAACAAAAACTGGAGGGGGGTATTTGGAAGGAGAGAAAGGTGACATTCAGAAGGAGGGAAGGGACTTGAGTGCAACTTTTATGTCTTAATATACAGTAGTTCATAGTCATCTTGAGTAGGCACTGAGCAACAGGCATCATGGGGGACAACTAAATCTCTTGCAGAGAACCCAATGTTTGTCTCATTCAAAACAAAATGGAGAACAACTTCAGAGCTGGGAAATAAACGAGCAATTCTAGAGAAGAAGTCAGAGACTGGAGCTCTGGGTTCTTGGCGTAAACCATGAGCCTCGGGATATCAATGAGCTATGTACTCACAGGACAGGCTCTAAACTGTCCAGATAGTGACTAAAGAACTCAGCTGAGATTTGAATTGCTTCACTGGGACATTTTTTGCAGATCAAATCCAACGGTTTAAGTTGCCAGAGAAAACAAAACATGAACATGCTACAAAATTATGTAATATAGTCTTCATCTTCATATTATACCTCCAATGTCCAGGGCACCAAAAATTACTCAATATGCAAAGAGCATGAAAACATGACTAATTCCCAAAGGGAAAAGACAGCCAATGGAGACCAAGCGGTTGGAATTAGCAGTCAGGGACTTTAGAGCAGTCATAACATGAGTGCTTGGAATGAAGATGGAAAGGAGCATTTCTGCTACTGGATCTTGGAGTGAGAGTCCCTGGGAAACTCCAGGTATCCTGAAGACTCCAGATTCCTGTAACATTGCTGAGTCTGGCAAGGCACAAGGAAACAAAGTACTCAGTCTACTGTGCGTCAGTGTCGTTACCAGTCAGCATGCATGCACACAACAGCCCTTTTCAGTCTGGATCACAGCGTCCACACTATGAGTGCCCTGGGGTCTAGATCTCTATCCCAATCTGGAAAGACTCTGTCTAGATAGTGACCCCCAACAGCCAACATTGCCTCACCTTCATCTTCAAGTGCAAGAGGAAGCACTGGCTGCCGGCGAGACATCTTCAGTGTTGGGGTTGTTCTTGAAGCTCTGGCATCATGCAGAGAAACAAAGTCTTCAAGATCCAGTTCTGCAAATCTAACACAAGACAGTAGTACCCGGTTCACTGGCAGTAGCATACAGGACTCTGGTAAGCACCAACACCTTGTTGCCTGCCACTGACCACAACATAGCTGACATCTGCCCCAGTGAACCTTCCTGTGAAATTGCTAAGATAGGTTTCTTCTCTCCCATTTTCGTGGGTAAATACTAACCTCCAGACAATAAGGCATGGTTTCAGTATACTCAGTGATGGGCAGTAACAGTAGGTGCATGTCTACAATCCAGAAGTCCTGTTTCCCACTTGGAGTTCTATTCCTCCAATCATACAGGTATCACCATCCATCCTCCCCACCTCCACCCCCCGCCATCCCATTATCCAACACCCCTACTGTTGCTTGTGATTGAGGAATATCCATCTCTATCAGCTATGAGCTCTTGGAGGTTAGTGTGTGAGTCTCTAGAGCCAAAAGCATGCTATAAAGTGTAAGTCAGCCAATGGGAAGACAGGACACAGCTGTGGTCCAAGAAAACATCCTCTAATGTTCACCTCTCCTCTCCCAACAAGACTGACCGCTGTGACTGTCTGAAGAAGCGCTCCAGCCACCAACATAAAACACAATCAATGACATCTTTAGGCAAAGGAAACTGAAACCAACTAGCTTGGCTGTCAACTTTTCTTTCTTTCTTTCTTTCTTTTTTTTTTTTTTAAAAAACATCCTTCTGAACACAGGCAGGCCAAGCAGTCGCTTTAGAACCTGGGGAGCTGGAATGCATTTAAAGTCTCTCAGGTTGTCCAACCGGAACCTGCATATCCAGAGAGCCCACCTCATTCCTGGGATCTGACAAGCTGATTGAGCCCCGACAGGAAGAAAAACTGGCTGGTGATTGCAGATATCCAGTGTCAGCTCACTGTTGAGGAGGAAGCTGTCAAACCAGACCTCCCTGGAGTGCCTGGGGCCTCTGCTTCTTATTTTCCCTTTGGAGGTGGGAGGATGGTAGGGGCAGTAGCCCAAAGTCATCACCCAACTGGACATTCAAAATCAGATGCCATCGGCCCAGAATCTCTGCACCTACACCTAGAGGGCTCAGAGCAAGGAAGCAGAGACCACCAAAGGCCATTTTTCTCTGAAGTTCCCTTAGCAACATATCTTGTTATTTTCAATCTCATTGTGATTTGACATTTAACATGAGACCTAGCTTCTTTGCAACACTTAAAGAAGGCTCAAAGCGGGATGTCTGAGTGTGAGAGAGATGTTGAGCATCAGAGCTGTCAGACTCACCTCCTTTCTTACTTCAATGTTATACTCAGCCGGCTTCCTGGCTCCTGAAAGCACGGCTCTATCCCAGTCTCCAGCACTCTGACCACTAAGCAGTTCACATGCTCTGCTTTTGATGGGTCCCCAATTTCTTTTTCTTTCTTTCTTTTTTTAAAAAAAGATTTATTTATTTTTATATGAGTGCTCTATCTGCATGTACACCTGCATGCCATGAGAGGGCATCAGATTCCATTACAGATGGTTGTGAGCCACCATGTGGTTTGCTGGGAATTGAACTCAGGACCTCAGGAAGAGCAGCTTATGCTCTTACCCCACTGAGCCATCTCTTCAGCCCTGTGTCTCCCAAATTTCATATATTGAAACCTTAATTCCACTGTGAGGCCGGAAGCCTTCCAGGAAAACTCCTATTATCAGTGACCTTCAAATTGCACTTTTTTCCTTTTTTCAGCTAAAACTTGAAGAAAGCTGAGCGTGCCTGTAGGTCTTCTGTCCCTCATCTATAATTCAAGTTAAGCATGTCCAGAAGTGTTGATGTCCACAAGCTTAATCTTTCAAACATGTGCTCTATGATACAGCTGAGCAGGCCTGGATGTGCCTACCATCTTTCCTTCTTCAACTATGGCCTTAAAATGAAGGTGATCAGAAACACACTTATTAACTGAGCATGCTCAGAAATGTGCTGGGACCTAAAAGCTTTCCAATGTGAGCCATTTGTTCTGCAGACCCAATGTCTATGTTTCTCTGCTGGGAGAGCATTGTCTTGGATACAGTTCCCATCTGTCACTATAGGAAGAGTAGCCACAGGTCGCTGCTCTTTCTCCATGCTTTAACTCCCTGGCTGTCCTTACTTGGTGCTTACCAGGAGCAGGACTCATTATGTTTGATTACAACATACTAATGGTCCTTTAGGGGTGGGTCTTTGAGAGAGCATTAGGGTTCCTGAGCTCATGAGGTCAGGACTCTCAATTAGGGTTTCTATTGCTATGATAAAAACCCCATGACCATAAACAATCTGGGGAGGAAGGGGTCTATTCCAGCTTACAACTCTAAGGTCACACTCCATTGCTGAGGCAAGTCAGAGCAGGAACTCAAACAGGGAAGGAACCTGCAGGCAGGAACTGAAACAGGCCATGGAGGATGCTGCTTACTGGCTTGCTCATCACGGTTTGCTCAGCCTGCTTTCTTATAGCACCCAGGACTACCAGGCAGGGGTAGCACAATCATCAGTCAAGAAAGTGTCCAACAGACTTGCCCACAGGCCAATCTGGTGGAGGCATTTTCTCAATTGAGGTTTCCTCTTTCCAAATAACTACCTTGTATAAAGTTGACATAAAACTAGCGAGCACAGACTTAATGATTTGATGATGATGATGATGAAGAAGAAGAAGATGATGGTGATGATGAAGGAGGAGGAGGAGGAGAAAAAAGAGGAGTAGATGGAAGAGAAGGAGGAGCAGAGATCCTATTAATCCCTATCTTGCCATATGATTCTCTATGTCATGGTGCAGAGAGAAACTCACCAGATGCCAGGTCATGCCCTTGAGTTCTCAGGCTCCAGAACCATTAGCCCACCAGACCTCAATTCTGACTGTAGGCACCTAGTCTACGGCATTGAATTGTAGCAACAAGAAAACATTGTGAATGTGAAATCTTACTACATTTGGCTTTTTCTTACTGTGTATTTCACTTAGTAGAATGTGTTCAAAGCTCATACATGTTCTTACATACAAAGTTCACTTCCTGTTTAAGGCTCAGTAAAATTCTCCTGTGCATAAATACACCGTATTTTCCTTATTTACTTACCCTCTGTCATTTGGGCCTTCATACATCTTAGCTACTGTGAGTGGTGGTGAAATGAACATGGTAGTGTTAGACAGCCCTTCAGTAGCCTGTCTTCAGTTATTGTGGACACTCGGAGTGGGGCTGCCATAGCAGATGTGGTTGTAGTTTTAATTTTTCAAGGAACCCCTACACTGTACCAATTTTCTCCAACTGCTGCCCCATTCCCACCAACCATGTACAAGAGATCCAGTTTCTCTGCCGAGCATCCTGTCTGTCGTTCATTTGATAATGGCTGTGCTGACGGGCATGGGGGGAGTGTCCTACTGTGAGCTTGATTGGCATTTTTCAGGTGATGAGTGAAGACTCTTTTCACGTGTCTGGTGGCCACCTATGAGCCTTCTTCCTAGAGATGGTTACGCGGGCCTCACCCGACTTTCCTATCATACGATGAGGTGTCTTGCTATTGAGCTACAGGAATGCCTTGTGTATTTTGGAGACTAACCCTCTGCCAGATACACAGTTCACAAATACCCTCCCATTCCCTCAGCTGCTCCTCACTGTCCCTCCACTGTGGATCATCCAAGTTGATATGATCTCACGTGATTTTTTTCATTACTTGTGATCTTGATGTCCTATGTGTGTATGTGTGAAATAATTTACATATGGCCAATGTCAGAGATGTTTTTACTACATTTTCTTCTATAACTTTTACAATGTCAGGTCTTTATTTCTAAGCCTTTATTTAAAGTATTTATTTGATGTATTTGTTATCTTTACAATTATTATTAGTTCCTTGAGAATTCTGTAAGTGGTATTTTGATATTTATCTTTTTATATGCTACAATAGCCTGATTTTGTTGTTTTGCATATTAGATAGCCAGTTTTCCCAACACCATTTGTTGAGACTATTTTGTATGTATGTTCTTGACAACATCATCTAAGGTATTGACTGTATATATTTGTACATATAACTCTGGATTCCCCATTCTACCCCACAGATCTTCATGTTTTTTTTTCTGTATGCCTGTGCAATTCTGCTTTGGTTAAAAAATATCAGTAGTGTGCTTTTTAAATGTCACAAGATAAAAAAGATTATATATTAAGTTCCTGTTGATAGCATCATAATCCATAGTGAAAAGTACTGTAAGAGTTTCCTCTAAAACAGGAACAAGGCTCTGATACCCACCCTACCATTTCTAACATTGTAAGTCCAAGTCAAAACAAATAGGCAAGAAGGAAGAACAAAGTGTCCAAACAAGAAGTGAAACTAATCCTATTCGCAGATGGCATGCAGAATACTCAACAAAACAACTAATAAATAAGCCCAGTAAAGTTGCAAGATGCATACATATAACATGCAAATCAGCTGTGTGTCACTATACACTAAAAACATAATATATGAGAAGTAAATTAGGAAAATGTCTCCTATATTATGGCATCAAAATTAATGAAAATGTTTCAAGGGAGGATGGCACATGAGAAGGAAGCCATGACTTCAGGCTTCCTGATGGCTTGGAGTCAAAGCATCCAGAAAACGGTGAGGTGGCTAACAGGACAGGGGTGGAGATCAAGTTCAGTACTGGACAGAGACTAGGAGGGACCAGGTGCTGGCTACTGAAATAGGGGAGAGAGAGAGCACAGCAGCTCAGGGCCAGTGGTCACCCAGCAGTGAAGCAGCAGGAAGGAGTGAGAGAAAGGGGGCCGAGGGAAGAAATAAACGCACTAGCGAACACATGTTCCAGACGCTGATGAAGGCGGGGTGAGTTCAGCTGGTCTGGAAGCGGCATAGCCAATGCTCTGCTAGTGTGTAGTGACAGGGATTCAAAAGATCACCGCAAAGCCTGCTGCTTTAGGAAATGTCAGTCCCTACAGTTCCCTCTCCCCTGCTGCACAGCAATATGGCCAAACTGTCCCTTTGGGACCCAGAATGATCCTGGCAGAAACACTGCAGCAAGCTCACTGAAAACAAAGCAAGCAAATTAACAGCAGCAGCAGCAGTAGCAGCAGCAACAACAGCAACAACCCTGCACGTGTTGGTTCAGGTTAATGACAGGGAGTGGTGTGGAGTTCACTTTCCCCTTGATTCTGGTGGTCAGGACTGAGCAAGAACTTGCAGTTGTGTACACGGACTGGCCTGATAGAACCATAGTCACAGGCAGTAGAAAGTATAGATAGCAGGCTGTCCCACCTCACCCGGCAGTGGGCTCACCCACTATGGACTTCTTTGGGTCCCCCGGAGCCAGATGAACATCGGACTGTGGTTCCAGCCCTGGGGGCACGCTGAGCTAATCTGTGTGGTGTAAGCAGGCACTGGAGAGCAGGGACATAAAGCTAGTCTAACCAGCTCCAGCAGCATTCCGCACTGCCCCCACTGAATTAGCAACGCACAGAACGGGTGAATGTTCAAGTGTTTGCTCTCTCCAAGGACACATAGCTCAGAAAGAACCGGCAGAAGGCAGATTACAGGAGGTAGTAGCTTCTGCCCTTGCCTACACGATCAACTAATACTTCTTTTCTTTTTGCATATGCTGTGTGTGTTTAAATGGATGTGCGCATGTATGTACATGTGTGTGTCTGTATGTATTTGCATGTGTCTATATGTTGTGTGTGTGTGTGCCTTTTTCTTTTTTCTCGAAACATATTTTTCTTCTTAGAATCTGTTTCTAACTAACTATTCTGTCTTCCTCGTCTAACAATGTCCTCTAGGAGTCTCGTCTTTTCTATTTTGTAATTACACCTCCACCTTCCACTTGCTTTATCCCTTTCTACTTTCTGGACATCCTAACCTTCATTCTGCTTTCCACTTCCCATCTTCTCCTCCCTTGCTTACCTTTTCTCTCTGTGTTTACTATCCTTCAGGACCTTTTAGTGATGTCACGTCTGCCCCCACCGTCTCTGTAGCTGTGGTTGGGTTTGTGAGTGTCACAGGGGGCATACATGATTTTTACTTATGTTTCTGGTCCCTGCTACTAGCTTATATTGCTGATTGATATTTGATTCCTCTTTACCATGTGGTGCTGGAGGTGGAATACACCAAGTAAGCTCTGATGTGAGGAGGCTCCGCCATCCAGCCACACCTTCAGACCACCTAAGAGTCCGCACATCCTGCTCTGTGTATGGTGGATATCCAGTTAAACTTCACTGGTTAAGAGAGCTTAGCTCAAAGAAGGGAGATTAAACTCTGAAGCCAACCACCAGGCTCTAATTAGGAACTGCTAGAGAGGGATGAAGGCCTACTCTGTTACCTACATTGGCAGGATCAGGAGGAAAAAAAAACCCGCAAAAGATGTAAATTCCATACCTTTGGGGGACACAGCATAGTCTATTCTCATAACTTTCCATGCCCAGCATTGTTGACAAAAGGATTAAAGTGTGGCTGCCTTTGAGTCATTTCTGCTTCTGTAAGTAACCTCACCCATATTCTGGAAGTGACCCCAGTACAACCCATTAGATCACCACGTTGAACAATGATAATCCACACTGCCTGTGGGTCCCTGTCTGGGGTGGGTAGACATGTGTATTGTGTCTCCCCATGAAAAGCTCTGTCACTCCACCCTTACGCCCTTTCTCTTTGCTAATAGCCCCCCTGTTCTTTCATGCTTTTTCTTTCTGACATTTCTCAGATGGAAGAACACATGTGGAACATGTCTTTCTGAGTCATTTGTTTCTTTTTTTTGTTTTGTTTTTTGTTTTTCAGAAGCAATGGTAACTCAATCTCTGGGTGCAAACCCAATCTTGTAAGCCTTATTAAATCTGATTCTTCTGGTGGCAAAACCTGACGGATCCGCCATGATACCTGGAAACTTTAGCAGCTACATCTTGTCCTTCCGCTAGTCCCATTCCAAAAGCTGAGTCATTTGTTTCTTATACCATGATAATCTTTTGTTCCTTTGCAAGCAACATAAACTAATTCCTCTTTGTGGCTGAGTAGTACTTCACTGTGTATGCATGTCACACTTTCTTTATCTAGTAGCTCAAAGACGGGCATGTAGCTGATTCCATAATTTGGCCATTGTTCTAGTTCGCTTATCTGTTGCTGTAATAAAACATTGATCAAATGGAGAGAAGATATCATATGTATTGTATGGATGTGTCCCCATCAATTAAAAAGCCTTTGGCTTAGGCAGGAAATAGAAGGTGGAACATCTGGGAGTCAGAAAGAATTCTGGGATAGAGCCAGGTGCAGGAGATTCACCCAGGAAGATGTGAGGAGACAGACACATGGTACCTGAGCACAGGTAACCAATTACATGGCAGAATATAGATGAAAATAATTGGGCTTCATTTTGATCTAGTCAAGAGTAGAGCCTAGCTATATGGCTTAGGTATTTGTAAACATATTTTGAGTCTGAGTCTTACTTCTGGGAGCATGGGGATGGGAGGAAGAACCAGGACCTAGCTTTTACAGCCTAAACCAACTTGGGGAAGAAAACTTTATTTCATCTTATAACTCCAAGGTCACAATTCACATCTGAGGGAAGTTAGGAACTAAAGACAGGAACCTGGAGGCAGGAGCTGAAGCAGAGGCTGTGGAGGAGGGCTGCTTCCTGGCCTGCTCCCTAAGGCTTACTCAGCCTGCTTTCTTATCCAACCCAGGACCCACCCCACATCAATGATCAACCAAGGAAATACCTCACAGACATGCCCACAGACAAACCTGATCGGAGCAAAGCCTCAACTGAAATTTCTAGGTGGTTCTGATTTGTGATAAGTTAAAAAAAACCAACTACTGCAATTGACATTTGATTCTAAAATTTTTTAATTTACCCCTGGTTTTCGATGACTCTGATTGTTGGAAAGTGTGTTGTTCAATCTCCATGTGTTTATTCATTCTGTGATTTCTCTTTATGTTGAGTTTTAGTTTTATTCTATTATGATCTGGCATAATAAATGAAAATTATTCTAATTAGACAACACTCATTTTTTGGTAAACTTTTTGTAGAAAAGTACCATGATCTGCTAAAAAGAATGTGTTTTGTAGTTGGTAAATGAAATATTCTGTAGATATCTCATACATTTGATATACAGTGTAATTTAACTATTGTGATGTTTCCATGTTCACCTTTTTTGATCTAAATGACCCATGTATTAGGATATGAGAACATGCTGTTGAAGTCACCTATTATTATTCTATGTAGTAGTATTTTTTTAAAGCTGTTACTCCAACATTCTTTGTATATATAATCACAATCTTGATTCATGTTCCCCTTTACCATATGCCTAGCTTTGGCTTGAATTCTTCTTTGTCAGATATGAGTTTAACTACTTGTTCTTGCTCATAGATTGCATTTTTCTTGGAATATTATTTCCCATTCCTCTTTCAGTCTACCTGTCTTTGTTAACATGTTATATTTCTTTCAGGAAGCAAGCAGATGGATTGTGACTTTTTAAAATGCAACTAGCCAGTCTGTGTCTTTTAATTGAAATTTATATCATTCATATTCAGAGTTATAATTGAAAGCTATTCACTAATCATTGTCAATGTGTTCTTTTCTTAAGTGTTTGAATCTTTCCTAATTCTCCTGTGTTTGTATTCTCTTCCCCTGGGCTTATTTGTTTGCTTGCTTGCTTTTTACTGAGTTCTCCTGGCTGTACTGTGCTCATATTGCTCCTCCATTCCTTTAAGAATCCTTTACCATACTTGCTTATTGGTCATGAATTCACCTAACTTTCTTTCAAGACTTGAAATACATCTCCACATCCTCTGGCCTGAGTATTTCTAATGTGAACCCAGATACTTTTTGATGCTCTTGCTTGTATCACTGACTCAGAGCAGTTCCCTCATGGTTTTCAGTATCCTTCCTTTTGTTGTACTCTTGATGTCTGGAGGTGGGTTTATTTTTCCTGGTGAAGAAAACTTTTGGAATTCTTAATACCTCTGGCATACGGATGTTCACATCATATTCAAGATTTGGGTTCAGTTGTTATTTTTGTTGTTGTTGTTGGTGGTGGTGGTAGTGGTGGTTTTGCAATTGTTCCCATGAAACAGGTTATCCTAATTTCATTCATGTTACCACAATAAAAAATATCTTGACAAAAAGCAATTTAGGAAAGAAAGGCTTTATTTTAGTTTACAATCCCAAGTCATAGTCCATGGCTGCAAGAAAGTCACAGTAGCAGACACTTGAGACAGGTGGTCATACCATATTCACAGCCAGTAGCTAAGAGAAATGAATGCATGTATCACTAACCAGGCTCAGTTACTTTCTGCATTATACAGTCCAGGATCCTTTGCTGTAGGAATGGTGAGCCCACACCAGGCTGGGTCTTCTCACATTAACGCTAATATCCGAGACATCAACATTAATAATGAAGACATTCCCACAGGCCGACCTGCTCTAGAACTTCCATCACTGAGACTCTTTGTTCAGGTGATTCTAGACTGTATCAAGTTGACAATTAAATCTGACAGCACACAGCTTTTTCTCTTATGTGTCTAGTCTATACCATAACAATGTCTCTCATCTGAAAAGTTTCTAAGTTTGGTCTTTTAATTGGGTTCAGAAGTTGTCCATATTCTGTCCATAATAATCATTATTATCATTTTATGAGTCATTGAAATGTGCTGTATGCATATGTATTCGTGTATGTATGCCTGTGTGTAGATGCACATGCATGTGTGTGCCTGTACATGCGAAGTCCAGAGATCGATGCTGGGTGTCTTCCTCTATCATTCGTCTTACTTTTTGAGACAAGGTGCTCCAGTGCCAAACTGCCTGCCCACTGCCACACTCTCTGCTGTGATGGCCATGATTAACCCTCTGAAACTATAAGCATGCCCTCCAATTAAATGCTTCCTTTTATAAGTGTCCTTGGCTTGGTGTTTCATCACAGCAATAGAACAGCAGTTAAGAGGGTAACAAATCTCTTTTTTCATTGGATTTAAGGTTCACCCCACAAGATTGAATCCACATCTGGCACTATTACCGAGACCAAAAACCCATGGCTAGACAGGTCAGAGGTCCTAAGGGAAAACTCTACTGTTTACTCTGCTAAGTGAATACAGCATTAAAATGACTCCTAATGACTTATCATTTCACCCAATGTGTGCATCTCTTTATCAGAGAAGCTTCTTTTTGCAATAGATGGTGGTTAACACAGAGACCCACACCTGGTCAAGGTGCAGATAGTATGAGACGACTACATCACACATCCTACAAGTCTTGGGATCATTGAGGAGAGCAGGTCAGCAGGGATTGAAAGAGCCAGGGGAGACAGATGACTACAATGATGGTGTTTTCCAGGTACGACAGGGTAGATGAACATCTGAACATGCAGAAACTGTGCACAAGACCTGCACAAGTGTGAGCCAGACAAAATCACAGCATGGAATGGGGAGATAGACAGTTCGTCTGAGGAGCTGTTGTGGCTGATAGATTCTGGCAGAAGGAGAGCTGGTTTTCTTTAAGGATGTGGGCCCTGTAAGGTTGAGTGTGCTCCAGTGGATGGCCACACACCCCAGAGTATATATGAAGCACAAATTGTACCTGATGGGTTTATGAAAACATGAGGACGCCAAGTTAAGTGGATAGGGATGGGGCGGTGGATTCAGTAGAAGACAGAGGAGAGGGCTGACATGATCAAATTACAATGAATAATATCCTCCAGAACTTAATAAAAAATTTAAAAAAGATTTCTTACTTTTCTGAGAGTCCTTAAAGAACAGTCTTCTCTTGATATGCCCAGGGACACTGGACTATTGTGAAATGTTGACTATGTTGCTATTTTGATTCTCAGTACAATTTCCCTGTTGCTTCTCTGGTAAGAATTAAGTGTATTTCCACACAAGTGCCTCCTGTCCTGGAGCCCAAGGCTCCTCCTTTCTATGTAGGTCCCAAGGGTGTGGAGACAGGCAGTGAAGAATACAGAATGCACAGGTGCTTCCATTGGTCAAAATCTCTTCCACGTGGTTAGTCTGAGTCTAGTCTAAGTCTTCTGTGCAGCTCGGCTCGTCCAAGACTGGCTCTCAGCACTCAGCTTTTATTTTCACTCTGTCAGGGAGGGGTCTAGTGAATCTAGTTTTGAGTTATTTACACCCCCCTACACACACACACACACACACACACACACACACACACACACACACACACACACCTACTTAAAGATCCTCCCTGCACAACTGAATGATTTAGTATCAGAAGAAACTGTTACACAACAGGAGATAAAGGAGGGTAACAAGGGGGTAAGTAGGGTCAAAACACATTGTGTGCATGCAAGAAAATATCACCCTGAGACTTATTTGTATAATGGAAGTATACTAAAACAAATATTTAAATAAAAAGTAATAAAATAATTAACTAAACTAACTAAAATGGTGATAACTTACAGATTTAAACTATATAACACTGTAGAAAGAGTTTTAAAAAGATACAAGTACAAACCCACCTCATGTCCACATATTGGAAAAATTGATATTGTTAATATGCCAATATTGCCCCCCAAAACAATCTATGGCTCAATGCAATTCTTATTAAAAAACTCCAATATTGTTTTCCAGAAATTTAAAAACTGCATTCTAAAATACAGATAGTGTGGTAGTTTGAATAAAATGGGCTCAGTAGGCTCATATATTTGAATGATTGGTTACAAGGGAATGGCACTATTTGAAAGGGTTAGGAGGTGTGGCCTTGGTGGAGGAAGTATGTCATTTGGGTGGGGCTTTGGTACATATGTCTTCACATGCCAAGCCCAGAGTCTCTCTCTTCCTGCTCCTGTGGATCCAGGTGTAGGATTCTCAGCTACTTCTCCAACACCATGTCTGCCTGGAAGATGCCATGCTTCCCACCATGAAAATAATGCACTAAACCTCTGAAACAGTAAGCCAGCCCCAATTAAATGATAAGAGTTGCTGTAGTCATGGTGTCTCTTCACAGCAATAGATTACTTACTAAAACATATATAATCTCAAAGGCCCTTAAATAGCCAAAATAACCTTGAAGAACAGAGTAGAAGGCATTATGCTACCTGATTTCAAAATGTACCACAAAGCTACCTGATGAAAACTAAATAGTGTGGTGCCAGAATAAAAAGAAGCATATAGACCCCACAGGGTGAAATAAAGAGCCCGGAAATAAAGCCTCGGGCACAGAAGTGTGCTTTGACCAGGGTCCCATGGTCATCTGAGGAGGAAAGGGCAGTGTTTTCAAAAAGAAAACAACAAAGATAACTCTCGAAAGATGAGGCTAGTTTTGGACTTTTTGTTATAGTTCATTTTTATCTTTCTTCTTAAAAAATGTATTTTCAAGAAGTGAAGCTCATTTAATTGGGGTAGACAGTCAAAACAAACCTGAAGTGCTCAGTTCAGTGAAGTTTTACTCTTACCTGAACCTTGGAGCCAGTGAATAGCTCTCCTGCACCTGTTGGCAATACTCTCCTGCAGCATCTCCTGCAGCATCTCCTGCATGTTAGCAATCTGCATCCTGCAGCATCTCCTGCATCTGTTAGCAATCTGCATCCTGCAGCATCTCCTGCACCTGTTAGCAATCTGCATCCTGCAGCATCTCCTGCACCTGTTAGCAATCTGCATCCTGCAGCATCTCCTGCACCTGTTAGCAATCTGCATCCTGCAGCATCTCCTGCATCTGTTAGCAATCTGCATCCTGCAGCATCTCCTGCACCTGTTAGCAATCCTCATCTGCATCTCCCACACCTGCCCCACTTAGCAATCCTCAGCCAACATCACTTTGATTTTTCTCACTATAGCCATTTCTGTTGTTTTTAGTTGTAATATAAATCAAACTGCAGTGACTCTAAGCCCAGTTTCTTTTGCTCAGGATATTGTGAGTGAGATGTAATCATGTTGCTATGGTTACCAGAAGTTCTCTTGTGGATGTGTGGTACTTCACTGTATGGGTAGATTTTGATATCTGATTTCTTGTAGGAGAATATTTATTGTCTTGTTTTGAACTATTATGGATAAAGTTGCTATGATCTCTTATTTGCATATATTAATTATATAAAATAATAGATCACATTTGCCCCTTTATACATTTGTCCCTTCTCTTTCTACCTAACTGCCCACTTCTTGTTTCAAAATACTTTCTAATTCTTATATTTTTAAAAATAAAAACTCTTTCTTTTGAGGTAAAAAATTAATATTTGTCTTTCTTCGGATGAGGTTATTTCACTTAACAAGAATCCCTGCTTATCCATATTATGGAAATGACACAATTTTATTCATCCTTATGGCTGAACAATACTCATGTGTTGCGTGTGTGTGCGTCCTCACACTCCTGTGTGCTCACACCATATTCTTTACACCTACACTGACTGCATGTCTTTGCTATTGCAAACAGTGCCATCATAAACGTGTGTGTGTTGATCTCCATTGCAGGCTAACTTTGATGCCTTCATGTATACCGCCAGAAATGGTATAGACGGGTAGTTCTATTTTCTGCTGTTTGACGGATATCACTACTGATTTCCATATTGGGTGGATGAATTTATCTCCTCACCAACAGTAGATAATGGTTCCCTTTCCCCAGACATCTTTGCCAGCATTTGTTATCTGTTTTCTTGATAGTAAACATTCTGACTGGTAAAGTAGAATTCTCTGATTGCTGTATATGGTGAACACTTTTTCATGTGTTTAATGGATATTGGTACTTCTACTGCAAATGTGCTTATATCTGGCTTTATTACCACATTTCTATATTTACTTATGTCTGTAATTCAAGGTAAAATTACTAGCTGTAAAATACACATCTTACTGTCACAGGAGTTTCCTGTGCCCCATAATGTCAACACTTGCTATTCTCAAGTTGCCTGTGCTGTTTGCCAGTCTGTTTATTCGCCATGAGAGGATATGGTGAGCAGTCTCATTTTTATCTTAATTTACATTTCCTCTCAAATGATGTTGAGACATTTTCATATTTTTTTTTGCTTAGCACTTAGGTTTTTTTTATTTTCTAAGTTTTTTATTTACATTCCAAATGATTTCCCGTTTCCCGTTTCCTCCCTCCCCGAAAGTCCCATAAGCCCCCTTCCCTCCCTCTGTTCCCCATTCAACCCCCTCTCGCTTCTCTGTCCTGGTATTCTCCTACATCCAGTCTTTCCAGGACCAGGGGTCTCTCCTTCCATCTTCTTGGACATCTATTGATATGTGAATTGTGTCTTGGGTATTCCGGACATATTCATATATTAAATGAGTATTTAGAGATATAATTTGGGGAAATACCTTTCTAAGTGTTTGTATTCTTTTTTAAAATAGTTTTCTTCCTATTATTGATTTAAAGAGTTATAGATCTATTCTAGTACAAAGTTCTTGTTGGATAGATCCATTGTTCTCCCAGTTTGCTTTCCATTTCTGTGATAAAATAATATGACCAAAAGAGACTTGGCAAAGGAAGGGGTTATTTAGCTTAAATTTACAGTTGATCATGAGGAAAAGTTGGGGTAGGAACTCAAGACAGGAACCTGAAATCAGGAACTAATTCAGAGGCTATGGAGAATTGTTGCTTAATGACTTGTTCTCCAAGACTTGTTCAATCAGACTCTCATATGACACAGGACCACTTGACCAAGGACAAGCACCACCCCCACTAGGCTGGGTCCTCTACATCAATCATTAATCAAGAAAATGTCCTCACAGACTTGACAACAGGCCAATCTGATGGAGGTATTTTCTCAATTGAGATTCTGTCTTCTCAGATAACCCTCACTGTGTTAAGGTGACCCCAAACTAAACAGAATAGTTATGTTTTCTCCCAGGCTACGGCTTATCATTTCTTGTTAAACTTGTAGTTTTATGTGTAGCCAAGAGGAAAGAGTAGAGTCTATGAGGTCAGTTCCCTTGCCTGCCTGAGAAAGGAGTTGGTCCCCTTCTCTCTTCTCCACACTCCTAAAAGAGTTTGGGAAGGAACCCAGGCATGGAAGAAGCCAGTCATCATCTATATAAGTGATGCTTGAGGAGTGAATGGCTATGGCAAACAGGGGTTAGACCAGAGACCTTCCAGAATCCACAGCCTTCTGATTACAAATTCAATTCACTTACTTATTTATCCAAATTGAATGTAAACAAGCAAAGCAAAACAAAAAAAATCCCTATCCAACCCTTTCCCCCAGGGCTGCAGTGGAAGAGTGAAAGAGGGAGGCAGATTTATTGAGGCTGTGGCTCCCTCATTCCTGAACAAGGGACCCAAGTGACAGACAGGGCTGAGAGGATGAGGGAAACTGAAATAACCCAAACACATGAAGTCTCTCTGACTCTCTGTTTCCTCAGCTCTGTGTTCTGGTTATCTGAGGGCTTCATCATGAATGGATGTCGAATTTCACCAACTACTTTGCCTACACCCACCAGAGGCACTGAACACAAGCACCTCCGTGACTCATTTCTATGTAACTCAGAGGTGCTGAGCACAAACTCCACCGTGACTCACATAATGGTGAATTTGGGGGTTGGTGTCTGCTTCAAATGAATGATAGTGAGGGCTGCCATCACTTTCTTGGGATGGCTATAAAGTAGGGGTGCTGATTTCAGGGGCTGTGAAGAGCCAGTGATAATCTAGAGATAAGAAGGGTGTGTCCCTTTACAGCCTGCAGTTTTCAAATATTCTTAGTATCTTGCTATTGCTATTTAGGCACCGTCATGGCTGACATTGGTACTTCTGACTTGATGGGATGCAGAGCTGTTTTGGGGGGACCTCTGAGCCATTGGAAATAATGCCCCTCCTACCCACTTGTAGTCTTTGTAATGCCTTCACCAAAAGAGCTTCTCCCTCTAAACCTTGATATATTTGATGCCTGACCTACCTGGATCCTTCCTGGCTGTTATAGGAAAGATTATGCGCCTAAAATGAGCCCAAGCAGACAAGCATGGGGATCATTCGGAGCTAACTCTCGGGTGCAGACTGCATTTCTGCATGCATGGGCTTTGGGAATGGAATTCTCCTCTCCTCTTATCACCGTTCATTATTCCAGGCCCAGACTAGGACAAGGACACTTCAACCATGTGCTGCCCATTCTCAGCAACTGAACCTCACACCTCTGTCACGACACTATTCACAGAGCCTTCTCTGATAAGCTCAAGAGAGCAACAGTTTATTCCCTAACATCACCACACGCTCCTAACTGTTCTGCTGACGACTCGTGTTTGCGTTCTCTTTTTTGTAATCAGCTCTTGAAATCAGGAATCTCGGAAGGAGCCTATGCCCCTTGAACTTTCTGGGAACATTATGGAAAGACTGATTGGCTAACTGCTGCTTCTTGGATTATTCCTGTGGCCTTTGCCATACCCAGGATCTCCTGTGGGCCAGCACCGTGGCTATTCACCAGCATTGTATAGCAGGGATCTCTGACCATCCTCCCCACCATCTCCAACTCCAACTTTGGTTCTTTTTAGAGCCAGATTATTTTCCTAGCAGCCAGATAGGATGCAGCTGGGCCAGGTATCACATTTACCATCAAGCAGTTCAAAGCTAGCAGCCTGACTCTCAACCACAAACAACTTTGCCCCTAGAAAAGAGTGTCCTCTGAACCAAACATCAAGATTGACAATTTAGACAGGGCTTTGCCTAGGTCTGACAATTCATAAGGATCAGAACCAGGTTTTTGCAAAACCCTACAGGGGCGTGTAGCATGGGCATTGCATTTAGTAGTCAGCGTTCTAGGGCAATCCAGACAGCAAAAAATGCTGCCCGCATACTCACCAACCACTTTCTCCTAAGTCCAGAGCAGTCGCAAAGCCAGGGGTCTGGCACAAGGCTCTCCCCATCCTTGCCAACATGGGTTCATGGATATTAAAAATCTGCTAATGTGAATCACCCGAAAACACACATCACTAGATGGGCCACACACAGAAATACTGCTGCTTTTATCCTCTCCTCCACCCCTAGAGAAATGCTCACCCACAGATGCTGTGAAAATTACCGGGGTGTCAGGCTGCTGTGTGATTTTAGGCTTCTTGTCAGCTTCCATCCGCCATGGCTAAGGTGCAATGGAAAGCTAAGACACACCTCAGTACTATAACTTGAGGCCCTTTGGCAGAGTCTAAGGCCTTGTGTGCCTTGGGAGTGGCAGAAGAAAGAGTCCATTCCTTACCCAAGCCCATTCCAAGGTTTCCCAGATCTTTCCACAACTGTAGGGATTCAACAGCTAACACCAACAGGAGTGTGCTCTCCCAGGCTGGCTGCGAAGAGCCTTATTGGGGTGCCATGCCACCTGACAGGAATTTGACATCGACCAATGTGAAGTGTTTCTCCCAGCCTTTGAGCGGGAACTCCTGTGTTAGCCATAATCCCCTCCACCTAGGGTGGAGCGCTCAGACCAAGGCGAAGCCCATTGTTCTTCAAGGCCCTGCAGTTTCCTGAGAAACACTAGTCACCTGCAACCGAACTGGTTCTGCGGAGAAGCTTCCAACCTTTGGGGGAAGGGTTTTCCTCTGCGTATATATTCGGAGTCCTCCATTAAGCTTTGAGACCTTGAGCAGCAGGTGTTGTCTTAGTCTCTATCTCTTTACATTGCCTTCCTATACATCCCCAGCTTCCCTTCCAGGTAACCCATTCCATGTAACTGCAGGCAAAGAGTATCAACACAAGTCCAAAGCTAGGGATGGCCAATCTTTTTCAACCCCTGCCCTCTACCTCTCCTCCCTGTAGGCTTGCCAGTCAAAATAAAGTCCTGGAACGGAGACAGAAGATGGGACAATCAGTTTTTCTGGACCTTCGCTGACAGCACAGTATAACCAGAGTATAACCTGGAGTCTCTTATAGGGAGCGCCACTCAGACTCCAAATTACCTTGGGGAAAATGTATGTCACTGACCAAAAGAAGGGAGAAGGAAGGTTAAACCTCAGAGCCAATGTGGGCAGCAAAATATTCAGATCATCATGGAAACATAGTCATCCAAACTCTTTCTCAGCCAGGAGAGTTTGAGTTCTATACCAACTGTCTTTAGATATGGAAGGCAATGCAGACGAGTGATATTAGCCTCTTGTTTTTCCAGCCTTCCATGCTTATGTGTGTGCCTCAGCCTGAACAGCCAGCACTCAGGACTCAGTTCTCTTGGTTTGGGGTTTTGTTTGGGCAAGAGATGGATTTGGGGGTTGAGATAATGTCTCACATATCCCAGGATGGCCTCAAATATGCCACACAGCAGAGGATGACCTTGGTTGCCTGATCCTCCTGCCTCCACCTCCCCAGGGGTAAGAGCTCACTCATGTACCACTGTCCCCAATTTGTGAAGTGTTGACGATTAAACCCAAGGCCTCATGCGTGTACCAAGCAAGCCCTTTAACAACTGAGCTGTATCCACAGCCCCAGGACCAGTTTCGATGCTGGAATAACAAACATATTCTCATGTGAACCATGGCACATGGGGATCCCACTCTACCTGGAGGTCACCTTCTTCCTCACCATAGACCTCTCATTACTCACCCTCTCCTGCACCCCAGTACTTAATGAAATCTCATAATGTCATCAAAGCCCAAGAGCATGAACATTAGGCATGAGATGGACTGACTTACAGAACCATATGGGATTCACGCAGTCTCAGTCAAACTGCTTCAGATATAACCTAGAATCCTTCATTCTGGTTAGCGTTTGGCTTGCTCTTCAGCTTTTGCAACATGTTCAGAGAAGTTTCTCAGCACACTCATTTTTATTCATCAGCATCAAAGCATCTTGGGTCAGGTCTACCCAACCTCAAGGATGACCTGCAATTCTGGAGCAGTGTCTTGCAACCACCCGTCATGTGGCTGCATGCCATAAAGAGCAAGATGATCCTGTAGCCCTCATTCCTGGGTGAGGCTACGGGCCAAAGGCAGACTCGGATTCCCTCAGAGCTCTCTCCCCACTATATGTTCTATCAGTAAATGGCTCCCAGTGGCCCAGGAGCTGTGATATCACATTGGTGCTTTTGATGCCAATGACTGCTCAATTTCACTTCTTATCTGCTTTCCTAAACAGGAGACTAAAGGAAGGCTGAATGGTATGATCTCTGGGACCATCGGACATCTAAGACTGTGCATGATCAAGGGCTGGATGTGTCTGTGTGTGGGAGAGGGCTGTCAGTGATTGTCCAGGGATTGAGTGCAACAAGAACATTCCTTCTGATCCAGGAACAGAGGCCAGGGCAAGAGGGCCCAAGCACAACTGTTTGTCCCCCAGGAAAGGGCTCCCTGAGGCTGAGAGGATAAACATCATGTGGCTTTTCCCTTGTAGCAATAATCTGGAAAAGGTCCTATGTGGTAGCAAATACCTTCTCAACCTTTCCTGAAGTCCATCTCCCACCTTGGGGTGGCATAGGACCCTGTACTCAGGTGCTTTGTTACTTCCTCTTTTTATATCTGTTGTGGTTTGAATACTATATATTCTTTACAGGCTGGATTCAGTATAGCCAATGACAAAGTGAAACCTACAAAATTTTGAACTAAACAATTTCCCCCTTAAGTTGTTTATGTTGGATATTTTGTCACAGTGACCTAAAGTCTGACTAATACCAAAAAAGTAGTCTGATTTAAGTTTTCCAGAGAATTCCCTGAGTGTGTCTTTGGTGAATTTTGGTTTTCAGGTTTGTTTAGTTTGGGTTTCTGTGTTGGGGATTCAACCTAGGACCTTGCACCAGCTAGACAAGCAGTCTACCCCTGGACTATCTTCCCAGCCTTCTTTCTGTTTTTCAAAACAAGGTCTCATTAGCTTGCCCAGACTAGTGTTAAACTCATGGTGCAGCCCAGACTAGCCTTGAACTTTCAATCCTTCTACTTTAGATGCCCAAGTAGCTGGGATTACGGGCCTGTACCACCAGCCCCAGGTCCCTGAGTATTTTCTAGAAAAAGCAAGAATCCTTGCATAGGATCTGCATTTGTTGGCATTAGGAAATTTCCTTGTTATCCTTGAGCCCACAGTTTCCTCAATTGATTTTCTCAATTCAAGAGAAGTCTCTTGGGATATATATACATATCATATATATATGTATATATATATATATATATATATGTATATATATACATATATATATGAGTTTATGTATGTATGCGCATTGTGACCTTTTAAAGCAAAGGGCATTTTATTTGTTTTCAATACTAAAGCTAAAAATCTTGACCAAACAGTCTTGAGTCCATACTCTTAGTCAACTAGGTGGTGAGGTGGTGCCCAGGGCATCCTCATTCCTGAGAGCTTGGGCTGGATGTGGCAGTGGATCCCAGAAGACTTCTCCATTCCCACTTAGACTTTCCTTATAAACATCTGTTTGTACTGGTGTCTCTACTTTGTCTTCTGCCCCTGGGATTTGTTCTGCATGGTCTTGTTTGTTGGTGATACTTTCCGATGGTTTTAACTTTATTTGAATGACCATTTCTTTCATTCATGGTGTTTATATTCAGTTCTTTTTCAATGTTTCAGTTTCCTTGCTGAATTTTTTCCCTACTTTTTTGGCTGTCTCTTCCAATATATTAACCTTCTCATTGGACACTGTCTTGTCAAGGTCTTGAATAGATTCCCTTAGTTCATGCATCTATTTGAGTCTTCCATATGATCAATAATTCTTCCAAAGAATAAGACTCTGAATTCTTTTTCAGGCATTTCAGTTTCCCCGAGTTGGCAGGTTGAGGATGGGTTGTGGTTGGTGGATGAGTTCTGGTCTTGGTGTTTCTTTGGTCTGGGTGTTTCTTTCTCATGTTTTGTACAAATACTGGAATGGATTTATCTTCCAGTTTTAACTCCCCCTTTCTTACAACTCAATTTGGTTGTTTTGCTTTCTATCAGTCTTCCTAGAGGGATTTCTGCAGGAAGTTCAGCTATAAGAGTGAGGAATCTTGGAGCAGGTAGTGTCATTGTGTGATCTAGTTTCCACTAAATGCCAGCAGGATCAAGAACAGGTTCCTACACTGATTACCAATACAATGAGATGGAGTCCAAACCTTGGCCACAAGTTGAATTCTGTGAACCCACTGGGGCCTCCAGTCAAAACACTAGTTTTTCTGGACTCTATAAACTGACTTGGGGCTGTATTCAGAACTCCAGTCTGCAGTGAATTCTGGTCCCCCTGAAGTCAGAACCTCAGAACTATGGTGAACTTTGGGACCACTAGAGCTGAGCTCTGAGGGTCCTGGGTGGTGGAGTGCTTCTGATGCTTTGATTTAATCGAGACTCTGAGTGTCCATATGCTAAAGGTCCTTGTCCCCAATTGGTTTTTGATCAACCAATAGTCAACAGCTAATGGCTGGGTGGAAAGAGAGAGGCAGGACTTGTAGGTTCCCTCAGGCTAGGAGAGAGGAGAGAGCAGGTGGAGATTTGCCATGTTTCGGAGGGAGACAGATGGGTCGTAGGAGCTGCAGAAGAGAAAGCCAACCAACCATGTGATATCTCAGGTAAGTGACCACTGGCAGCTTCCCCGATTAGGCCTGAAGTAGCAGGTGGGAAGCTTAGAAAGTCCAACCATTGAACTAGCTAGGCATGTTAAAAATAAGCTTGTGTGTGTGTGTGTGTGTGTGTGTGTGTGTGTGTGTGTGTGTGCGTGTGTGTGTTTCATCCACAGATCCAAAGATTCCCTGGGTGGGTGTCTAGTAGCACGGCCCACCTAAGAGCATAAAGCAGGGTAGATAAAACTATACACAACAGTCCTGCAGTGAACTGTAGAACCCCTGGAATGAGTCAGTACTCCAGCGCCACAATGATTCTGGGACCACTGGAGCTAGAGCACTGGTCCTAGTGAACTCTAGGGCTTCTGGTACTAAAGTCCCCATCCTCTGATAGGTCCTGGGACCACTAAAGTCAGAATTCCAGTCCCAAGGTGAACCCTGAAACCCAGGCACCACAGTGAACTGTGAGACTGCTCAAGCCTTGGCTCTTTCTTTCTTTAAATCCTGTCTTCCATGATGCCACTCGGCCTTTAAGGGCTTGATATTGATAGCCTATCTAGAGCTAAATACTCAACAGTCACTTATTCTCATCATTCTGATAAATCTCTATATTAACAATATTAATCATCACTCTAAGCTGACAATGTCACTAGTCTCTCGGTATAAAAATAAATATTTAGATAGAAGTTTCAGAATGTGTCTATGTAAAGAAACAA
This sequence comes from Tokudaia tokunoshimensis, assembly GCA_036184795.1. Classification (NCBI taxonomy): domain Eukaryota; kingdom Metazoa; phylum Chordata; class Mammalia; order Rodentia; family Muridae; genus Tokudaia; species Tokudaia tokunoshimensis. The sequence continues at coordinate 99,810,913 of BTHU01000008.1, forward strand.
TGGTAGTATGTCATCCCCTCCCCACCCCTTGAACCCATAAGCACCCCAATGATAAGATGTTTGATCTGATTTATAGTAATAGATATGCATTCCCTTCCATGAGTTAGGATGCAGTTCAATAACTAATCCGTTGGTTACCTCAATAGTCATATCACTATTGCATGAACAGACATCTCCTTCCTGGCATGTCCATACCATACCACGCACGGTCTACAGCTAGATGAGGCTGTTGCTGAGTTTCTTCCCTCAGCATCCTTCATCACACCTACATCACACCTTCTGTTACTATAAATAATTCCCAGCAGAGGGAGAATTTCCAGAACAGTTCTAACTTGATTTCTCTATGTCCTGTAATCAAAGTGTGTGATGTATTCAGCAGCACAGTCTTACCATCTAGTTCTTAGACAATCAAGAGTGACAAAAAGGACCAATATTCTTTTGGGGACCACAGGACTTCTCAGCCAACAATCCAGAGGGGGATATCCCACTCCTGTCACTAGAGATTTTGTTATAATTTCTCGAAATAGTATTAGCCCATGAAAGGTAACTCCTTTCCAAGCCATTTCATTATTATTTAATTTTAGGTTGTTTTATTGTAGTTTATAAATTTGCTTATCAAACTTCTATATAGCTTTTTAATTAATCCTTAATTTTTTTTAACTCTCCTCTGACTTTTTTATTCCCCATCCCAACACCATTTAAATCTTTTTATGCCTAGTATACCCCACCTCATCATATCTCATGTTTTAGTAGCCCCCTCCCTCCTGTCAGGATTACTTTCCTATACTTGGCCTATATAGACACTCTGATTTAAATACAGAAATCTATAAATTTGAGAGATTTTGATATAAGAGAAAATACACATCATTTGTCTTTCTGGGTCTGGCTTAACTCACCCAGTAAAATTTTTTCCAGATCTGTCATTTTCTTCAAATTACATAATTTCACTTTTGAGAGCCGACTAAAATCCCACTGTGTATATATACCACATTTTCATTATCCACTCATCTGTTGACAGGAACTTAGGCTGGTTCCATTTCCTAGTCACCCCGTCTGGAGCTGCAGTGACCATGACTGTGAGGGTTCCTCTCTCAGAGAGTGTGGAGCCTTTCGAATATACCCAGGATGGTTATAGCTGGATCTTACGGAGTCTTATTTTGGGTGTTTTTTAGGAGCTCCCACACTGGTTTACATAGTGGCATGTCATCACTCTTTGTGTCTCAGAGGGCTAGGGCTGTGGCTGGGCACCGTCTTGAGGGCCTAATGCTTGGGGCATTTACTAATACTGAGGGCCTGGGAATATAAACACTCCCAAGGCATGGAATCTGAAGGCAACATGCCACCACCCTTGGGTGAGACATGGGGGCAGCTGTGAAGATGAGGAGAGATGGATGCAGACAGGACTGTGTATAAACTAAGGACATGGCCAGTCCTGGTGTGGCTAAAGGGTAGGTTTTTATTATAGATATGAGAGGGGAAGAAAATAGCCAGAGGCATCAAAGAATCTCAAGCAGAGAAAGAAGTAGAGTGAGCGTGGACAGCGGACCAGGGCTGTCTGTGGGAGAGGGGAGAAGAGTAGGGAATAAGAGAGACTAGAGAAAACACAGTGAGAGGAGCAGGAGCAGAGACAGGGCGAGAGAGAGAGAGAGAGTGCGAGAGAGAGAGAGAGAGAGAGAGAGAGAGAGAGAGAGAGAGAGAGAGAGAGAGAGAGAGAGAATAGCTGGAGGGAGGGAGCCCATGACTGATACTGAAGGAGCCTGGAGGCCAGCACGTGCTCTGCTGTGCTGATAGCTGGCACCTGTGCCTTATGTCCCTTCTGCCAGAGGGAAGGGAAATGACTCCCTTTTGGCATATGGGAACCAGCTTCACAAGTTCCTGAGGAATGCTGGCTTTTACCTAATCACCGGAAATCCTCCTATAGTCCAGGCTGAGCTGATTTCTGGAGTTTCAGACTGCCTTTTGGAGTTTGGGGGATGAGTTTCCTTTGGACCTGACAGACTGGACATGCTCAATCTCATCTGACCTCAGAGCTAAACATGGTTGAGCCACACCAACGCTTACATGAGAGAGAGATCTTTTTCACATCACTAAGCAGTTTCTAAAATTGGATTTGTTGTGGTTAACACAGCAGTTTGGCTACTCAACAGCCATTTGGTTTCCTGACCTCTTACTCCCTTAATTTCCTTATTAAAGAAGCTACAAGACACATTCTTACCTTCCCAGATTCCTTTGTAGCTAGGAAGTCATGTGGTACATTGTAGCCAATAGATGAAGCCAACAGATGAGTCACTGGGTGAACTCTTCCAAGAAAAGTTATAAAAAGTAAGAGATTTATTCATGCCTTTTTGAGAGTTCTGCTTTCTTCCTTTGGCATGGTGACATCATGGCTGGAGGAGCATAAGCCATCTTGAGGCCTAAAGGAAGACAGCAGAAAGTAGATGAAGGCTGAGTCGATGGTGTTCCGAGGCTGCTACACTAGGCTTGAACTGCCTACTCTGGACTTCTGTTACTAATAATAAGGTATCATTAAAACTATATTCTCACGGTCCCTTACTGAAGGCATGCTAAAGATATATACACAGCAGGTATGCTATTGCGGCCACTGATGAGTTAGGATAGCTTACAGGCCACTTCAGGACCTACGTCTGCCATTGTCCATGAAAAGTGACCACGTCAAGGATAACCCCACATGGAAAGATGTGTGTGAACTGAGCTTTGCAGAAAATCTGAGGAGGGAAAGCAGCAGATGAAGGAGAAGGGCCCAAGAGTGCTCCTATCTCTGTAGCTTCTGCCAGGGGCTCCTTGTTATCAGGGCTGCAAAGTCTAGTCAAAGCTCTTCCAATGACCACACAACCAGTATTTGAAATGTATACTTCTTTACAATAGGAGATATCCTGCACATAGTAGGATGTTTAGCAGTAGTCCAGGGACTTAACCACTGGATCATAGTAGGATCTTCTGCTCCCTGATTACAATTAAAATGTCTCCAGATTAGGGGGAAGTAACAAGGCCAGCTCCAGTCCAGAAGCAATTGGCATAAGAAACAGCAGAATTCCAAAAGGTCTGAAAATGCTGGTTAGTCATATGACCCAAAGAAAAAAAACGAGACTTTGATGGCTTCTTTCCCACACGCGCTGGTATCAAAGAAAGATGGCACATCCACTGACACCCTTGACAAGTGAGACAAAGAGGCTCCCCTGGGGCCCTGAGCACACCTGTGAGGCTGTCCAAAGCAGTTCACACTGGAGAGCTCACAAAAATACCAGGACAACCCAAAGTGGCAGATGGAGTCTCTTCTGGCTTTGAGGTGTGGTGGATCTTCTGATACCTCAAATGTGCGGCCAACAGGCCTTACATCTGTAAATATGTGAAGAGCCTCAACTGCAGCGTAGGCTCTGAAAGCCCCTCTGTAAAAGGCCATTTTTCTTAAATTGAGGAAACCAGTGAACACTCACAGCCACACAGCAGGCAACAAGCTGGATGCTGCTACAAGGAATACGTCAGATAAGATCTTCACCTCCCAGGGCCTACAGGCAGTTGAAGAAGTCAGACTATTAAGCAAGAGATTACAAGACCAGCATGGATTATCTGGTCTTTGGTTTACTCCTCTGTCACATGGCAAGAACAGTCCTTAGTCACCAAACTTCCAGGTTTGCAGGAGGATCATGAATGACGTGTGTGAGACAGCATACCCTGAAGGGAAGTCACTGAGACAGAGACAGAGATGAGGCAGAAAATAGAAAGACCAGCTGAACTTGGTTAGCACAAACAAAATGTAGAACCCTTTCTATCCATGAAGCAAATTCATACTGAACCATGACCCACTGCTGATTTCTGGTTGTGACCAGATAACATTTTCTGGTCATTGGAATCTTTGTACAAACTCAGAAAAGGACCACAAGCAACACTGGCAACATGAGTAACTGAGACAGAAAGCCCACATTTTCTTTTTTCCTCTATGATATTAACCTGCTGTCCCCTGCTGACCAGAGCAGAGGTGTCTGCTGCCATATATAAAATAAACAACAAACTGCCATGGTCAGGATCTTTGCACCATGGAAATGGGCAGAAACAACATCCTGTTGCTAAGCAATTACCAGTGCATCCTTTACACAGCTCTTCCTCCCACAATTCATTGGTGAAATCTTACTTCAGCTTAGCCCTTAGCCAGAGGTAAGCTAAGAAATATAGTCTTCCTTGTATATAGCCATGTGCCAAGAATATTGCTATGGAATAAGGGTAGAGTAGATTCTAAATGACAAGGAGGTCATCTGGAGCACAGACTTGTTGAGAGGATTATAGCCAGGGTCCTAGAAGAATAGAAGGAGGAGATATTTAAGGAGAGAGAGATAATTCTTTAAGGCTATCTAGGTGGTAGAGTCTGGCCTCAGATGTGGTGGAGACTTTGAAGAACATTTCCACACAGAACTCCTGGGCTGCAGCAAAAATGGCTCCAGGCAGATTCTCATGTACTTGGCCCAACCTCATTCACAGGAAGAACTCACAGATCTTAAAGGTGCAGAACACAGTGACATGCTTCTTCTCGGCAAGCCTTCCAGCCCTTCTCAGCAGCCTGAGGTGAGAGCAGACACATTTTACCTCTGAGTTTCAGTATCTTTTTCTAAAAATCCTTCCTTCTCCAATTCCCTCCAGATATGAGGAATATCAAAGTCACTAAGGCAGGCTCTCTAGGATTCCCTCTGAGGAAGCACACACCTTGAACTACCTCACTTCTCGATTTGGTCGCCAATCTCCATTTTGTCTTGGCAGTTCAGTTAAAACCTTTAATCTATTGTCCTGTTCCTCTGCTCCTTCTAACAACTGGGCAAGAGCCAGTTCCTGTGAATAGTAGAGAACACATGATCCAGACCCTGGATGCAGCTAGTAACACTGAATGGTAATAAATTACCACCTGATCCCAGAGCCTCTGCTTCTGAACCGAAATCCCAGAGCCTTAGACAGCTTTGATCTGGCTCTCCACTAACTGTACCACAGCTCCCAAATGGGGACTTCGCATGCCCAGCAAGGCATGGCTGAGCGCATATACACCCTTCCACAATACTCTCCTCCAATGGCAAAAGGAGCTGTGTGTACAGCTCTGGGCCTGTGAGATGGCCAAGGATATCTGTCTGCAGAGCCTGCGAAGTGTCCACATTCCTGCATTCAGCACCCTCGTGGAGCAGTTTGGGAGAACAGGGTGGCCCGTGTATTGAGAGTTACGCTATGCTGCCACACTACAGTGGACAGTTCTGATGAGTGAGAATTCTGACTTTAAGCTCTCCCTTCTAGGTGATCACAAAAGTGCATTTGTCAAGGTAGGAGGAAAGAAATACAACTTACATTGGGATCAGGTGTGTGTGTATTTGTGTGTGTGTGTGTGTGTGAGAGAGAGAGAGAGAGAGAGAGAGAGAGAGAGAGAGGAGAGACAAGGGAGATAAAAGAGACAAGAGAGAGGGCAAGGGAGAGAGAGAAAGAAGGAGGTAGAGGGTGGGAGAAAGCAAAAGAGAGATGGAGGGGAAGGAAGGGAGGGAAGGAGAGGGAGGGAGAGAGACAGACAGAGGGACAGACAGACAGATTGACAAGCAAGGGAGAGGGGAAGGGAGAGAAGGAGGGAAGTAGAGAGTGGAAAAAAACAAAAGGGGGGAGAGAGAGAAGGAGGAGGAGAAGGATGAAGAGAGGGAAGGAAAGAGGAAGAAAGGAGGGAGAGGGAGGGTATATATGTACATGCTTTGAAGGCCCTCATTTGTATCTTGTCCTAGCATTCCAAATGCTGGGATCGGCATATCCCTGAGAGCTATTTTCTTTTGGTCCATCCAGTGCAGGATAGAACATGGCATTTATGAAGTACCATAACTCAGCAGAGTTAGAGATCCCTGTGGAAGGCAGGAATCAGCACTTGGTTACACTAAAAGTGTCCTCCTTCTGCACTAAAACCAGCTTCTTTTTGCATCTGCAAGATATTTGCAAAGCAGGAAACAGGTGGGTCCTTGGAGGTGGGGGCTGGCAGACTTGGCGATAGCTTGACAGAGATGGTAATAAAGCCAGCAGGGTCATTTGGAAAAGAACAGACACCGAGGAGAGTGGGCAGGGTGGAGCTAAAGATTTACTCTTTAACATGTGCCCTCAACTGGAGAAAATTATGCACTTTGGCATCTAACTCACAAGGATACTCTAAGTGTAAACCTCGATATCATCTATCGCAATGGTTTCCAGGCCTTTTCCTTATCAGCAAAATCAAAAAGATTTATCAAAATGAAAGCTTATGTGAAATCCCAATAGTGAAGCAGCCAAAAGAGAAACCCAGTTCCTCAGCCCGTTTAAACCCTTGCTGAGATGTGGAAAACACTTCACTATTTAGAGATATCCCTAAGGTTCCTCCTCAGAGGTCTGGGGTCTCCAGGGCAGGGATTAAAATCCCTAATTTAGCAATGGCAGGTGCATGGCTAGGGCCTGGGCAGCAGCCATCCTCTCTTTTCTAACCATCCTTCCCTCTACATTCCCTTGCTGCATCTGGATGAAGCACAAATCCCACTCCCAACCCATACAGGTCACAGGACACAGACCACAGGCATTCCTTCTCTGGTCACAGGGGTAGGTTCAAAGACAGATAGTGCCTAGCACAGAGCCAATCAGAGCTTCTCCCACGGCTGTGGGGCGGGCAGTGCTCTCTATTCTAACTAGCACAGAGCCAATCAGAGCTTCTCTCACGGCTGTGGGAGGGCAGTGCTCGCTATTCTAACTAACACAGAGCCAATCAGAGCTTCTCCCACGGCTGAGGGGCGGGCAGTGCTCTCTATTCTAACTAACACAGAGCCAATCAGAGCTTCTCTCACGGCTGTGGGAGGGCAGTGCTCTCTATTCTAAGAAAGAAAGAATATAAGATGGAATCAGAGATCTGACCACAGGAAGGCGCAGCTAGGTCCATCCTCTCTCAGGTCAGACAGTCAGCTCACATGACACAATTCCCTTCTCTCCATAGCCAGTTTAGACTCCGGTCATCTGCCAGCAGCATGATCCTGGCTGGTCCAACCTAGGTATTCCATGTGTGAAAAGGACAAAACCCAGACAGAGGACAACCACTGTTCACAGCCTCCAGGGCCCTGGTAAAGACTCAGCATCACATAAATGAGCAGGTCTGCATTTTTTCAGCTTTTCTAATTTTTCCCCTTTTCTTTGTTAAGACTGTTTATATAACTAGTGCGTGTGGATAACAAGTTTAGGGAGCTGGGAAGAGGAGATCTGGAAAACAGGCAGAGAGTGGAAGGCTCTGGTGTCAGCTGATTGCCTGGGAAGGGCACTTTGGACAAATCAGTCTCTAATATTCCAAACAGTAACTTCAATAGGTTAAAAATTGCTCTTTTAGCCAGACAGGAGTGGCATGTGCCTTTAATCCCAGCACTTGGGAGGCAGAGGCAGGTGGATTTCTGAGTTTGAGGCCAGCCTGGTCTACCGAGTGAGTTCCAGGACAGCCATGGCTATGCAGAGAAACCCTGTCTAGAAACACCAAAAATTGCTCTTTTCAGACTTTATGTTTTAAAATACATCACTTCCTGGCCACGGTGACATCCTGAACCCCTACCACCATCATGAGAAGATGGTAACCAACCATCAGGAAGCCCGAGCATGATTGAGTACATATTGCATTGGGCACCAAAGCACTGGTGGGAAGAAAGGGGGTCTCTGCGTGAACGTCCAGTTGTGTCACAGATGAGCCTGAAGACACAGAAGTGAGGTGGTCCTGGCTGTGGACCCTATTCCAGCCACACCCTCCTCGGCTCATATGGGGCAAATATTTAATCTGAGGTTTCACTTCCTACCTTATGAACCTAAAGCACAAATGTCTGCTTTGTCATGAGGATGAGATAATCTTGTGAAGACCCAAGTGTATAATAAATGAGTTTCCTCACGTTGCCTAAAAGGAAAAACAATAACCATCTTTTGGATCATTTCTACGGTTCTGGTTCTTCTAAAACAGGTGATGAGCTTGGGAGGAAGGCCTACTTCCCTAGGTGGATTGTGCCCACTACCCAAGCTTATGGAGTCAGCCAGTCTCAGCTCTGCAAACTCCTTGGATCCAGGAGTACCTGGTCTAGACAAGAGCTCATGGCTGGGACTAGAGATCATCCTCACTCTGCTGCATTACACACATGAGGTAGCATGTTTTCCCCCAGCCCCATGGGCAGCAGGATTTCCAACTACAGACAGGAGTGCTGGGTCCAGCAGCATAGGTGGATGCTATACAAGGGTCCCAGGCCATAGATAAGGAAGCTTCATAATGGAGATGCTTGAGAAAGTGGGGCTCAGACAGATGAAAAGACTTACAGCTACCCAGCAAATAATCACAACATGGGGCTACAAAACACAACGTATCTCTCCTTACCCTAGATCCTTTTCCTGGACACCATAAATTGAGTACCATGTGGAAGGGACTGCTGTAGATAGGGTTGTTGGAATCAGAAGTGGCCCAAGGCTAGACATGGCAAAGGAAAAAACAACAGAGCAAAAGTAGAACATTCATCAACGCTTTTCCAGACTCCTTCATCTTAGAGCCCAGTGCTGGAGATAAAGATAGAAAACGTCTCCCGCGCTAGGGTCTTAAGACTCTCATATGTTACTCTTCAAGGGAATTTGCATCTAAAAAGCAGAGCCAAGCATCCTCCTCCAGTATAGGCCAGATGGCCACAAAGGAGGAGTTCAGGCAGCAGCAGCCAAGAGTACTGCTGTTTCTACCTAGAAACCAGTCTGGGGCTAAGCAGTCCTTCAGGAGGGGTGAGGAAGCCAGCGCTGTGGTGGAGACAAGGCTGAGCCAGGAGTGGAAGGATTGTAGCATGTTCAAAGATATGTCACTGGAATAATGGAGTGCCCTAGCCTCAGGCCAGGCTGACCTCCCAAAGTATGTGTTTGGGAGTTTGCAGCTGGAGAGAGAGTGCTTGAAGAGAGCCAGGCCCACCCGGATGCAGGCGGCCTGCAGCCCTTCCCACCCCCACCTCTGGACCCTGCCTTGAGCTGAGGTCTGTTAGACAAGCATCTTGAGGAGGTGGGTACCTGGTTTGGCTCGACCTGCAACATACTAGACCACCCGTCAGGGAACCCCCATGGGAAACCATAGCTCCTGTATCAGTAAGGCTGGCCATGATCAGTATGCAGAAAGCGAGTGAACCATCTTCTTGGGTTGCAGGAAGGACACAGGGAATAGGAAAGAACTACGGCTCAGAGGGCCCGCCCTCTAGAGGAGGGGCTACAGTAACTGCCACTCAGAGTGCCCTTCCTCCAGTCTACACTAGGCAAGCCGGAAGTCACTATTCCAGAGCCTATCCTCACTATTCCTCTACAAGATGACTTCTTGTGAAGCTTCCAAGCACTCTGCTGCGTGGAAGGAGATGGCTACCCTAGAAGACACTTTGGATAGGCAGCATAAGAAGCAATGGAGGTCTCTGGCCCGGTTGATTTCCACATGAGATAGAATTTGGTGACACATGTGAACTCAGGGACCAAGGGCTTTTCCCAAACTCAGAGGAGTTGAAGTAGGGCCGTGGAGGACATGGCACAGAGGGCACCATGTTTCCCTCCTAGTCTGCAGCCCTGGGACCGAGACGCCATCAACCTTACATGCTTCTCTCTGCCCCAAAAGCCAGCGTTGCTGTCACTCACAGCACACACAGGAAACAGGGAGGAGCTTAGCTTCAGAACCACTGGAGTTCAGAGGGAGGGAATAAGGGAAGATGTGCCTCAGACCAAAGATGGTGGGTTTGAGTTGTAGGCTGCCTTATGTCCCTTCATTGGGTCTCACCAGGGTATCCAAAAATCGAGAGAGAGAGGGAGAGAGAGAGAGAGAGAGAGAGAGAGAGGCCCACAGGGCTCTATCTTCAGTGAGAGATAAGAGGACTCCCCTGTCTGAATGTGTACCCCAAGCCTCATCTAGGGTGGGACACCTCAGTTAACAAGCATGAAAGAGACATAGTTCTCCCTCAGATCCTCTCACAGTCTCTAAGAGTCATCCCAGTCTCTAAGAGTCATAGCACCCTCATCTCTGCCCACCCAAAGCTCATCCTGTTCCTTCTGCCCCACTGGCTAAGATCTCAGACTGTCCATAGCCCCACAGTACACACACCTTAACATGGGTCAAAGACCAGCAGACATTCCCAGAGCCACATATACTTCCTGTGTGCATTCGCAGACCTGTGTCTTGCTCAAGCACACTCATTTCACACACACACACACACACACACACACACACACACACACTTAAGTACTCAGCAGACACACAAATGTTGCACACTCTTACACATAAACATAAAGTGTTCCTAACCCAGGTTTTCAAATGATTGCATAGAATTTACCTAAAAAAAGAAAGACATTTCATATCTGAGCAGACTCAAGACTTTAGATACACAGTATCCATGCATGTGTGCACTCCTACATATGTGCATTCTCACATGTCCTCTCACATGCACATTCTTATATATTAGTATTTTATCAGTAGGCTCAGAAAGGGCAGGAGCACCTAACTCCAGCCCAATTCCTTAAGAGTCCCTCTCTATGGCCTGCTGCATCCTCTTCCAGCAGCCCTGTCTCACAAGGCACATCATCCGGTCTGTCCTTTGCTACACAGCTTTGGAAATCATAGTCAATCATGACCCCTTCACCTGAGTCAACTATTAGCCTTGTTGGAATACCTCCCCAGGGACCAAAAGTAAGCTGGGGAGGAAAGAGTTTATTTGGCTTACACTTCCACATCATAGTCCATCACTAAAGAAAATCAGGACAAGAACTCTGACACAGCAGGAACCTGGAGGCAGGAGCTGATGCAGAAGCCATGGAAGAGTGCGGCTTCCTAGCTTGCTTCCCATAGCTTGATCAACCTGCTTTCTCATAGAACCCAGGACCACCAGCCTAGGCATGACCCTACCCATAATCCACTCAATTAACCACTAATTAAGAAAATGCCCTACAGGTAGATCTTATGGAGGCATTTTCTCAATTGAGGTTCGCTCCTTTCAGATGACTCTAGCTTGTGTCAAGTTGACATAAAACGAGCCAAGACAACTGACCCCTTGTCAGCATCACACACAAACATTACTGTGAAGCTAGAACCTTCCCTTTCTTGTTCACCCCTGAGATCACACATTAACATCAACATCACAATGTAAAACATTTTATAAACTTTAAAAGTCCCATAGTCTTTCCAAATTTAAGCACTTTAAAATTCTGTCTGTTTAAAAATCTAAAATAACTTTTATAAGCTTAAAGTTTCTTTTAAAATCCAGTCTCTCCACTGTGGGCTCCTGTAAAATCAAAGTTAAGTTAAAGACTTTCTTACTTCAAAAGGGAAGAACCAAGTGCAGTCACAATCTGAATAAAACAAGACTAAACTCCAAATGTGTAAATAACTCAACATGCAATTATCTGGAACTCACTTCTGCTCTGCGAATGCACATGAGGAAGTATGTGTGGCCTCTGATGCAGAAGACATGGAGGGGTGCTGCTCATTGGCTTGCTTCCCACGACTTGCTCAGTCTGCTTTCTCACAGAACCCAGGACCACCAGCCCAGGCATGACCCCACCCACAATGGGCTTGGCCCTCCCCTACCAATGGCTAATTAAGAAAATGCCTCACAGCTGGGTCTTATGGGGGCATTTTCTCAATTGAAGTTCCCTCCTTTCAGATGACTCTAGGTTGGGTCAAGTTGACATAATACTAGCCAGGACTCCAGTATCCCATCTATAGAATCACATCCAATCTCTAAGTCCCTGCCACCAATAAGGTAGCCCCTGATTCTGAAGCACTGGCCTGGGAACAAGCTTGTACCCTGAAAAGAGTGGTTATTCATGCAGGTGTACCCTGTGCCCTTGGTATGACTCTTAAGTCGTTTTTGAGATATCAAGTCTTGAAGGTCAAGGATAGAACTGTGATCCTCCCCCTTCTCTTGTGGCTTTAATAACCCCTGCTGGACCCTCAGTTCAGCTCTACCCAGGCTACTGCCACACACTTGTTTTCCTTGACGCCTTCCCTGTTAAAAGGCATCCACTCTTGCCTCAGATATACCCATGCACAAATACTGGTCCTTCTAACTGCGTTGCTTGGGTCACCTCCCCTAATGTCTCTGGGCCTCAATGTCCTCACAAAAAAATTTTTAAACAGCAATACCTCTCCTGTGGTTCATAAGAGGCCATGAAATACTCCGAACAATTCCTGGCACAGGATGTACATCCCAATGTGGTGTCTCTTTTGCCTCCCTCGTCTCCCTGTCCACAGTCCAAGGAGACTTACCCCACAGGCTGCAGCAGGCTGGAGCAGGTTCAGAAAAAGCTCTGGACACCTGGCTCCAGCCCACATCCCCACACACAGGGCTACGTCTAGTCTGTCCCCCCTCATGTGGAGTTCCAGAGTTACACAACACCTTAGATTAATAAGAAGCTGAAAGATAAGTCACATGATAATTAATAAATCATTAGCGGCATTCCTTTCCATCAGATAAGCCCATTAATTGTTCCCATTTCCTTACAAAAAGCCCAGGCCTTGAGGCCCCTCATAGCCAGCTGATTTTATGATAAATGCAAGATCATGAAGGAAAACTGGGTGGACTGAGCTGCATTTACCTGCAGGAGAGAGTGTGTCAACAGCCCACAGCTCTGTTCTTGGGCACGATAGCTCAGAGTCTCCTCTGAAACCAGAGTTTATCAGACAAGCATTGTTAGGACTCCCTCAGGGAGTTCAGACACTCCTGTCCCAGAGGCAGCCCACACCCACTGACTGTCAGTGTCCACTGTACCACACTAAGATGAAACTGAGAGGGCCTTTAAAGTACCTAACTACTTAGCAATGCCTGCCAGGTGCATGGGACAGGCTGTGATGCATGGGGACATACCTACCCATTCATCCGTCTATCTGCATCCATGTATTATGCAAATGTTTAGTCAGTGTCCACTGACATGCAGAGGGGCTTGGGAAGACTACATAGAAGAAAAAGCGACAGTGCCTGCCTGCGTGTGTGGAGCCTATATTTACCATCTCTGAGGCCCTTGTCCCTTACAGAGGATGAAAGTGCCCCAGGGAACAGTTTCCAAAAGTCATATTGAGAGTCAGAGGCAAAACTGGAGAAAGCTCCTTCACTGTCCCTTTGTCGCCCATTTATTCCCTCCAAGACTCAGCAAAGGAATGCTAGCCCCCCACATCCCATCCCTTACACACACAGCTGCTCTTCTGTCTCTTTCCATATCCATCTCACCCTCCGAGGAAGGCAGCACATGCTCACTCTCCTTGAAGGAATGCCTTTAGACACCTGTTGTGTTTGGGGACTAGGCAATGGGGCAGACACATAAAACCTGTCCCCAGAGTTGGCCCACTGGTGAGTGCGGTGGAGGGGCCAAAATATAATATCAATAACAACAGTAATAATATAACAACAACAATAACAGTAATGCTGGCTGGAGAAGTGGCTGACCAGTTAAAAGCACTTGTTCCCAGCACCCATAACTCCAGTTCCAGAGGATCGGATGCCCTCCTCTGAGCTCTGCAGGCACGAGGCATGTCTGTGGTGCTCCCATGTACATTCAGGACAAACACCCATATACATAAAAAAAAATAAGTCTAGCTTTCCCCCTAAACTTAGTAGAGTAATAATAAATAAAAACAATGAAAGGAAGAACTAGAGAGACAGGAAGCACACTTTATCGATGTGCTGCGTGATTAAATCAAGAGGCAGCCTGCAAACAGCAGGGAGGGACTCTGAAAGAAAGGCAAGTTAGGACAGTGCTCTCAGGGAACCAGTAGGCAGATTCAACTTGTCCTCCCTTCTTACTTGCCTCCCTCCTTACTTGTTTCCCTGAAGGTATTCTCTGGAGTATCATTGCTTTAACCTGGCCTACACTCATAGGATTATTAGCTGCTCATACACTTATTTTGAGGGGCAAAACCCACTGAACCAATGTACACATTATCATAGTCCCAGGAAAGCAAAAGAAATGTTATTTAAATAAATGATGACCAAAACCATTTGAAATTTGTAGAGGAATGTGAACACGCAGACCCATAAACCTGAAAGAACTCAAAATAGGACCAAAGTGAAGAGATTTTGTCTGTCATGCACTATATTCAAAAGACAGGTGCTGGAGGAGGAGGAAAGAAGCCAGAGTGAGATCCTGCCTGAGGAGGGGAAAGTGACAAAGAAAGAAATTTGAAAGACATCAGTGGCTCAACACACAAGAAACCCCATGAAGATGATTGACGGTTGTCTGCAGAAGCCGGAAAGGCTGAGAGTTGAAGAACAGATCCAAAGGGCTGGAAAATAATTATTTTTTTAAAAATGCCAAGAAAGAGCACTTTACCCATCAACCCTTATCTTGAAGAAATGAAGAAGACAGTTTTACAGACAAGCAACCTCAAAAAGTTCACCCCACCAGACTTATCTTACAAGACATGCTAAGGGGAGTTCTTCACATTGAGATGGAAGGACACTAGCTCCAACATGAAAACATAGAGTATGAAATGTACTGTAGAGATGTATGAAAGTCAAAATATTCTAATATGGTAAAGTTGTGTACAAATCACTTTTAACTCTAGTGTGAAAATTAACACAAAACAAAAAACTATAACTTGTTCATTATTAATAAAACTACACACTTATGAAATCATAAAAACCATGACATCATCACCTGTGTAGTAAGTAAGTCAAGTGGACTTCCATTGTGGACAAAGTTAAGCTGTTAATAATATAGGCAATTATAGCTATAAGGTATTATATGTATGCTTCATGGAAATGCAAAGAAAAAATCATATACTGGATATACAAAACAAAGAAAAATCATATACTGAATATACAAAAGATAAGAAGACAGAGATCAAAATATCACTACCAAAAACGAGCAAATCACAAAGAAATACAGCAGAAAAGCGGGGAGAGGGGAGAAGGAGGGTGGAGAGGAAGCAAGGAAGGGAGGGGGAGAGGAGAGGAAGCAGCAGAGGACTGAATGATCGGAAACCAGAAAACATTAACACAGCAACAAGAAGACTTCACCTACCAATGACTATTTTAAATGTAAATGAATTAAATTCCTTAATCAAAAATCGTAGAGGAACTGAATGAATTTTAAAACCAACACAAGATACAATTATGGTTACTGTCTACAAGAGATGTCTTAGGGCTGGACAGATGGCTCAGCAGTTAAGTGCACTTGTTGCTTTTCCAGAGGATCCAGGTTTGAATCTCAGCACCCACATGCTGATTCACAAGCATCTGTAACTCCAGTTCTAGAGGATCTGACACCCTCTTCTGGCCTCTATGGACATCAGACATGAACATGATGCACAGACATACATTCAGGCAAACATCTATACATATAAATTTTAAAAAATTGATAAATCTAAATAAGGAAATAAAAAACTTAAGGGCTGGAGAGATGGCTCAGCGGTTAAGAGCACTGACTGCTCTTTCAGAGGTCCTGAGTTCAATTCCCAGCAACGACATGGTAGCTCACAACCATCTGTAATGGGGATCCAATGTCCTCTTCTGGCGTGTCTGAAGACAGTGACAGTGTACTCACATACATTAAATAAATAAATAAATATTTAAATTAAAAAATTTAAGAACCTTAGCTTTAAGGACACACATGGAATGAGATTAAAAGAGACAAAGAGATGTCCTGTGTAAATGTGGCTATATTTGATCAGACTTCAAATCAAAAACTGTAACCAAGGCCAAGTAGGTAATTATACATGATGAAGAGGTCGATTTATTAAGAGAATGTAACAAGTGTAAATGCACATACACGAAACATAAGAGTATCCAACATATAAACCAAATACTAACAGAAATATCAATATACTGATAGGAAGGACTTCTGTATCCTGTTTACAAAATATAAAATTACCCAGACAGAGTGCAGAAATGTTGGGCTTGAACTACTCTATGGACCATATAACTTCTACAGAACATCTAACCCAACAGAACTACAATAAACTTTCCTTCCAAGGGAACAGAGAAGATCCAGCATACATCACATGTCTGGTCATAAACAAGTCTTCCAAATTTTTAAGACTGAAATGATACTGAGCCCTGACTACCTTTCCTGATCACAATGGCATACAATTAGAAATCAAGAGCAGAAAAATTCCTGAAAATTTCTCAAAGACATTGAAATTAACAACATGCTCCAAAGCAACCAAATAGTCAAAAGAAGAGCTCAAAAAGGAAATTTAAAGATATATTGAGAAAGGACTCAGCAAGGTGGCTCAGAGAGTAAAGGTGTTTGCTTCCAAGCTGGATGAGCTGAGTTCAATCCCTGGGACCAACATAATGAAACAGAGCCAACTCCTGCAAGTCATCCTCTGGCCTCCACAAACACAAATAAATAAATGTAAATCTTTTACTCTGGAAAGAAACAAACCTAAGACTGGAAAACTCTAAAATTTATTGGATGCAGTAAACGCAGCTCTGAGAAGGAAGTCTGTAGTAACAAATGTCTAAATAAAGTAGAATAAAGACCTCAAGCAAACAACTTAGCATTACTCACCAAGAAACAAGCAAAAGAAGAAAGTGTAAATGCAAACTTAGCAGAAGAGAGTAAATAACAATAATTAGAATAGAGATAAAGAAAATGAAGACTATAAAAAACACAAGTGGTCAACAGCTTTAAGAAGTGGAGGACTTTCGTTGGTGTTTCTGTTTGTTTGCTTGTTTGTTCATTTTGTTGACAAGATAAAATAGAAAACCTTTAGCTTAATGGACAAATTTAAAAAGAAAAAAAAAATAGGAGATGCTTAAATAAAGTCCTAACACAATACAACTGGCACCAAAGAAACTCCAAGGAACGTAAGAATCTAAGAGTAAGTGCACGGCAAAACACTGAATTGTCTTCTAAGGGAATCATCTAAAAGATTCTAATTCCTAAGGAACAAAACTACCTCCAGGACTGACCCAGAAAGGGGAGAGAATCATATACACACACAAGCAAAATTATTTGGACCAAGCAGGCTGTATTAATTTATAGTTAGGGAAAGAAATACATATGAATGACAGAAGATAGAGAGACTCTGGCTTTGAAAGAGAGCAAGGGGTACATGGAAGGGGTGTGGAGGACAGGGAAGGGGGAATGACGAATGACATAATTATAATCTAAGAATAAAAATTATTACGAGAAATGAAGATGACTATCAACAACCCTTCCCAAATCATTTTTAAAAGTTGCATATAAAAGGAAGGTGTCCAAAGTCTTATTCTGATTCTGATGTCAACGCTATCCTGCTACTAAAGTTAGATTAAAACATCTCAAGAAAAGAACGTTATTGGCGAATAGTCAGAATGAATATAAACGTAAAATCCTTACAACTCCATTTACATATAACTGAAACTATTCATTGTTAGATGAAACGGGCTAAAAGTTAGCATCCCTTTATGTTGGGCAACTGCTCCCAGGCATGGGGGCTCCCTGCAGCGGTGTTGCTATGTCCAATGGCACACCATTGCAGATAGTTTCTTGATTGTCAGTGGGCTCCTGTGTCCCTGTCTCCCTCCCATCTGACCTGAACCTGTGAAAATCTTGTTCATGATGTTCTGGCATTTTTTTGTTTTTTGTATTATTGGTCTTTTTCCTGCTTGTTTTTTGTATTATTGTTTCCTGCTTGTTTTTTGTATTATTGTTTCCTGCTTGTTTTTTGTATTATTGGTCTTTTTCCTGCTTGCTTTGATTTTCTTTTCTGTATTGTGGGGAGGTTCTTATTTTTTTGTTTTTGTTGTTTTGTTGTTGTTGTTTTCTTACTTTTTGCTTTTGAGAATGAGATGATATAAAGTTGGGCAGGTAAGGAGGTGGGGAGGAAACTGGGAAGAGGTAGGAGAGGGAAAAGGCATGATCACAATATATCGTATAAAAAAATTAATAAAAGGGTAAAAATCTCCTAAAATGATTTTTTTAAGATATGACCCCTAACACTCAAATAACAAAACCCAGAAGACAAATGAGATCACATCAAACTAAAAAATGTCTGCACATCAAATGAATTTCTGCATGGAAAAAGGAGACAACCTTCACAGTAAGATTAAACATAAACCATATATATCCCTGAAAAGGGCTAGCATTCAGAAGATAAAAACAGTTCGTGTCTCTCCATAGAGAAACAGAGAACAAGTTAATCATGAGATGCAGGGGTGGTCATTCGCTTCTGGCTGAGACCAAGTATCAGAAGGGACTGAGATGAGTTCTACTGTTACTCCATCCCCACAATCTCAGCATCTAGGATGCTGAGGCAGGAGAATTACCACATGTCCTTCATCAGTTTGGGCAGCATAGTGAACATAGTGGCCACCCAGACTTTCACAGAAAGACCCTATCCTTAAAAAAGCAATACATCAAGCAAAATTAAAATGGAACAAGGATCCACATGGAGAATTTTTCCAAGGAAAGCATACAAACCAGCAACAGGTACGTGGAAACCACAGCTCGTCTGTAGGAGGAAGGAAAAGTCACAGCCATGATGAGACAGCACCTTATGCTCCTCATGCCCTTCAGCATGGCCATTCTGGGAAGTGCCGTCATATGTAAAAAGTCTCACAAACATCTATGAGGTTTGAAGAAAAAGGAGTCCTTATACAAGCATTCGTGGGGTTGGCATTTGGTTTTGGTCATTATGGAAACCAGGATGAAACCTGGTTTTTAAATAAAATTATCATTAACCTCACTAATTCAGTTTTGGTTCTACAACCTAAGGAAGCAAATGTCGGTCATGTGTGGGTGTACTTACGCTGTCATGTTTACAGCAGCACCATTCACAATAGTCATGGAAACAACCCAGTGTCCATCATTCATGGATGAATGGAAAAGATGATGTGAACACACACACACACACACACACACACACACACACACCTGGATAGTATTCAATCTTTCAAAAGACAGAAATTCTGTTATATGTGAAAAGTCTGTCCACATGATCAAATGGATGAGCCCTGAGGACACTATACTAAGTGAGATAATCCAAGCATTTAAAAAAAAAAAACAAAACAACCAGATACAAGAATATGGAGAGAAACAACTTAGTGCTTAAGAGGATGGGCTGCTCCTCCAGAGGACCTGGGTTCCATTCTGGGCACCCACATGGCAGCTCACAACCATCTGTAACTCCAGTTCCAGAGGTCCTGGTGCCTTCTTCTGGCATCTGTGAGCTGGTGTGTGCACATTGTACCCATGAACTCAATGTAAGCATACACATTTACACATAAAAATAAATAATTAAAAAAAAGAAAAACCATGGCAGGTATCCTCAACAGAGTATTTCCCCACCATAAAGTAAACCTAAAATCTTGTTATTTTCAGAACAATGGGTAGAACTGCAGATTGGGGGGTTAAACAGACCATCCAGACTCAGAAAGACAAGCACTGCAGGCTTCTACTCACACAGCATAGTAGAAAAGGACATGGAAGTAGAATGGGGACACTCATGGAAGAGGTGGGGACCAGCCAGAGTGGGGAGGAGGAATGAGACACGGTAAAGGGGATCTACATGTGCAAAGTGCTCCATACACATGCAGACTGTCATATGGAAGCCCACAACATTGCACAGTTAACAGATGAGAATAATTATGACTTACACACACACACACACACACACACACACACACACACACACTACATGCACACGCACACACACAAACACACACAAACACACACACTTTTAATAAGTATGCATCTTAATCATCAATTATACTTCAATACTGCTGGGGTAAAAATATAGGGAAGAAATATAAATAACTCTACACTTGACATTTTCAGTCAGCAGCTTGTAGCAGTGCTGGGAAGTGCTGGTACTTTGAGAGGTTGGGCTGAGTTGAAGATGTCAGATCATGGGGGACATTCCTGTGAGTGTCCCTAGGATTATGAGACTCAGGTCCCTCCCTCTTTATCTCTTTTGCATTTCAGATGTCATGAAGTGAATCACACAGTGTTCTGCTTCACCACGTGCCCTAAGTGACAGGTCCCAGCAACCATAGACTAACTCCTCTCAAGTGAATAAAGTTAATATTCTTGAGTATTTTATCACAGCAGTGGAAAACCAAACCAGCACAACCATGTATTGCTATAGAACTTGGACTAAAGCAATAATATTAGTATAAACAACTATGTATTTCAACTTAAAACGTTTTTAATTCCCTAGTACATCAAAGACAAATATACACAGATGGAGAGATTTTTGTAATACATATGATAACCCAATCATAAAGAGCCCCAAAGTATAAAGACTTCCAAATAAAGGATTTCACACATGCAATGCAAGATGGCAAACAGAAGGCTAAGCAGCCAGGACTCTCAACCTGCACACCTCTGACATTTTGACCAGGGCTGCTAACTCAGCATTTCTACCACTGCCACCTCCATCCTCACCATCTCCACCTTCACCATCTCCACCTACCCCAGCTCCATCACCGCCAGCACCACCACCACCACTATTGCTGCCTGACTGAGAGATCTACTATGTCTCCAAACACTGCCAAATACCCCTTGAGGGCAAAATCAATCCTAGTTTAGAACATAAAAATATGCTCCGTCATCGTATGAATGGACGGGTAGTTGCAAATTAAAATAGCAATGTCACTCTGTCAGAACAGGAAGATTCTAAGGATAGGTGCCAAGGGTTTGGGCTGGCGGATGTTTGTAGTTTCAGTCTGTGGACACACACACAGGAATGACAATTTTAGGGGAAGAGCTGGTAGCACTGGGCGGTTCTTTATATGCACCTTCCTCTTGACTAAGCAATAATCTGCTCCTGCAGAACTGGGCACAGGAGCTCACAGGAACATATGTCCAAACAGTGCTCAGTCTTAATCAAATTTGGAAACTTTGATAAAAAGAGCAACGGGACAGTTAAACTGTGGTATATGGAAGGGAATTAAAAAAAAATGTTCTAAGACATGTTGCTGATTGAAACAAAGCAAATTACAAAAATATGACCTAGTCTTAAAGCTGAAATAAGGTACTGCTGGATGCTTGTATGTTCCATTTAAATGAAGAAAGCTTTGGAAAAATAAAGTGCACACTTCTGTGCTCCATCCTTGAGGCAGAATGGAGATGAGGTGGGGGTGGTGAGGAGAGTGAGCTCAGAGAGAGGAATATCTTTCTGCTGTGGTTTGCTCTGTAGCATTCTGTGCTGCTTGGGTTTGAATGAAAACTAGTATTGTTTTCATAATTTTTAAAATGTGTTCTACAAAACTCCCCAGATTGAAAGGGTTCCTGTTATACATGCACCAGTAAGTGAGTCCCTTGACCGCCATGGACTGTGTCACTTTCCACAGATCAGATGCTGGAAGGTGGCAGATGCAGCGGGACATGGAACACTTCAGCCCTGGGTCATGCAGGCTACCCCAGCCCGCTGAAGCAAACCAGAGCAAGACTACAGCAAAATCACATACGGGCGGAGTCTCAGCCACTGGCTAGAGACACGCTGGGCCAGGCCTGTGTTTTCTTAGCAATTCTCTGAAATGATCCAAAAAAGGAGCTGGCCAACAACAGAACCAGTTTTCTTTTCACTTTTACTACAGGCTACGTCAATGGACCTCCCTACTCTCTTCAGCAGCTGCTGTTGTTTCCGGAGGCCATGTTTGGCTTACAAGTTACTGGGCTCCCGGCCACTCCGTACCACAATGAATTATCCCCAAATAAAAAGAAACAAAAAGAAGGTCTGAGGTTTGGAAATATTTTTAACTCCCATTTTTATTTTCACAGCATTATAATTTTTTAAATTATGTTTTCAACTTGGAACATGCATCAGTGGTTTAAAATAGTAGTTTTGAAGCATAAGCAAGCGAGCTACCAGGGAAAGTATGAAGCTACTTGGGTTAACTCAGCAGAACCACGAGACACAGTGGTCATGAGAGACATGTTGTGGATCTTGATGTTCCTCCACAAGACTTAAGTACTGTAAAGACTGGTGCTCCATCCCAACTACACCCAGGGAAATGGCAGAGCAGCCCACTAAAATACCCTGGACAAGGAGGCATCTTATCAGAGCTAAAGATCAGCATATGTGTACTGGTTGGTTTTGTGTCAACTTGACACAAGCTAGAGTCATCAGAGTGGAAGGATCCTCAGTTGAGGAAATGCCTCCATGAGTGCCAGGAGCCACTCTCACTTTGATCTTCAGCCCCCTTTCATTGTTACTGGCGGGCTCAGCTATTCAGGCTCATTTACGTTGAAAAGATACTAGCTCTTGATTTAGCCAAGTTAGCTAACCAAAGTAAGTAGGTTAGAACAAACATAGCTCTCCTACGCGGTTGGGTCGCCCAGCGACACAACCTGCACCCACATTCCCTTGATTTTTAGCTAATCAATATCCTGCAGCTACAGCCAACTTCCCTCTAAGGTCCTGAGAACAAGTCAAAGCAAGTCTCCTGAGATAAAATCTACATCCTGCTTGCTCCCCTTTACATTGCATCGTGAGAAAAATAAAAATTGCAGCTTGACCAGAATTCCTGTCTTGCTGTCAGTTCTCTTTGTCTCTTGTCCCCCATTCTCTCCTAGGTGCTCCTGAGACCCACGTTGACTGTCCTGCAGGTAGGGACACATGAGATCCAGCCGTAAGGCATTTTCTCAATGGGGAAGAGCTCAGGCCATTGTGGGCAGTGCTATCTCTGAGCTGATGGTTCTGGGTTCTATAAGAAAGCAGGCTGAGCAAGCCAGGGGAAGCAAGCCAGTACGATGCACCCCTCCATGGGCTCTGCATCAGTTCCTGTCTCCAGGTTCCTACCCTGCTTGAGTTCCTGTCCTGACTTCTTTTGGTGATGAACAGCAATGTGGAAGTGTAAGCTGAATAAATCTTTTGCTCCCCAACTTGCTTTGTGGTCATGGTGTCTCTGCACAGTAATAGAAACCCTAACTAAGACAATATGGAATCATGGTATGAGATTATGGCAACTGTGCAGTACTGAAAAGAATCCCTCATCCATCAGCCAAAATCAGACTACCAAGAGTAAAATTATCTTCCCAGTAGGTTCATTTATCTTTTCAACTTCTGTTTCTTAAGTTGTTGTTGTTCTTAATTTGTTATTCTCTTATGTGTATAGATGTTTTGATTGCACATATATGTTGTAGGTCACATGCATGCATCTTTATGTGTAGTATTTGTATGAATGTGTGTATGAACATCTATGTGTGAATACTGGGAGAAGCCCAAAGAGGGTGTTGGATCCCTGGGAGCTGGAATCACAGGCAGTTCTGAGCTTCTCCATGTGAATGCTGGGAACTGAACTCCAGTCTCTGAAAGAGCAGCAGGTGCTCTTAACCGAGGCTCTCTTAGCACCTCTTTTTTCTTTTATTCTGAGCTTCAGCATATGAGAAATGGCACAGGATGTTTGTCTTTCTGAGTCTGGCTTATTTCACTTAACACAAGGATTTCTAGCTCTTATCTATTTTCCTGAAAACGTAACTTCTCCTTCTTAAAGTTTTTTTAAAAAGGGTTTCCAAAGCAGAAACCTAAGGGTTCTTTGGAGCAAACCCCATCTTTGTTGTCAGGAAATCAGCAATTTAGTTCACAGGTCAGCAGCCGCAGCTCCATCCACTCACAAACACTTCAGTGGACCAGCAGTCCAGTGTTGGGATAGCAGCAGCAGTGGCAGTGATAGCTGGAGCAGCCAGGCCTCAGCCAAATTGGCATGAGTCAGCAGGAGGCATTAGCACCAGCAGGAACACCAGGAGTTCTCAGCTGCGCCTCTCTCAAGGAAGGAAAGATCATTGAAGACCAAGAAGCGTTGCATAGTTAGTTCTACAAGCAAGCCAAGCCAAGCCCCTGTCACCGTCCATTGAGTCCTATTTACACTCCCTCCAAAGATCACGTGCTCACCAGGGGTCTTGTCTTATCACATGTCTTTTCTCAGCACATGAATCTGACTTAGCAAAATTCCATGTGAGTCTGTATCAGCTGACATCACTCTGACAATTGGCCTGAGTCTGCAGAAGCAGCAAGAAGCTGCAAGAACTCAAGAAGTTTTTTGGAGTATTTCTCTCTACGGAGTCAGGACAAATGGAGCTCAACAATGCACGTAAGGCAAACCGATACATGAGTGTCATTAGTGAAGAATCCTTCATCACACACCCTTTCACATGCCTGCCTTAACAAAACATCCTTTCACCTGTGTCTGCTTCACCAAAACATTTCTTTACATGTTTACTTTAGCAAACTACCACCAACACAACTGACTTTCCAAGAACCCTTAAAGTTTCCATTTCAGGTTTCTCTACATAGCCAGTTAATGTAGCCTCAAACTTTCTATTCTCCTGCCTCAGTCTCTTAGGTACTGAAGATTCTGGTATGTACCACCACATCCACTCAAAGTGAGTTAATTTTTATGTTTTCAGAACCAAGTCTGGTGCAGTAGCCCTTGAGTGCTAGTATTAGCATTGACAGCATTGCTCCTTTAAATACCTTTAACTAATTAATTTAATTAATGTTTTATGGGACTGCCAGTCTACCGGGGCAGGTAACTTTTTCTTCTTTCCTATCCTGCTATCCCAATTCTCAGCAAAAAAAAACCAAAGTAGACAATCAAGGTCTGATGAACAAGACAATGAGCGGGCTGTATATGCCTGCCCTCCAGTAACACCAGCATCCCAGACTCTGGAGGTCCAAAGGTTGCTGTCCTTATGGAAGTGACAGGGTAGACCCAGCAGGACTTGCTCCAGGATTCAGGGTCACCTGATATTTACCTTGGGACATCCTCAGCAGGGCACAGCCTTTGTCAGAGCCTGGGACAGTCACCCTCTCTAAGGTGGCATGACCAGGTTGGCCAAGGATCTAGAACATGTCACTCCCATGAAGTTCTGCTGCCCATCCTCTGTACTCAGAACAGCCAATCTCAATCCCTTGAAGGAAGCGCCCTCCAACCCATCACCCTGGCTTCTATCTGGCACCCTTCACACTGAATTTCTCCTTGGGCCACATCTGGGTTTCAGACCCAGCCTGGCTCTCACTGTCCTCAGATTTAGTGTGGAGGCTTCAACACAGCTGCCCCGTCCCCAGGATCAGCCTCGGGCACACATTCTTAGCCTCACCACCTAATTGCCCCATTGACTGCACCTCTCCTCACCTCAGTGACCTGTCTGCTGCTCAGATCCCAGATCCAGCACTGTGTAGCTCATTCTCCTTTCTCTGTCTGCCCTTGGAAAGGCCAGATCAGAATCCTGTCAGATCTGCATAAACTATGGCTTCCTATGAGGCACACCTCCCAGACATCCTGCTATGGCTTGACAAATCCATTTCATACCCAGTTATTTGTTCATATTTTCATCTCTATTTCAGGATGGACAAGGCTTGAGGGCTGAAACTGCCTGGGTTTGGGAAATTATTTCTGTGTGTCCAATGTTCATTCCAGAACACAGGACAAAATTAGGAACCATCAGTTGAATGGATGAATGAGCAAGAGTGGCGAGATGTCTCTGTCTCTAGGGCCTGTGGCACAGAGGCGTGGCACAGTGAGACTATGGACTATAATCCCAGCACTTGGAGGCTGCCAGATTTCAAGTTACAGGCTAGCCTGAACTACAGAGGAAAAAAAAGAAGAGGAAAGAAATAATTAAGTTCTAACTCCTTATGTATCTAGAAGTTCTTTTTTAAAAAGGGAAGGAAGAAAGAACCAAAATGAAAAGGCCAGCCAAGAACTGGAAAGCAGTCCTATAAAGTGCAGCCCAGGGCTAGCCAGGAACAGATGTCCTCTGAGGAGTCCCAGGCACCCAGCTCGCCACCCCTCCTCCCACTGCATGTGAGTCCAGCCCAGCCTCTTTTCCTTGGCATTGACTGGACACCTGTGTCCATGCTTTAATCCCCAGGTAAGCTGCCTGCACATAACCTTGCACCTCTCCTTGTCCTGGCCATGGGGACATCAATAGCCAGGCACACCTGTGTACTAGTGGTCACTAATCCGTGGGTGAGGCCTAGCAGAACAGACACCTCAGCTTTTGAAGCGCTGACAAGGCTGTTCCACCAAGACTGACCCTTGACCTACAGGTGGGCACAGCCATTGTCCCTGCACATCCCAGCCACTGTCGGCTCCATTGCAGAAACCCATGAAGGCATTTAAGTCAGGTCGGCGCAAAGCAAAACAAACAGAAGGGCCAAGGGGCAAGGTTTGTATAGACGGCTTGGCTGAGCAGGGAAACCATTGCTTGGAATATAAGAATAGTCCTCACCAGGTAGGTCCCACTGGCCAGCAGGGGTCCACCTGTCATAGCAGGTTGTCTGTAAACAGTGACTGGGTCAGCTCTCCAAAACAAGAGGGCTAGAAAGCAGAGGGTCCGGAGAATCAGAAAGTGCCTGGGCATCAGAAAGCAGCGCCTTACTGTTTTGGAGCCCATGGAGAAGCACAGAGCACAGAAGCTGTGGCCAGGCACAGGGCTGAGGTACAGCTAACTGAGCCCCACAGAGCCCACAATCCTTCCTCCCATTCTTCCATAAGAGACTCAAGCTCCATCCATTGCTTGACTGTGGATCTGTGCATCTGTCTGAGTCAGCTGCTGGGTGGGACCTCTCAGAGGACAGCCATGCTAGACTCCTGTCTGCAAGCATATCAGAATACTACTAATAGTGTCAGGGATTGGGTGCACATACTTTTTGACTGACTTGTCACAGGGAAGCAGGTATGAAATTTTCCATTTATGGTAGCATGTTGGCATTCAAAAGATTTCCGACTATAGAGCACTTTTAGATTTCATATTTTCAGCTTGTACTATAAAATGTAACATAGTGGGCTAGGCTAAGATCTCAGTAAATAAAGGGCTTGCCATATATAATGGCTATTTCTGGTTGTCAACTTGACTATATCTGGAATGAACTACAATCCAGAATTGGAGGGCTCACCTGTGATCCAGATCTTGAGGCTGGAAGACAGAAGTTTCTGACCTGGATCTTGGCATGGAGATCTTGAGGCATAGTGGCCATGAAAAGCTTAGGCTCAGGTAAGGTAGTACATGCCTTTAATCCCAGGAGACTGAAGCAAAGAGATCTCTGAGTTCAAGGTCAGCCTGGGACAAAACAAGTCCCAGATCCAGGTGGTGGTACACACCTTTAATCTGGGCCACACCTTCTGCTGGAGACCTACATAAGGATATTGGAAGAAGGAAGATTCACTCTTATTTGATGCTTGCATTTACTTGCCAGCACATCTGTTGGAACCTACTTCTACAGAAGACCAGCTGAAACAACTAGCCTTGTGGGATAGAGCAACTACTAGATTCTTGGACTTCCAATTAACAGCTGACCATTGTTAGGGAGTTTGACTAAAAACTGTAAGTCATCATAATAAATTCCCTCAATATAGAAAGACATTCCATACGTTCTGTGACCCTAGAGGACCGTGACTAATATACCATGTAAACATGAAGACCTGAGTTCCATTCCCAAGACCTGAGCTCCATTCACAATAAAACAGTGAGCAGGATCAGGCATGCTGGCACACACCTTTAATATCAACACTTGTGAGTCAGAAGCAGGTGGATCTCTGAATTCAAGGCCAGTCTGGTCTATACAGAGTTGCAGGCCAGGCAGGGTGACAGAGTGAGAGCCTGTCTCAATGACATAAAATTAAAACCTGGATGTGGCGTCATGCAATCCCAGCACTGTGAAGAGCAAGATGGTCAGATGCCTGGGGGTTGCTGGCTAGTGAGATTCAGGATGCTGAGAAACTGTCTCAAAACGGAAGGCGGACAGCTCCCAAGAAATGACACTCCATGTAGATCCTGGCCTCCACATGCCCATACACACACATGCTCACTCACACACATGTACACCTGAGCATATATACATACACTCATACACACATGCAAAACATAGTATATTATAAAATTAATACCTATGGGATCCCTAAGTTTAAAAAAAAAGGCTCCAGAATCTACTAAGACAATCTGATTGTCTTAGTTTCTTTTCCTGTCAGTATGATAAAATACTCTGACAAAAGAGACTTAAAGGAGACAGGATTGATTCTGGCTCACAGTTCAAGGGTCCAACCTATCATAGAGGAGAAATCAAAAGTAGCAGATCTAGGGGCAGCTGGTCACATGGCATCCACTTTCAGGAAGCTGCTCAGCTCCTTCCTCGGATCCTCAAGAAGTCAGGGAAGGAAGCCGCCCACTAGGGGGCATGCCTTCCGACTTTGATAATCCCACAGAATTATGCCCAAAGGTCCATCTTCCAGTAGATTCTAGGTTCAATCAAGCTGACAATTAACACTAGCCATCATGCTAACTTTCCAACCACAGCCCTTCCTTACACTCTTGTGCAGTGGTTCTCAACTTGTGGGTTGTGACCCCTTTGGTAAACTTCTATCTCCAAAACTATTTACATTATGATTCATAACAGTAGCAAAATTGCAGTTATGAAATAGCAACAAAAATAATTGTATGGTTGGGGGTCACTACAACATGGGGAACTGTACTAAAGGACCACAGCATTAGGAAGGTTGAGAATTGTTCTAGTGGAATAAATGTATGGTTTTATATAGATACATGGCTCCTAATGTGTATCTTATACATTGTCATTACATACATTGTTATTCATAGTTGTTATGCTTAATTAGATCATTTTCTATTATTGTACAATATTCCAGCATGTGGATATGCTATAATTCACTGTAAGTTTTCAATAAGCTTTGTCTATTCTAGAATATAAATATATACTTACTTAAGGTACTTATCTAGGAAATTAATTGTGGGGTCACAGGTTTAGAGCCTCTACAATTCTTGGAGGTAATTCCCCCGACTGACTTAGTAAGGATTTCTATTGCTTTGATAAAACACCATGAGAAAAAGCAAGTGGGGAAGAAAATATTTACTTCTGTTTACAACTCTCAGATACACTCTAAGGGAAGTCAGAGCAGGAACTAATGCAGAGGCCATGGAGGGGTGCTGCTTACTGGCTTGCTCAGTCCACTTTCTTACAGCACCTAGGGCTGCCAGCCCTGCCTAAAGTGAGCTAGGCTCTCCCATATCAGTCACCATCAGGAAGATGTACCACCGGCGTGCTCATAGCCCAGTCTGGTGGGGGCACTTCTCAATTGAGACTTCCTCTTCCCAGATGACTCTATCTTGTGTTAAGCTGACATAACACTCATCCTCATGCCCACCACAGCCACACCTCCCATCATGGTTATGCCAGTGTGGCACTGCCACCACAGTGCTGAACAGTTCCCTTTTCTTACACCATCACTTACACAACACAAGATATTGTCCGTTTTTCAAAGTCAGTTATTCTGATAAGCAAATAGCATCATATTGTGGATTGAATTTTCATTCCCCTTTTCATCAGCAAGACCAACCACTTTTTAATACCTTTATTCACATGATATTGGGGCTGCTGGTTTAAACCCCTCGGTTGGCTTTTTCTTATTAGTCTGTTAGAGTCTTTTATTGATGTTGGATAGGGAGTCATTGTCAAGCATCTTCCTCCCTCCTGTCACTTCATGCTTACCTCTGTCCTTATGTTATCACGTAATAAGATAAAGTTCTTAATTTTAATGTAGTCCTTTTTCTTTATGAGTTAAGTGGGTTTGTGGTAAGCCATACAGGAACTTCTGTCTATCCCCAAGTCATAAATATACGCGATAACTTATTTTCCCAGAGCTTCATTCTTCTGCACTTCTCATTCAGACACAAACCAAGTTCTTTATATTTATGTAGGCAGAATGTTATTGTGCACTGTGTAAAGATTATCTTTGTATTATTCAAATGCTGATTTCTGTGTTCTCATATCTGTTTGCAATCCTTACTCTGAAAATCTCCTGTCTCAATGCTGTGTAAACATTGCTCCTCAATTATTCCCTGATTGGTCAATAAAGCTAGTTGATGAGCCAGTGATTAAGCAGGGGAGAAAATAGGGCTGGACTTCCTCCCAGTAAGGGGAGGGAAGAGATGGAGACAGAGACAGATACAGAGATAGAGAGAGGGGCAAGGGAGTTCAGATTAGCCACAGGAACAGAGTCCAGTAGAGACCATTAGAAAAACACCTAGAGGGACTGGAGAGATGGCTCAGTGGTTAAGAGCACTGACTGCTCTTCCAGAGGTCCTGAGTTCAATTCCCAGCAACCACATGGTGGCTCACAACCATCTGTAATGGGATCTGACTTTCTCTTCTGGTTTGTCTGAAGATAGCTACACTGTACTCATATACATAAAATAAACAAACCTTTAAAAAGACAGACAGACACCTGGAGCAGAGAAGGTGATAAAATGCAAGTATCTCAGGGATTTTGTCTGGGAGGCAGCCAGATTAGCATAGATGATTAAAATAGAGTAATACTGCGTAGTTATAGTGCCCTTACACTTGTTAAATAAATATATTAGTCCAGTCTCAATTATTTAGGAACTAGCTGGGTTATGTATTTGTTTTGTTTGTTTTCTTTTGTCAGTGCCTTTTTTCTGTCTTGTGGCAGAATGTGTGTAATATTAATGCCAGACTTTCTTAAATAGTCTGCAGAAGCTAGCTTGCCTGTATATTTTTTGTTGTGGAAACAGTTTGGGGGAGTTCAATTTCCTTTAACGATTAAAGAATTACTGGAACTTCTATTTATTATATCCATTTTGAAGCATTATGTCCTCATAAGAATCTGTCTACTCCAAAAAGGCTGTCTTTTTCCAGTAAGTGAGTGTGACATCTTTGTAAAAGATAAGGTGTCCATAGCTGTGTGGGTTTATCCCTGGGTCTTCTGGTCTGTACCATTGGTCTACACGTCTCCTTTGCCAGGACCACTCTACCTGTGTCACTATGTCTCTATAGTATAGTTTGAGCTCCAACAATATGGTACCTCCTGCTGTGTTCTTTCTGCTTACAACTGCTTTAGCTTTTTGTAGCCTTTTGGTTTTGTTTTTATATAAATTTCAGGATTGCCTTTTCTAGTTCTGTGAAGAATCTCAGTTGAATTTTCGTAGGGATTTTATTGACTGTGTAGATTGCTTTCAGAAGTATATCTACCTTCATAATATTGGTTCTTCCAACCCAGGAACATGGAAGATTTTTCCAGTATCTAGTGTCTTCTTTAATTTCTTTTATTTGACTATTACTAGACAATAGCATGAGGCATGTTATATGATGCCACACTGCTTATTACATGTATGTGAGTGCATGTGCATGCATGATATATTATGATAGTAATAGTAACATCACCACTGAGTCAGATCTCATCTTAGGCAATCAGGTTAATACATAATCCTTTAATAAGTTAACTATATAATCTTTGTATGATTAAAAAGCATAGGGTAGGGAGAAAGTGTGACTATGGTAATAAATAGGCACATATAAGATCATTTTCAAGCAAGAAGGAGGTTCCAACAGATGTGCTGGCAAATAAGTGCAATTAGGCAAAGAAGAAAGAACCCTTCCTTCTCTCATTGTCCTTATGTAGGCCTCCACCAGTAGGTATGGCCCAGATTAAAGGTGGTATACCACCATACCCTGGACTTGGAATTTTCTCCATCCCAGGCTGGTCTTGAACTCAAAGATCTGCTTGCCTCTGTCTTCTGGGATTAAAGGTGTGTACTACCTTGCCTGGGCCTAAGCATTTCATGGTAACTATGCCTCAAGGTCTAGATCAAAAGTATGTGCCATCGAATGTCAAGATCCAGATCAGAAGCCTGTGTCTTCTAGCCTCAAGATCTGGGTCATAGGTGTGCCCTACATTTCTGGATTGTAGTTCATTCCAGATATAGTCAAGATGACAACCAGGAATAGCCATCACTATCTATCATCTATTTACCTACACATCTATCTATTTACCATCTACCTATGTATCATCTATCTATCTATCTTCCTACCTACCTACCACACACACACCCCATAGCCCAGTGCTGGGAGTCAAAGCCAAGAGTTCACCCACACCAGGCCAACCCCTGACACTTTATCACTGACCTATACCACTGATGGGTTCTTCTCCTCTGTCACCCTAGATGTTACACTTCATGTATAATATTAACATGTTCCTGTCTATGCTTTGCCTGTATTTCTGATTTTTCCCGAGGACTTCATTTTAGAAGAATGAGCATGCCAATCATTGCAATGGCTTTTGAATCCATCGTAAACATTAAAATCCTTGACACACTCAGTCTAAGTATCCTCCAGACAGTCAGCTTCACCCTATGCTCCCATTGAGGGAGCACATACACTTTCTCCTGCATCCTTCACAGTGATGATGTGTTCCCCTTCTCAGCTTGTTAATCCAATCAGAAAGAAAAAAAAACCCAAAAAACAATGGGACTGGGGTGTTCTAGATTAGCACTACATGAATGACAGTAAGGGTAACCGATCTTTCCTTGCTTTGGCAGCCAGTTCCTTTGTTTTTCTTGAGTGAAGACTACTCTTGGAAACCTGCTGCCTTACAGAAATCTCTCCATGCTACATTTTTTTTCCTGGTGCAAAGGCTCCGGAGCACGTGTACTGGGAGACATGCAGTCTTGGACCAGCCACCAGCTAAGTACCTGGCTGGCCTGATGACAGAGAGTCAGAAACCTGAGTCCCTTTTTTTGCAAAAACACTTTCATAATGACCAGGCCTCTGAGCGGGTGCAGATGCAGGATAAGACAAGCAGGGGATAAAGTGAAAGGCCATATGTGAGGTCTCATAATTGCCACAGGACTGGAAACACTATTACACTTGCTTTTAATCTCCCCACTCTCTGTTCCTCTCTTCCCTTTTAATTTTCCTAAATGGCCCAGCCGCTGCTTTTGAGAAGGTATTTAATATGGGTGAGGATTTAGCTGTTCCTCCAGGAACAGGCTGGGCTGCAGCATTTGAAATGTCATCTTGATTTGCCGCTTCCCCACTAAGTAAGAGACTTACTGGGGCTTAGGACATGAATCTGAATACAAACCTCCCTAATGAAATGAGAAAGGGCTTCACCTACTGCAGTAGCTCAGGGGACAGCTGTCCCTCCAACAGGACCTACTGATAGGAAAGGAGCCATCCCAAAGGACTGAATTCCCTGCCATGCGCTCTGTGTCCCTGACTCCAGTCCAGCACGTTCTCTGTCCACTGTACATCTCCCCTCTTGCCACCCAGGTCTTCTCCCTCCAGGTCAGTTGACTCCAAGTTTACCCAGCACTTGGAATTCTGCTAGCATTTATTTCACACTGTGAGAATTGGCTGTCAAGCCTGGCAACACACACACACACACATACACACACACACACACACACACACACACACACACATACACACACACTTCTACATCCACCCTAAACCATGAGTTCTTTGAAGAATATCACAGAAGACAGGCCATAACTGTACACTACTAATCTGTAGCATATAAATCCAAGCTCATTCAGCTCTTGTTTCACAACTGTGGGCTTATGGCCATTCATCACCTGCCAGAGACTTTTGTTAGCCCCCAGCCAACAAGGTCAACACATACAGCTCAGCAAAAGCAGTGAAAGACATGCTTGGTGTTGAAATAAAAATAAGATTATTTGAGGCCAAAATGTGATGGCTGACTCAAAAAGTTTTACTGCCAAATAAGGAATCTGACCCAGTACAAATTCTAGGTGAACTCTTGGGGCTAAAATTTATAAGAAGACAAACTGGGAAGATCTGTCAATGCCAACAAACAGAATTGTCTCAGTACTGTCTCTTCAGTACTCAAGAGAGCAAACTAGGTGATGTTGATTGACTAGTGATACTGCATTTCTCCATTGTAGAAGTTTTGCACATGGTCCTCTCTGTATGCATGGTACATTCTTCAGTGCTATGTCACCTAGATGCTGCTGCAGAAGACGTGTGCAGTCTGCCTAAGAGTATGACATCCCAGTGCTATTGATCAGTCAGAATCAGATTGAATGATTATGTACTATCCTGCACAAGTTCATCTAGGTCCCCAGTGGATGGCAATATTTTGGAAGGTATTAGAAACTTTAGAATAGAGGCCTTCACTGGAGGAAATAGGTCATTGAGGGTGGATATTTAGGAACATCTTGTCCCTGGTACCTTCTGTTGTATGACTGTTTCCTCACAACTGAAACATTTCTTCGAGGGGTGGTGGTTGGAGGATGACTGGACTACTCGATAAAGGTCAATGACATACACAAAAACATAGTCATGGAACATGGGAGTCCT
This sequence comes from Tokudaia tokunoshimensis, assembly GCA_036184795.1. Lineage (NCBI taxonomy): Eukaryota > Metazoa > Chordata > Mammalia > Rodentia > Muridae > Tokudaia > Tokudaia tokunoshimensis. Next base: position 99,844,979 of record BTHU01000008.1, read on the forward strand.
TTGAGATACCATAAAAAGACCTAACCTTTCAATTATAAGCATAAAAGAAGATATAGAGGATGTTTTAAATAAAATCATTGAAGAAAAGATTCCAAACCCAGAGAAACAGATGTTCCACCTAGTACAAAAGGCCTATGGAACACCAAACAGACAGGACCAGAAAGAAACTCCCAATGACATATTATGGCTAAAATGTTAAAAATTAAAAGGGGGAGATATTGAAAACTGCAAGAGAGAACTTTCAGGTCATCATAAAGGCAGGCCCAATAATATCACCTCTTTATTAGATAAAAACTGATAATTTTTCAGAAGTTCCTGACAAAATGTATTCCAAGTTCTCAAAGACCACAACTGCCAACCCCCAGTATTATACCCAGCAAAACTATGAATTAAAATTGACAGAGAAATTAAAACAGATTATGGGACTGTATGACCACTGAGCCAGCTTTAAAGTGGACACTAGAAGGTATACACTGGACTGAAGTGAGGAGTCAATACATTCAAGGGGGTCACAGGGGAGAACAAAGAACACCAGGCAAGAACAGAAGGGGACAGAGGGATGGGGAAATGGTGGGGGTTGTAGAAAGCTAAGCCAACAGGAAGGACCGATGCATGAAAAGCCCAACCCAAGGGAAAAACAATCAGAAGGGACAGTGGAACACAGGTGGCATGAAAAGTAAAGTGACAGTCTCAGGATTAAAAGTTAAGTGTAGACAGGGAGATGGGAGAGTAAGAACAGGAGGTGGGTTAGATATAGGAAGATGCCTTATGAAATCTGCAAGCTTGAGAGCCAACTAAAACACGATATATAAATAACAAGTCTGAACAGAAGTATCCTGCTTAGGTGGACAACACCATTCCCAGGAGACCTGGGCTATGAATTGAAAATCCCAGTCCCAGCCATGGGATACCTCTCTTTGAGTTATAGATTGGAGAAGCCACAGAGGCACCAAAACAGTACAGGCTATTGCCATTCTCTTGGTTGCCTGCCAGCACTAGATGGTATTAGTTCTACTACTACTTTGGATGTAGGACATAGATAACCAACCTCAAACTCTCTCCCTACTAGCTGGCAGAATCAAGACCAGAAGGTACTTCAATTATCTCACTCAGCACTAGCCCCTACATGTAACTATTCTGACAAGATGTACCCATTGGTGCAAAGGTAGCATAATAATTAAGCAGAGGGCAGTAACCTACCACTTCTGATCAGTATATGAGGCCTTCCCCAAAGGAGGGACATGCTAGGTACTATCAACGTAGCAAAAACCCATGACTGGTAAGCTAAGAGGCCCTGTGGGTGATCTACTATTGTTTTGCTAAATGGTTATGCAATCAAACTGCCTTCTGAATAATTATATATATATATATATATATATATATATATATATATATATATATACCCATAGATTTCTTTGCTTTTACTTTGATCAGAAAAGCTTCCCCCATCCCACTCTACTCCCCACCTCCCTAAAACATTGTGTTATTGCAGAGACTTGTGGCTGGTCAAATGCCAAGGATAAATAATTGTGAGTGCATGGCTGTAGAAGAAACATCTATACTAATCCCTCCCTTCCTAAGATCAGGGAGTAGGCAATACTATTCAGGCACAGGAAAAGATAACATTTATGGCAACATGATGGGAGCTTGATCCCAGGGCACTTAGCCCTGAGCCCTGAATCCTGAGCACTGGGTACTGGGCACTGGGCACTGATCCCTGAGCCCTGATCATTGAGCCCTGGGCCATGATCCCTGAGGCCTGAGCCCTGAGCCCTGAGTACTGAGCACTGGGTACTGCCCATGGTCAAGTAGAGCAGGTGCTGAGAAAAGTATGTGAAAAGGGAAGGGCACTTGCTGTCCTCAGGAAACTTTCTCATGCTTCCCAGGACACACACTTGACTAGTGTTCTTTAAAATATTTCATACCCTGATCTTTGCATAAGAGGGTGATTTTGAACACAGGTACAAGACCTGGCTGCATCCACACATGCCATGGTCTTATGATGTAGAGCTGGTGGAGTGAGTGTGCCAGCCACACCTGGAAGAACTTAGTGAGATTAGCATGGAAGATTTAGTGAGACTAGCATGGAAACTACATGGAAATGCTAACACTGTTGGTGCTGCTGGTGCTGATGACCCCAAGGTCCTCAACTCAGAAGCTAAGATATATGTTCCTCTCTTGCCTTGGGGCATCTCCAACCCTCAAGCCTACTCCTCTTTCTACATACATGATTGCCTTCTTCAAGCACTAGGCCCCATCCATATTCACAGAGATGAAGCTGAGGGAGTAACCGTTCTGTTCACTGGACCTTCTAAAGGGAAAGAGTGACTGACTATTCATGAGTGTGCTTAATCGAGCAGTGAGCCAGCCTCCTGGACACACTGCTCTAGCAGCCTCAACTGACATCACTGTGAGCAAGACCAAAGGCCACCCCAGATATCTCTCTGGTCCAGACTGAGGTTTGAGGATAAAATATAGAATTGGGGAGCAGAAGACTGTTGAGTCATCTGATCACACAGTTCATTGTGCACAAGTGTGAATGTGTACACCTAACTTACCTCACTTGTCTTCTATACTCGATCAACTTTGGGCATTCCCATGAGCAGAGCTACTCCTCTCAGGCTCAGGACATCTGTAAGTGATGATGCCTGCCTATCATCATCTCCAGGACCATGTCTTCCCAGAACTGTTCCTCCCTCACTTAACTACCTTGGTTAACTCAGACACTTAGAATGGGCCAGGAACTATAACCATTTAGTTTCTTACTCAAAATTAAATATTTCATAGCCATAAAGACTTTTCAGTGTATTTGTGCTACTTTATAGATTAAAGAAGTAAGTCTCAGAGAGGTTCAGTGACCAGAACAAAAGCACACAGCGGTAAAATATTTCAACCAAGTCTATCCAGCAATCAGCCCTGAGCACTGTTCTGATAAACTTTGCACACTGACCACAATTTATTGTGCTCTGAGTCTTCACACACACACACACACACACACACACACACACACACACACTACCCTATCCTTTTCATAGAAGAAGGCACCTTGACTCCGAACAGTCTTTACCCTTGTCAGCAATCTTTCCAGTCATCTCTCCTCTTCCACAACCACCAGTCCCTGCCCTCTGTGTACTTTGTGCTAGCCCTGGGAAATCCCTGCCAGATCTCAGTGGATTCCCACCACAACATGCCCTCCCCACCCATCTAATCCTGTTCCCTTCCCATCACCACACACAATCCCAACCATTTGACTTCTCTATACTAGTCCTGTCCTGTCTTGTCCTATGTGGGTCTGTAGTCTCACAACTCTGGATATATCTGTGTTCTGTCTGAGGGTTTATGGCTCAAATGTCACCCCTACTGGGAATCCCTCCAGCTATCCCAGCCCTTCAACTCATTCAGTACCCAATGCTTTTCTGTCTCTGTCTCTGTCTGTCTGTCTGTCTCTCTGTCTCTGTCTCTCTCTCTCTCTCTTTCTCTCTCTCATGTATGTCTGTGTGCACACATGTACACGCATGTATCATGTACACCTTTTACATCACAGAAAGCTAGGTTAACACAAATCTTGCTTTTATAGAGTGATGTCATCATGCTCCACAAATCATCCCTTCCTTGTATCCCTGCTGCCACCCCACTTCTGTCACTCCTCCTGTTGGTCTCCACACTTCCAGAGGCTAACACGCAGCACAAAAGGGTGCTCAGAAGATATGGCTTAGCACAGCAGATGGATGACAAGTCAGTCTAGTACCCTACTTAACCCCATCCCACACAGGTTCCTTCAGCCCTGTCAGTCAGCAGACATGAGGACTGCTCTCTGGCTGCTACAAAGAGAAACATAAAGCAACTTGCTGGCTGCAGGCCAGTGTATCATATGGAAAGGAAAATGTAAAACTTTCAGTCCAACTTAGTTCAATCCAACATGCTGACTATGGTATCTCAGCACTGTAACCCAGAGGGAGGGCTGGGGAGCTCAGTGATACAGCACTTGACTAACATCTATATGTGTAAATGAACATATGCATGCAGATGTGGTAATGAATACATATATATATATGTGTGTGTATATATATGTATGTGTGTGTATAGCACTACTGATACAAATATATGGTATACAGCAGAATTGCAGTCATCTCAAGAAATGTTCCTTTCTCCTAAGGGAAATGTGTTGCTATCAAATTAGAACTGACCATTGTGAAACACTATCTCGGCAGTTCACCCACAACATCACTGCCAGGATTCTAAGGCCATAATACACTTAGAAACAATAAGCATGCCCCATAATTTACTCTGTGTGGTAGATTATTAAGAATAGACCACAATCCAATTTTTCCTGTGTTATTTACCACATGGTATTCGGGGACCAACAGACTAGTAGCAGAAATACTGTACACACTGGAAATGGACTTACACAAGGGACCTTGTTCCACTTTGTACAAGACAAAGTCAAGTCCCTCAGACAGCCCACCAATTAGGCTGGCATCACGCAACTGCACCCTAAATGTCTGCATAACCCTGGCCAAGGTCAGTCAGTAGATACAGAAACAATCCTAGCCAAGATCAGCCAAACTCAGCCCAGAGACACTGAATCCCCGAAGATTCGTGAACTATACGATGTTAGTGTATGCCCCTGTGGTTCTGTGGTTGCTTCTTATGTAGGAATAGTGTAGCATTCAATTGCTAGATCAAGTATCTAAATAGTCTTCATTGATCTGAGATTTGGGACTTTCAAAAGCCAAATATGACACTAAGAAGAGAAACTGCCTTAATGACTGGCACTGAAGTAGACATAGAGTAGGGCCTGGAGGTAGTCACTTAGAGGAAAGCACCCAGAAGTTTGGAGTCATGATAACATACCCTGGACGTTTCAAAGCCTTGTGGGAACTCTTGAAAAAAAAAAGGATAATATGAATGCTGGCACACCTGCCCCTCTATCTGATCATACTTGCATTTGCAGAGTATCCCCTAATGTAATTGCCAGATTCACCAACACTTTTTTCCTTTTAGGAGATGATCCCATCCACATTAGACTAATTCAATTAATGGACATTACCATGTCTAACTATGGGCAAGTTTTTCCTTTCTCTCAAAATGCCAGATGCCTCAAAGTAGCTGCAAGAACTGCTGGATTAGTGGAAAATTATTTGAAAATCTGTTAACAGACTACCGTGAAACTCAACCACTATCATTGAGATTCCGGGCACCAGTGACAGAATCCAAGGCATATGTTTTCCATCCCTACACCCTAATACATTAAAAAGGAAGGTCCTTTCGACCTAAAAATACAATTTGCAAATGTTCAAAGACTGCTTGTCATTACTTCTCCTCTGAAGATGTGCAGAGCTTTGCACTTTTAAGTGCAAATGTCTAACGGTCTCCAAACTCTGGGAAGAACCACAGCTCGGCCAGGCTGCAGCCTGCTCTGGTCAGCATCCTCCCCACCAGGAAGACGTGCCTACAAGATTGCCTAATACAAGACTGGTTATGCTGGAGAGCACCAGCAGTCCCAGGACTTAGGAGTCTGAGGCAAGGCCGGAATTCAAGGCCAATCTGGGCTACGCACAAGACAATGTTTATGGAATGGGGAGAATGGCTTGGCGCTTAGAAGACTGGCTGCTGTTCCAGAGGACCCAGGTTCTATTCCCTGCACCGCACAGCACTTCACAACCCAGTGCATCTGATATCCTCTTCTGGCCTCTGTGGACACCGGGCACATGCATGGTATACAGACAGGCAGATACATATACACATTTTAAAAACTCTTATCTCAAAAAAAAACAAAAAACAAAAAACAAAAGCAATCAGAGCTGGGGCAATATCTCAGTGGTAAATTGCTTCCCAAACAAACATGAGTTTGGATCTCCGGAGTGTGTGTGAGGCTGGAAGCAGTAACAGGTATGTAATCCCAGAGTTCCTGTGATGAAGTAGAGGGGGGAAATCTCCAGAAGCCTTTTGGGCCACTTAGCCTGTGCAGCAGGAGCAAGAGATCCTGTCTCAAGCAATGTGGAAGGCAAACACAAACATCCAAAGAAACCCTTTGACCTCCATATACCATGACATGTGTATACTTGCACTCACACACATGAACACACAGACACACACACACACACACACCCCACATCACAAATATAGAGATTGAAAAAAGAAAAGAAATAATCAAAACAGAACAACAACAACAAAAAAGTGTTCTGATTGGAACTCATGACACCATCCCAGCACTGGATCTGCAGTCTGGGAGACGGGATATGCTGGTCCTATTGAACACAGCGCATCCTTTACAAATACGAAAGACGACTTTAGATGAAATTTAATAGGAGGGCCTTTGCCCAGAATGCATTAGACCCTGGGTCAATCCCCAGGACTGCAAAGAAAAAAAAACAAAAGAAATACATAGGACCATCAACTAGAGGGCCAGTGGAATCCTATTACGGAGCCTATGGGCTTTATAATCACATCTGTCCCCATGCTGGTCTGGCTACCTGCTTTCTCTGGAGCCCTTGGGAAGTCACTGAGTCCTACCAATGTCACTTTCCTCAGCTGTGACAGGGGGGCTTGGTGGCTGTCATGCTACCAGATCAGAGAATGAATGTGGAGAACTTAGCATGGTCCCTGCCACAAAGGAGTCTTGACAGAAAAACTAAGCCATGAACTGCTGGCAGTGGATTTCAACTCGATGAAGTGGGAGCCATTTAAAACCGAATTTAGTAAACCGATGGTGTGACTGGGAAAAGGCCCAACTGATGTCATGTTGATTTTTAACAACTGAGAAGTCCCTTCTGGCTACTCACAGTGACTCTACCTGCCTAGCATCCTCATTTCCAAAGCCACAGATTGGGCAAACACCAAAGCAAACATAATACACTAATAGAATCGTGCCTACAGGGTGGGTAAGGCTGCCCTGATGCAGATTTATGGACCTGTGGCTGGACTCCGTGGCCCTAGCTTGTTCTCTTTCTCAGGTGCACTGCCATGGATGGGCACATGCTGCCTGCCAGGTGCTGTACCAGGGCACTAACGGCCTTCTCATCTAACTCTCACAGGGCATGTTAATCTATGTAGTGGCATCCCAGACTGGCAGGTGAGGAAATGAGGCAGAGCAGGGAAGTCACTGGCCAGATGTCCACTGGCTGTTATGTGAAGGGTTAAAAGTTGAATCGAGGCTTGTATGTCCTCAAAGCTCACAGTCCCACTGCTGCCTTCTGCTGCTGTGACCTTTTGTGCTAAAACTGTCTGGATAAATGACTCCACAAGGCTGACATGGTATGCACTGTAGGAACAAACGGGATCCTTTTCCCGTGATGCCTTAGTGGTGTTTCCAAGGCCGTGATGAGAATGGTTTTCCTTCACAGATCTGCTACAGCCACATAACCCTCCCGCTGCCGCTGCTGCTGCCCCTGCCGCTGCCCTCTAATTCTGCTCATCAAATCCATTCAGTGTTTCTACTCACCTTTATCTTAGAAAGGAGCCTTTTGTGCTTTCCTGATCCGTATCACTTGCTATAACCACATTTTAAACACAAATTCATCTATCCATCATTTAAAATCAACATATACAGCCTGGTGTGCTGGGTGCACACCTTTAATCTCAGTAGTCAGTCGGGAGGCAGAGACAGGCAGATCTCTGTGAGTATGAGGCCAGACTGATATACATAGCAAGTTCTGGGACAGCCAGGATTCATGGAACTTGTCTCAAAAAAATGAAAGCGAAGGAAAGAGAGAGAATCAGCCTATGTCCTGCATCCTACACACCATTTGCAGTGTCGCTCTGCTATAAATCTACTGCCATACACATCCACATTCATTTCTATTATGCATACATACACATACGTAACTTTTATTGTGGAAAAAGTTTCTTCTTATAAAGATTTTCGAAAGGAAACCAGAAATGATTAATTGTACAAAAGCCCCTATGTCCTCACTGCTCAAGTTTAACAATTGTCAGCAGTCGTTATGCTTCTGACACACCCCAGCCCACTACGCTAACTCTACTGCTGTTTTAAAGCAAGTACCAGGCATTGTGTAGCGTCCTTTCATATACACAGCATTCTTGCTACCCGGCGACATTTGAAGAACGTTTGCTGAGTGCCATTCAGGTTAAATCAAGGCAGACACACACTCATACATCATCAGAAACCGCAGTGCCGGGGCCTTATTGCTCTCCCTACCTCACAGATGGTGACAGGGAGGCTACAGAAGCAAAAGCAAGTAGCCCAGGGTCCCATGGCTGATTAGTGGCGGACTTGGAACTTGAACTCAGGTATCCTGGGCTCTGTATTGTACGAGGAGCACAGCCTTTTTTTCTCCCAAGATTCTCTTCTCCCATATTTCATAGGGCTGGTCCAGAATGAATGAATGAATAATGGTTGTGTACAAAGCTCATCCTCTCTGCTGTCTCAGTCCAGCGCCCCTGCCATACTGCTTTTCTATCAGATTGCCCGATAGGAATCATTGCCTCAAGACACAGGTTGACACTGACGTCCCCTGTGGCCTGTGCTGAGTGCAGCTAGTGCCTGAGACACCAGCCCCCACCCCTAGGGCTGAGGAGTACGTCGTCGTGCAGCTGAGAGGCACAGAACTCAGGTCAACCTTTGACAATTTTTACAACTTGACACCCCAGTGCTCTCCTCTGCAGCCCACACCGGTCTACACACAGGCGCTGATTTCTCCAAGGCCTCACCTCCTGTGAATGCGGCGGCTGCTGCTCAGGTTGCCCTAGACTGCACTGGGAGCAGGCGGGGAGGAATGCTTTTTGTCTTGATTGAAACCCTCCGCCTTCATTTGCTTTCAGCAGCATGCGGGGTCCTCCTTTAAAGAGGGGGTGAAAGGGCTTAAACGTCTCCAAAGGTTTCGGAGACACAGGACTTCTCCAGGGGGGGGGGGGGAAGAGAGGGTGGTGATTTCAGGGGTGACGGAATGAGAAGCACATGTCCCACCTCTCTCTGCACATACAAAGTGACTTAAAAATGAAGAGAAGAGAGGGTTAGGAAAAACAGTTTTGAGTTTCGTTGAACCAACATTGGAAAAAATGCAGCAAGGCCCTTTCCAAATCCAAAGCAGAACCGTGTCCTTCCACCTCTGTGGGAAACTCTGCTTTGGAAAGCGGGTCTCCTGGGGCTGCCAAGAGCCCCAGCCTCCACCCTCCCCTGTGCTTCCTTCTGACATCCCCATCCCAGACCTAAAATCTCAATGAGGGTGGGAAGGAGACCAGGGCAAGGCTGCTAATTCCCACTGCAGAATCTGCTCCTTGCTGGTCTGTGATTCCCAGCAGCCTCACCTCCTTGGTTAAGGATGGGCGTGGCCTCTCAGCTGGGGAGAATCCATTAGCAGGTGAGAAGCTGAACAGGCTCAGAGGCCTTCCCTGCCACCTGTACTTGCTATTGGCTATCTTCTAATTGTCCCTGCCACTCTGCTAGTTCATCGGCACTTCTAACACTCTCTTGACCTCTGCCTTGCCCCTGGCTGACTGCAGGCCTCTATCTCTCTTGGGTACCACATCAACCAAAGGATTTGATTGCATACCAAATCCTGAGTCCTAGCACCCTGCAGTGAAACACCCTGCAATGGAGCATCTCCCAGCATGTAAGATGCTGTCTTTACTTAGTCTGCATAGCTGGTCCAGTGACTTGTGGCCAGAAGGCAATGATGCAGACGCCATCTTTGGTCACTCTGCTTACACCACAGACTTGAGAATAGAGGAGAACTTGGAATCTACCACAATCCCATAGGTTGCCCCCTGACCTTGACACAGAAGCCTCAAGTTCCTGGGCAGAGCGTCGGAGGCTGAAACTGAAGCCTCAGCCTGAGGAAGATGTGTGGGCATGCTTGTCTGTGGAGCAATGCTTAGCTTTGATTAGGTTAAACCTGTTTTGTAAGTTACCCTGGCCTTTTAAATCCCAACTGTCATGGAGGCCTCTGCTTTCCAGGAAGTTATTCCCAACAGCAGTTGTTTCTGCAACCATGGTTATTATGAAAGCCTTTATTTTGAAAACACATTTCAAAACAAGGCTTCTTACACACTCCGCTTTCTCTGGTCCACTAGAAGCAAAATGGCGCAGCTGTTTCTCTGTGGCCCACATATCCATGTGTTATCCCCGCAGGCCACTCAAGTCCCCAAATCCATCTTGTAGTCACCACGGAAAAATGCAGAGGCACGCTGTGGGGTAGCATGTCAGCTCATCCAAGCACTCCCCTTCAGCCGGCTCCCTGCCCCACACATGGCTAGGCCCTAACACAATGACCTGTTCGGAGAATAATTCACTATGTAATTAAAAGTCTATTTCTAAAGCAACTGCTGGGATAACACCAATTAGGAAACACTAACAGGGGAGGGGCTGGGCCCTGACGTCAGGGCTCACGCCCTAAGAGTTTACATAAGTTATCAGGTTCTTGTGCCAGGGACCCCGACAGAAAGCTGGGCGAGAGACAAACAGCATGTGCTCCTCAGGCTGGATGGACCTTTCTGAAGAGGACTTCCTTAGTCCCACAGACCAAGCTTACAGAGCACCATAGTGGAGTGCTGGGGAGATAGGAGACTTTGGGAGGGGGTCAAACATGGACCCTAAATTCCTGCTCAAACTGTCACGGCTGCGGGGCCAGGGGCAGTTTCCCTGAACTTCAGTTTCTGTGTTAGAGTACTACATCTCATGCTACCTGTTATATAACAGAGCTCTGTGGGGTGGAGGCACACGTGCAAACACTGGAGAGGAAGGCAGACGCGCTGGCAGTGCGCTGTATGGAAGATCATTTGCTACCATGTGCCCTCCAACTTCAGAGTGAGTTTGGAGTCTATTAACCTCTGGGGCTACGTCTCCCAGGAGTTTCAAGAGAGACAAAAGGCTGTGACTCAGAGCAGGACTTCACTAGAACCTCCCATGGCAGATTTCCCTCTTCCTTGGTCTCCTTTTGAATGGTTTAGTTCACAGAACCCCTCCTGAGTCACTTTCCTCAAAAGCACTCTAAACTTTAGAGTCTAAGGAGATGTGACACATAGGAAAATGTAAGCACAGTCCCACCTGACCAGGGTACTGAAAGGTGCGAACCTGATGCTTCAGAGACCAAGAAAAGGTCACACACAACTTCCTGAGGGGGAGGGGGCAGAGGGTAAGGGGACAGGTTTCTAGGCACATGCAGCCAAGGCTGAGGTCAGAGGATGACAAACTGGGAACATGGATGAGACGATGTGCACTCAGGCCAAGGCCAATCTGTCCTCTGCCCCTCTTGACCTCCCCACCCCACACCATCCTTCCTTTCTTTTCCTTTAAGTGAGCATAGGCTGTCCCTCCTGTCTGAGGCTGTCCCTCCTGTCTGAGGTCTCTTCAGCCCTCTGGTCCATAACACCCACATCTCTCTTTTCTAAACTCAACCAGCCTATTTCTGATCAGTTGAGCCCGCTGTTGGGTCTCAGTGTATCCCTGACTGAGAGTGCTCTGAGAGTCTGCAAGTGCCAAACTTGTGGTGTGAACTCCTTCCCATCAGAACCTGGCTGGATTCATCCAGGTTTCCACGGACATGCGTCTTCCAACCTTACAATTCTCTAGACAATAGTTAATGAACCATTTTAAATTTCTTTTTAGATTTTAAAAACAGATTTGCTTATTTATTTTATGTATATGAGTGCTCTATCTGCAGCACACCTGCACACCAGAAGAGGACATCAGATCACATTCTAGATGGTTGTGAGCCACCATGTAGTTGCTGGGAATTGAACTCAGAACCTCTGGAAGAGTAGACAGTGCGCTCAACCGCTGAGCCATCTCTCTAGCCTCTTAGATTTTTTTTTTAATTTTATTTTATGTGTGTGAATGTCTTGCCCATGTATGTGTATCACTTGCAATGTAATGCCCACAGGGGCCAGAGGAGGCATCAGATCCCCTGAATCTAGAGTTTCTGATAGGTGTGAGCTACTATGTATGTGTTGAGAAATAAAACCTGGGTCCTCTGCAAGAACAACACATGCTCTTAACCAATAAGCTATCTCCCCAGTCCCTCCCCAAGAGAACAGTTTCTAAAAGATCTCTGAGAATAGCCTACTCAGCCCCTTCCTGGGGATGCATCAGTCCTTGGGGGTGCCAGAACCAGGGGCAGAAAGTGTTCTATGTATCTGGTAAAGGGAGCCAGTTATCTGACTCTGGTGTCCTGGTAGAGCTAAGGAGCCACAACTGAGTTTGCCAAGCACCATGTTCCTACCTACACATCCCTGAGCCAGGCTCCATGTACAAGCAGACCTTGGGCCTGATAATGACACCCAGCAACTCCAGTCATGTTCAAGTTTATGAAGAGTTATTAAAAAGAGCTTATGGGAGCAAGGATGGGAACCCTAGGGAAGGGAACCCAACATTCTTTTTTTTTTTGATATATTCTTTATTTACATTTCTAATGTTATCTCCTTTCCCAGTCCCCCCTCCAAGGATCCCCTATCCCATCCTCCCTTCCCCTACTTCTATGAGGGTGTTCCTCCACCCACCCTACTCCCACCTCCCCACCCTCGATTCCCCTACAATGGGACATCTATCGAGCCTTCATAGGACCAAGGGTCTCTTCACCCCTTGATGCCTGACAAGGCAATCCTCTGCTACAGAGCCCAACATTCTTGAAAGGGGTATTGGTTCTTCCATCAAGAAGGTCCACTGAGCCATTGGCCCCTAGCTAGACCTCGGCTTCTGTAACCTTTGACCTACCATACATTAGCACCTTGTGTGCATGCTCAATCCCTCAGCGTTGCCCTCCATGACCATCGCCTTTCTCTTTCATATCTCATAGGACCCAGTCTCCAGCATCACCCCCATAGACTGTCAACTCTGGAAACCTTCAAGTTGCCCAAACTACTGCCCATAGGATGGAGTCTAAACTGCTGTCTTGCCACAAGCCTGGCCTGTACCTTCGAACCTAAGAGCCTCCCTCTGCTTCTCTCTTCTACAACCTAAAGCTCCCCCTCCATATTAAATGCTCACAGGGCCTTGACCCATCCATACTCCAGCTTGCTTCAGGGACTTTGTAAAAGATGCAGGCATGCAAAGCTGCACCTGAACACTGCTCAATATTCCTCTCCCAGATGTCCTTCCCTCTGCATGAGCTAGATGACTCCCTTCTGTGATCTGCATGGCATCTGTGCAAACCCACAATGCTTCTCATGGGTTGTGCTTAGGAATCTGGACCCTCCCTGGAACAGATGGTTGATGAGCTATGCTAGACTCCTCCCCATGAGAGCTCAGGTGAACCTCTTGTCAAAGTCATTGCCTGTTTGCCTTGCCCTGTCTTCATGACCTTAGAAAACCAAAGGAAGTTTACTGAGTTAGGTAGCCAAGTGTCAGGGCCTCTCTGTCCTGCACAGACACCACTGAAAACTCTTTCCCACTCTTCACAACTCTCTGCCTGCCTGTAGGAACCCAGCCAGTGCCCCAGGGGGTAACCAGAGCCCACAGGAAAGTGTTCACCAAGAACTCACTGAAGTCACGGCTACTGATGAGGAAGGCTGGAGAATATTCTGGAAAGAAGTTATTCCATAGCCATCAATTTCACCAGCTATAAACCTTTATGGGAAGGAAAAAGAGCCTCGGGTCATAGCAGCGCTAGCAGTCTCCTCTGGGCCTTGCACCAGTACATGTTTGCTGATCTGAAGTCCCACGAAATCTCCTTGAGCTCTCTGAGCCTCAGCTTTTTCTGCTAGAAAAGTAAGAATAGTTGTATCTCTTGTTGGATGACTAGAAGATCAAACAAGAGGAAGCATCTAGCACAGAGCCTGGCTGCTCCTACAGAACGGTCCCACATATTTAATAATATTCTTGCCTGTAGCGCACACTCGCGTTCATACCCTCATTGTTATGCCACTAGGGCCAATAAGCAGGGCTCATGGTTACCTTCTATTTCCACTATGTATGGGGTCATCCTTGCTTTTAATTCAACTCTTCATTGCACAGACTATCAATCATATCAACCATATCTATGCCAATTCTAATTAGCCCCATGTAATGAGACAAGATACACCTTATGGATCACTTAACTGTGGATGGAGATGGGGTAGACTCTAACTCCTGAAAACTCACCCCTCTGCAGGGCTCTGATGGCTGCTTCCATGTCATTCATGTAGTCTGGCATGGAACATGGTTCATACAAACCTCTGACCTGGGACAACAGCCTGGAAAGACTATCATACCATCCAAAAGGGTTTCCTTGATCCTACCTCTGATAAGTCTGCTTGACAGGAGTCATGTATATTTCCCTGCCTTGAACCCACTTCCAGACCAGGGTCTTGTGCATGCTAGGCAAGTGCTCTAGCACTGCTCTGCATACCTATCCCTCACCCCCTTTCACATATACAGTGCTCTTCTCTTCCTGTCTTCTCTCATGAGATTGTAAGAGTCAGCCTCACCATCTTCTGCCTCACCAAAATGTTCCTGGCATATACCAAAGACACAAAGAGGATCTTAAACCAGAAGCTTTCTCTTGGAAGCCATGCCATGAAACGACCACAAAGCACCGGGTGAATGTTAGGCTGCTATTTGGAACCTTGTTTGAACACACAGCTGGGTGAATCGGAGAAGCAAGGTATGTGCAGAAAGACACTGGCAACTCATTTCGCCTCTGTATCAATAAGTGAGTGGAATACTTTCCAAGCTGGTACTAAATAATAAGATTCTCTAACACATGAGTGTTAGAGATACTTACAAAAGTATCCAGAGAAGAAGACTGCATCATGGAGGTCACTCCTGACCCAGGCCCTCACAGCCATCAAGAGCAACCACACTCTCCTTCTGAGGCAGGCCCAAGCTCAGAAGATCCCTTGAGTGTGCACTCCTGAAGCCACTACAACCTAAAGGAGGTGGACATAGATAAAATGTGTCTGTGTCAGGACATCAGGCTCCTGAAACTTGCTTCATTCAAAATTCTCCAATATTACCCACCAGCCTCTGGGAACTAGGGCTTTTTTATCCTCTGGGGTTTGATTTTGAGACTTGCCAGGTTCCCAGCAATGACTGGACTTTCAGGAGAGCTGGGCCTATCCTGGTTACTCCTCAACTCCCAGCGTTCAATGAGAGCCCACAAGAGCCTTTGAAACCTTCTCACGAGCAGCAACTTTTATTCTAAGAATTTCCAAAGAGAAAAACAAAAGATGACTGTCCAAAGCATATGATGGCTTACACACACACACACACACACACACACACACACACACACACACACACACACAGAGAGAGAGAGAGAGAGAGAGAGAGAGAGAGAGAGAGAGAGAGAGAGAGAGAGAGAGAGAGAGAGAGATTGATTCTCTTGGATGAAAGGACCTGCAACAGTGCCATCTAGTGGGCCAAGGGCTGGCCTACGCTCTGGTTTCCCCTGCTGATCCTCATAGGACACTACCGATTGCTTTTGAAGGTTGTAGCTGCTTCTCATTAGAAAGATAAAAAGACATAGTGTCCCACCTGCATGGGACACTAATTGACTCTGGCCACACCCTCTGTCTCCTAAGCATACCCGCAGACGTGCTCTCTGCCTTCAGCCATGCCCCTGCCTGCCCTCTGGGATTCAGCTGCAGGCCTTTCTTACCAACACACTGTCTCTTTAACACAGACCCACGTTTCCAATAATGCAGACAAGGCTCTCTCAGATTTGAGCTCAGCTGTTCTCAGTGTTACAATTTCTTCCTTCTGAAACTGTTGGCTTTATGGCAGGGTTACTCTGAGAAGTACACTGCTCCTTTCAGTGTCTCTGTCCATGAAGAGTGCCCATCATGGCCTTGGGATAGACAGGAAGGCCACTTGACAGAAGGTTGGGTGGGTACCACCCTTATATCAGCTAGGTATCTTGAAAGTCCCTCTCCACACAATGGGAACTCTTGCCCCAACCCTCTCTACCAGGGACACTGTCATTTCAACTAATCGTATGACTTGGGCTGCTGTCCAGGTGGATCCTGCCCTGCTTTTCACTGTTGGAGGCTGATGGCTGTGGCCATGGCAGGTGCCAGCAAGTAATGTCTGCATGGCGCTGGGCACATGGACTGGGGATGAGCCGTGAGAAAGGACAATAACCTTGCTGACCTGGGCTGGGAGCAGGGAGGGCTGGGGAGGTATCACTCAGCCTCCTCCTCCCGTCAGTGCACACGGGACCACTTCTGGGCTTCTGGGAAAATCAGGACTCTTACTGATAATCAGCCTTCCAAGAAGGGCCATGGAGGGAGGAAATTCTGAATCGTAGCCAGAGGTGGGATTAAAAAAAAAAAGGACTGAGTGGTTGTTTTGTGTGTGTGGAAGGATACAGAGAAGGGATTTCTTCAGGGTAAGAAATAAGGTCAGGCCGGCTACTTCTCCATTGGTCGCTCTTGTGATCTCTCTCTCTCTCTCTCTCTCTCTCTCTCTCTCTCTCTCTCTCTTCCTCATTCCCTCCCTCCCTCCCTCCATCCTCCACTCTCTTTTCTCTCAGTCAGAGGCTCATTCTGTCCCAATAGACTTGACCCTCAGCTCCTGACTCTAGTATCCTACCCCACAACAAAGCAGATCTGGTTGGTTTAACTTGGCCCGTGATATGTGTCTCCTTGAGTCAGATGACCTTCCTCATACAATCCATCGGCTTACAGGAGGATGATAAGAAAGTAAGTATTGGATCATGTGACAATGAGCAGAGCATGTATGTGAGTGTGAGATAGGAACAGAGGCAGGATGGCAGATAGATAATAGATAGATAGATAGATAGATAGATAGATAGATAGATAGATAGATGATAGATAATAGAGATAGATAGATAGATAATGATAGGTAGATAGATAGAAGATAGATGATAGATAGATAGATAGATAGATAGATAGATAGATAGATAGATAGATAGATGATAGATAATAGAGATAGATAGATAGATAGATAGATAGATAGATAGATAGATAGATGATAGTTCATAGACAAACAGATAGATAGATGATAGATAGATAGATAGATAGATAGATAGATAGATAGATAGATAGATAAAAGATAGATAGATAGATAGATAGATAGACAGACAGATGATAGATGATAGACAGACAGACAGATAGATAGATGATAGATAGATAGATAGATAGATAGATAGATAGAAGATAGATAGATAGACAGACAGATGATAGATGATAGACAGACAGACAGATAGATGATAGATAGATAGATAGATAGATAGATAGATAGATAGATAGACAGATAAGAGACAGAGATAGATAGATAGATAGATAGATAGATAGATAGATAGATAGATAGATGATAGATAGATAGATAGATAGATAGATAGATAGATAGATAGATAGACAGATAAGAGACAGAGATAGATAGATAGATAGATAGATAGATAGATAGATAGATAGATAGATAGATAGATAGATAGATAGATAGATAGATGATAGATAGATAGATAGATAGATAGATAGATAGATAGATAGATAGATAGATAGATAGAGATGCTCCATGCAGCATTATTACTCACAATGAACACCATCTTCCTCACTCTGGTTCGCTCCAAGCTCTAAATTCCCTACTCACCCTCTAGACATATATGGCTTTCTAGTCTCAGAATAAGCACTGGACACTGAGACGAGTCATTCACACCACAGTTCTACCAAAGGTTCACTGGGTCATTGCATAGACAGAGGCCCAGGTGGCATCTGCTTCTCAAAGAGATGCTCCACAGAAGCTGGGCAAGGGCTGTCAAGTCCCCTAGAAAAAGGAATCAATAAATAACCACCAAGTCAAATCAACTTAGAGTCAGTGAGAAAACTGTAGAATAACCCAGAGGGCATGAACAGCAAGACCCTTCCATGGTCAGGTGCCAAGGGTGTCAGGGTCCTGTGGGCCTTGGCCAAGAGCCTTGGAATCCACAAAAGACATGGCTCCTCTCCAGACTCAGCAAGTCTATTGTCCCGGTTAGAACCTACCTTTTGGCCCGTGAGCTAGCAGCCCCAGCTGATAGATACCGTGTCCTTGCCTCTACCTGAACTTAATTCAAACCATTCTGCCCAACCCTGATTCAGAACTTTTATTAGGTTTTAGGTTACTTATGTGGCACAATAGAAATATTTTTTTCAATCTTAAATTAGAAACATACCATGGGAGAATTTTGAAAGCCTTTTGCAAAACCATAGGGTGAAATGTCTTCAACTCTGCAGCTGAAATCTAACCATAATGACCCTGCTGGGGGACTGTCATCAAGACAGACATGTGTCCCACAAAATGTGCTTCCTCCCCACCCCCCGCTTACCAAAAGCCTTCAACAATATCCCTCTAACTAGTCTAAGGTGTATGAGTATTGAAAGCAAGAATACCCTAGAGTCACTCCTAGGAAGGACAAAATGAAGTCACTCTGGTTGGCTTTTCAGATGGGCTTGCCCAACACCTCTGTGTTGTTGCAGGGTAAGGCCTGGACAGAGGACCGTGCTCCGGGTGAACCAGGCCCAGATCCCTTGCTTGCCTGGCACATTTGTAAATTCCAGGCAAGTGGCAGTAGGAGCCACTGTCCTAGTGGGGAGTAAGCCAGACATGGGAACAGAAGGCATAAACTCCAGGCACCCAGCCATACCTAAGCTGTGAGGTGCTCTACTGTCTGCTGGCAATGCCTGCTCTCCCGAGCACCCTCGGTGAACACATGGTTTGAGATGAGGCATTCCAGGAGTTAATGGCACCTCCTGGACATAAGGAGAGACAATTGATTGGGATTTTGAACTGGAATATGCAGTGCCCTAGTACTTGGGCTTAAAGCAAAATTTTGGAATCAGTGGTTTTATATATATAAAATTTTGGAAAGAAATCAAGGCAATGAACAAGTCAGCTGATGCTATCAGAAAAGGACAGCAGTGAGTGCATTTGCCCCACACAGGCTATCATGTTTGCTTGAGGTGTATCAAGAAACTCTGGACTCATAAACCAGAGTATTAATCTCCCAGGTTTCCTTTGTCCCTTTAATCAGACTAGTATCTCAAGGGAAGAGCACCTGACCAACTTGACCCCACTGATGTCACCTGGGAGCAGGGCATGCACAGAACCAGGAGGGAAGACAACTCCTGTGTAGAATTGAGAGAGATGGTTCATTCTTCACAGCACTCAGAAGGATGATCTTAGGCTTGCTACTGGCCCACCTGTGCCAACTGGCTGAGTGGCAAAGGCCAGGTCAAATAAAAGCCTGGCACCTCCAAGTGCTGCAGCCTGAGCTGTGAAGGCCTGTCTGAGAGTTTCACTGGACACATGCCCAGTCATGGCTCTGCTTCTGGTCCTGTAGCTTCCTGCACACCTGCAGCCAGCACTGGATATCAATATGGTGGGTGCTGCTCATGGCACGATAGCCGATTCCACCTGCTTGTGGAGACTGGGCCTTCAGAGAACAGTTGGGGGAGCTCAAAAGACCACGGGTCTAAAAGAAATGTCACTTGAATATTACAAGAAGAACTGGGGAGGTGGGGACCTTGGGTGGGCTGAAAATCCCAAAGGGGCATTCTGGAAAGACAAGCCTGGAGTTGTCCCTTAAAGAAAAGGTGAAAAGGGGACAGTATTTATGTCAGGTGTCAGTCCATGTTGCAACATAGAGATGGGAATAGACACTATGTTCAGGCACGGGTGATGTGGGGTGTCCTGACACTGAGGTTTACATGGTGTCTAAAGTCATGGAAGATGCTGCTTGGCCCTGCTGCCCTACTCCCTACCCCTCCCATACGAAATTCTAGTTCCTAAGGTCTTGGGTGGTAACCTTCTCCCATAGATAAATACCCAAGATCAAGGCTCAGTTTGCCCTGCCTTGGAACATGGGAGTCAGAGTTAGACTTAGGACCTTAGGCACAGACCCCAGATGCTGGTCTGGTTGAAGTACAGACTTCAGTCCAGGGCCCCTACCTACCCTCCACTTTGAGAATATCATTCTACTGGACTAAAAAGCCAAGGAGCATCACTGCATTAGGGAATGTGAAAGGGGGGCTGGGAAGAAGACCCAAATATCATGATATGAGTTCAGATCCCAAGAACCCACGTGAGGCTGGGCACAGTAGCTCTGTATGTAAATCCCATGTTCCTATAGAGAGATCGGGGGCAGAGAAAAGAGTATCCGTGGGAGCCCATGGGCCACTAGCCCGGAATATGCAGTTGCAAACCAGAAAGAGACCCTGCTTCAAATAAGGTGAGCAGGAGGACTGACACCCCAGGTTGTCCTCTGACTTCCACATGCATGCCATACATATGCACACATACCCAACACAAACATATCCATAGGTACATACATGAACACATACTCCAATTCTAAAAAGAGAGAGTGCATATCAGTTGGCTTAGACCCATTGACATTAGATTAATGATGGCCAAGCTTTCCTCTTACCCTGAATGATGGAAATATCAAAGGCTCTTGTCTGAAGTGTCCCCAAAGCATCCCCAGTCTCTGGGCTCTGCCAGGTCTCCAGACTTCCTCTGGAGTGCTACAATCTCCCTCATCCAGATTTATCGGGAACATATGTGAATACTGGTTGTGTCCTTCCCCTGACCAGCTCTAAACCCTGCCCTTTCAGCACAGAGGGGCACCAGAGAGCTACTCCAGGCCACCTCACAAGCTGCTTCCCAGGGGAGCCTGCTTAGCACTGCAAGACCATACTGTATGGAGTGATGGACGAAGGCAAGGTCTCAGCACAAGCCCCAGGCCTGGGGAAGTGAGGAGACGCTAGATCAACAAAAACCCTCTGCAAAAACTCCTGCCCTTGTAGGTACAAAATGGGAAGGAAAAAAGAAAAAACAAACAAACAAACAAAAAAACAGATCTCCATTGCCCAGACAATCTGGCTCTATCTGGTAACTCAGCTCCATTCACTACAATAGGAGCTCCTCTAAGGAGGAGTACTTAAATGACCACTGTAAGGCATAGTTTGGATCTTCTGTTCCAAGATAATCTTTTATGTTCCAGGATTAGCCAGTTCTCTGGATGTGAGATGTCATCTGGCCAATGAACACACGACCTTCAAGGTAATACTGGGAAAACACCCCATACTGCCTTCTCTCTAACTTAAACGTTGATTGTCTCGGGTATTTGCTGTAGAAATGCCCTGGTTTGCTAAGGCTAATGAATGGTTGAGGCAGACTGGAACCCAGACCCATCTTCAAATCTCAAGCTCTTACCCAGTCAGACAAAATGACTAGCAGAGGTTTGGGAGGCCAATGTTCACAATCTAGAGCAGAACCACCCACAGGTATCTTAAAGGACTTTTAAGAAGGACGTTTCTAGAAGATCCTGTCTGAGATGTGGCCATAGGCTGTGCCTGGTGAGTGTAAAGGCAAAGTCAGGCAGGCTGACTCTAAAGGTTACGAGGGAAGCCTGAAGCCGCCAGTGACCCAACTCTTAGCTAAGACACGGAAGAATACGTGCTTTTGCAGAAAATGACTTGTTGTCTAAAAGATCTGCATTTGAGCTTGAACTAAGAGGGTTGACCTGGGAGTGGATCCTGGCAATCTAAGACAGCAATCAAAGCCAGACTGCAAGTGCTTACCAAACCCCTGGGGTGGAGAGAATGACCTGTTTTTCCTAGGAGGCACCAAGGGCATCTACTGGGCAGGTCACAGGCAGACCAGCCTGGAAAGCACTGTCTGGAGGCCTGAGGCAGCCAGGGGGTGGGGGGTGGGGTCGGGGTGCTGCTGTGCTGTACTTGGAGCGGGGAATCTGTCAGCAATAGCATCAGGAATGTGGGCATTTACCCCTGGAGCTTACATACCTGAACCAGGTGCCAACTGTGTGGCATGCCAGCGTGAGCCATTCGTGGTCACAGTCTAGTAGAGTTCAGGGTGGAGACCCTGGCCTAGAAGGGCTGTCACAAGCCAGTACATCTTGTCAGGCTCTGCTTCTTTTGCATCTTAGTTTAGTTCCACTGGAAATTCTTCCCCAAATCCAACTCCTGATGGATTCAGGTCCTGAAGCTGAATTGGGATAAGTATCCTAGGAAATGTAATATTCCTTTAAGGAGCTTTTCACAGTGTACAGATACAATTACATTTGTTTATGCATTATATGACTGTTCTTAGTCCTCTGGAGGCTCCACAGGAAAAGGATTGTGGCTGTCTCATCCATCAGAGTATCCTAGGGTCCCCAGTAGCTAAGTGCAGTGTTCCTTACACCCTTTCACTAGCCACTTCAATTAACCTTAGTATTCATAATGTACCAGACCCAAAGTTGGGGGAAATGAAGTTTTTTCCTGTCATTGATTAATTCCATTAAGCTGTCAGTCCCCACAGGAAAGCAACCCTCTAGAACCCTGCCAGTCACTCCTCCTGGCAGAGCTTGGCAGACCACCAGGCTGTTTCCATGGCAGGCCTCACCCAACCTCTGAGGAGGGAGAATTCCATCTGTAACTATAGTGCAGCTTCTGACACAGGCTGAGGAAGCGCGCCTAGCTTTACCACAGACAGTGGGAGGGTGCCACCAGCTCCCATGCCAACCTTGCCAGGCAAGGCCCTGGTCCTGGCTTCATACCGAGAAGACCTTGAGAATACAGGGGCAGGGCTGAGGATAGAGTTCACACACTTCACCATCGACTCTTCCCACCTTGGGAGAGGAGTCAGTGTCAGTCATTACCCATGTCAAACCCAAAAGCCCAGAGGCAGGAGAAGCCCTCAAGTGCAGGGCAGAGCCTGAGAGTGGCACTGGCCGGTGACAGAAAGCTGCTGGGAGGAGCTTCTTTTAAAGATTTATTTTTAATTTTAAAATTTTGTGTGTATGTGCATGTGTATGCATGTGTGTGCATGTGTGTGTGTGTGTGTGCGCGCACGTGTATGCATGCACACCACAGGTGCTCAAAAGGACAAAAAATACCACCTGATCCTTAGACCTGGAGGTACAGATAAGGCAGTATGAGCTGCCCAACATGGGTACTAGGAATTGAACCTGAGTCCTCTCCAAGAGCAGCGTGGTCTTTCCAGCCCTGGGGCAGCTCTCTATAGGAAATACAGTCCTATTCTGCCCTGCCCTGCCCTACCTCCACAGGACACCTGTATCCACACGTGCCAGCAACCACATTTACAGGGCTTGGTCACAGACAGGAGTACTCACTCCACCAAGAGTATGAAGGGAGGCCAGGCCCGTGCTTTGGAGAGGCTGCTGTCAGGATGTGGGAACAGGCACATGCTCGAGGAATGTGGAGGTCAGGGAAGGAGAGCCAAGGACTCAGGCAGTGCAGCCAGATCCCACACTTTAGCAATGGAGACTCCAAGGCCAGACAAGGGAGAACTCTAGACCACAGTGTGCATATGAGCAGCGCTGGGCTGGGCCTGTGCTTCTCTCTGGGTAGAATTGAGCTTAAAATCATAGTTGGGCTACAGAGCAACAGGCCCCCTCCACAGGCCCCCTCCACTCAGGAGTCTGTGATGTCCCCCTCATGGACCAGAAGCTGAGCACTGTGTCCCACAGAGCCCCTTTTAGGCATTGACATGAAGAATGGAAGGCCACAGAAGAGGAGAGGCTCAGCTTTCTTCATATGAAAACCTGTGATCACAGAGTCTCTGCCTACAGCTCTGCACTGCAGACACCTCAGCTGAATCTTCACCTGTCCAGCAGGGCCCAGCAAGGTGCCTACCTCAAAGGACCTCAGAGCAGATCCATCAGGTCACACACCAAGCACATGCACATCCTCCTTTTCCTCCTCCTCCTCCTCCTCCTCCTCTTCCTCCTCCTTCTCCTCCTCATCTTCCTTCTCTTCCTCCTCCTCCTTCTCCTCCTCCTCTTCCTCCTCCTCCTTCTCCTCCTCCTCTTCCTCCTCCTCCTTCTCCTCTTCCTCCTCCTCCTTCTCCTCCTCCTCTTCCTTCTCCTCCTCCTCTTCCTTCTCCTCCTCGTCTTCCTCCCCCTCCTCCTCTCCCTCCTCCTCCTTTCTCCTCCTTTCTCCTTTCTCCTCCTTTCTCCTTCTCTTCCTCCTCTTCCTTCTCTTCTCCCTTTTCTTCCTCCTTCTCTTCCTCTCTATGTAGAATCTCTTCTTCCCACCTACCTATGTGATCCCCCAGTACTCTAGCAAACATCTTCTCAGTTTCTTCTATGTGTTAGCATTGAGCTCTACCATGTGTGATCAAGGCTCAGGAGCAAGGATGTCTCTTCTGAGCCCCATCGCTGCCCAGTACAGCAGAAAGAACAATTACGCTCTGCATGTAGCATGCCATTCAAAGAACTGGCCAAAGACTTGCACGATCAGTCAACAATCTATTATTTCAAGTCCTACTTACTTACAACTGGCTGTCATGCCCAGAGAGATTCCAAAGGACTGGCTGAGGTCATCACAGCACGTTGGTATCAGCAATAGGAACAAAATATGAGCAGATATGTTTTATTAGCATATTGAAAACCATTTTGGAGAACCTATTAGCTTGGATTTCCATTTTAGATCCTGGTTTTCCCAAAGCTATGTAGCCTTGAGCAGGTCTCTTAATTCTCTGGATGTCATTTCCTCTTGCAAAATAAAGTAATACCTCTGTCCTAGAGTAGAAGTGAGGATGACAGGTGACCTCTGTCCATGCAGTGTCAAGTGTGGTTTGAGGCACATGAATGGGCTCAGCCATTGTCCCATCTAAAGAAGCCAAGGACAGCAACACAGCTGAAAAACCAAGTATCAACGAGCGTGGCTTAGTTCTAGAGCAGCCTTAGAACAGCAAGAAGCCAAGAAACCACACAGGAGCTTGTTTTCAAAGACAAAGGAAAAATATGATTAAGCAGCCTGAGAATGCTGTTATACAAGAATAAAAATATTTTCCTTACTAGGGCACTTGTATGTCAACAGCTGATAGGGAGCAGCCACCTCAAGGCCACCGGGCCCCTCCAATGGCACAGTATGGCGTGTGAATCCTTGTGGAGGATGGGTGAACTGGGATAGAGCAGGCCCAGAAGCCAGCTGGACAAGGTATGAGAGATACAGCCTGTGAGATGGGATTCAGTCCACCCATGGCTTCTTCCTCTCCTTTCTCTTCCACTGAACTGGACCATTTCAAAGTCACTGGCAGGAGGCTGGTTTAGCCAGGCCCAGGAAGGGAAGGAACTGCTCCTTAAGCATTAACCAGCTAATATGGTACAGCCATGAAAGACCTGTCAGAGTGACCCCATGCTAGACCATAACACCACCCCATGGGACTCTGCTCATCTGCTCAGTCCCAGTGGCAGTACTGAGAGAAACCAGACCGCCTCCAGCCCACAGGCAAGGCCTCTCAGCAGCTGTCCCACTTATTCACTACCTGGTCCTGTCAGGGCTACACACACACACACACACACACACACACACACACACACACACACACCAGACCCAATGTGTGGGCTTTCCAGCTGACCTCCTATGTCCCATCTCTGCTCACACAGCCATGACAAGTTTCCTTGTCTTCTTTGCACCCTTGCTTCCCACTGCTGTGGAGCTGCTCTGACTCTCTGCTCTCTGGTCTTGGGTCATGGCAAGCATTCTCCTGACCTCGCACACTCCAGCTTTCTGTTCCTACAGAATAAGAGAAGTGCCACCATGGGGCTGCAGCCCCCATCCACCCACAGAGCTGGGAACTCTCCCCTGCCTTGACTCCTGCACCACTGAACTCCCCACCACCGCCCAACAATAATACTTCATAGCTTTTCCATGTGCTCCAGTTGTTTCTGCAGTGCCACCCCCAGTGGTCTCATTGTGTACCTGCCTACTTGCTTCAGCCTTATTAAGGCTTCCTTCTTTTTGTAGGAGTCACCTGAAGCTCCTGGAGCCAGTGACCCAACAGAGGCCAGGCCCCTGAGCACCTGTTGATCTGTCCTCGGACCCAGAATGCCTGTATCTCCCAATGAGAGCCTTGCAGAACATATCCAAAACAGAGTGAGGTCACATTGTAGCTGAAGAGACTCAGAAAGGAGCCTTCCCATTCTCCTAAGAGAAGGGCTATACTAATTTACTGACCTCCAAACCCTGGGTGTACAGGGCGGTTCCCAGTCTACCTCTGGGACTCCTCCAGATAGAGACTCTTAGGGGAAGAAAGTTGGGGCCTGCCTGAGCCTTCAAAAGCCCAGGTTCAAATCCTGGTGTTCTGATCCTTTCCATAATGTCATGCCAACCCCTCTCCATCCAACACCCTCAGAGGAGACTATGAAAAACCCTCCGTCCTTCACAGGAACCACCAATTTCAGATCTTGAAGACTCAAAGGAAAAGCAGCAAGGGGACAGCCATGACCAGGTCCACCTCACCAAGTGCTGCCCAGGAGCAGCCGCATGTGAGGTGGAGAGACCGCCCATCCCCTTCCCATGTGCTGGCTGGGGTCATGGGGCAGGAGGGCAGGATCAGTGAAGCAGGTACACTTCCTTCCCTGTGTGTAGGTAGGCCCTGGGGAATGCTGCCAGGGCAGTGGGACTGGGCCTCCGAGAAATGTAGCATCTTTGTGAGAGCTGGGGCTGGAGACCAGTGGTGTCTGTCCCCAATGCAGTTACAGATGGGCAGAAGCTGGACACCTAGGAACACTTTGCAATGTCCACTCAGAGAGATTTTTCTGAGCAATAGGTACCACCAAACACTTGTAAAAATTTCTCAGGCCTGAGCTTTGCAGACCAGC
The DNA here is from genome assembly GCA_036184795.1 of Tokudaia tokunoshimensis. Lineage (NCBI taxonomy): Eukaryota > Metazoa > Chordata > Mammalia > Rodentia > Muridae > Tokudaia > Tokudaia tokunoshimensis. Next base: position 99,871,486 of record BTHU01000008.1, read on the forward strand.
AGTGAACCTCACACCACCAAAATGGGACTCTGCAGTCTGAAGCGGCAACTGAGGGGCTGATTTGAGAACCTGCCCCCACTGGAATCTATGTCCCAGTTCTCGGGCCACATGGGTCAGGCACTGAAGATCAAGACACAAATGATACATGGGCCCTACTTTCATCAAGTAGCCAAGGATCAAGGAGCATCAAGAATAGCCCGAGACCATGTGCTAAGGGATGTCTGTGGCTAGAGACACAGGCCACTCCCTCCTCCTCCTGAGAGCCTCTACCAATCAGGCCCCCTCCTGCCTGGGCCATAGTGTGGACCCTGTGGCTCCAGCAGCCCAGTCCCAGCTAATCGGACCAAGGTGGTCACTGGTTTAAGAGTGGATAGCAAAGCAATTAAGAACCTGGCTTTTCAGAATTAGGATTTCTAAAGGGAATGAGTTACAGTGGCCAGGCCATGAGATAGGGTTGGGGCCAGGGAGGACGTGACCACCACACACAGAGAGCAGAACCTTTGAAAATCCTGAGTTTAAAGACACCCTTACAGACTTTCGGGGAGGGAGGAAACGGAAAAGGGGAAATGATTTTGAATGTAAATAAAAAAAACTTAGAAAATAAAATAAAATTTAAAAAAAAAAAAGAAAAAGAAAGAAACTCCACCATATTTATCCCCATAATTTAATATACTAAAAATATGCTTATTCCCAGAGAATCCTGTTATACCACTCCTGGGCTTCCCCTGAGGCTTCCCCTGCATGCAATAAGGACACATGCTCCACTATGTTCATAGCAGCCTTATTTATAATAGCCAGAAGCTGGAAAGAACCCAGATGTCCCTCTACGGAGGAATGGATTCAGAAGATGTGGTATAGCTACACAATGGAATACTACTCTGCAATTAAAAACAATGAACTCATGAAATTCCTAGGCAAATGGTCAGAACTTGAAAATATCATCTTTAGTGAGGTAACCCAATCACAAAAGAACACACATGGTATGCAGTCACTGATAAGGGGATATTAACCCAGAATCTCGGAATACCCTAGACACAATTCGCATATCAATAGATTTCCAAGAAGATGGAAGGAGAGACCCCTGGTCCTGGAAAGACTGGATGTAGGGGAATGCCAAGACAGAGAAGCGAGAGGGGGGTTGAATGGGGAACAGAGGGAGGGAAGGGGGCTTATGGGACTTTCGGGGAGGGAGGAAAGGGGAAAGGGGAAATCATTTGGAATGTACATAAAAAAACTTAGAAAATAAAAAAAAAAACCAAAGAAAAAAAGACACCCTTACAGAGTGAATCTGAAGTGTCCCCTACAGGCTCATGTTTTCGGCCTCCAGATTGGGACACTATGCTGATTAGTGTGTGTCCTCCAGGAAGGAGGGCTCTTTGGCAGAAGCAGGTTAGTAGAGGAAAAGACTTTGAAGATGTGATGCAAAGTTTGGGTTCTGGCCTGCTTTCTCTGCTACCTAACCTGCATGAACCCTTGCCACCACAGACTCCCACATATAAGCATCCCCATGAGCTCCACCGTGCCTTCCGTGAAATGGTGGACCGGATCTCTCTGAAGCTGTGAACCAACACAGTCCACCCTGAGGTTGTTTCTGTGGGGTACTTTATTTTTTTAACAGGCTTTTCTTCTTATCTTTATTACCTAAACAATGCAATGCTTAACCATTGCATTAACCATTCCATAGCAATTATATTACACTAGGTATGTAAGGAATATAGCAATGCTTTCAAGTTGATGGAAGAATGTGCTTGGGTTATTGACAACCACTTATTTGAAATACATGGCCTGAGCATCTTCAAAATTTGCCAACCATCCCGTGCAAATACCAACAGAGGATATATCTAGTTATACATAAAAATTGCCTCTCACATGTATTTCCTTTATTATTTGAGTATATTCTCCACCAAAATCAGCAGTTACTTATATGAAAATATAGGTTCTCAGAAACCATATTACCAAGACTTAGAAGCAGTTACTGGAAGACCCACAGTAACAATTTACAGCAAACTTAAAGAACAAGTATTCCCAACTGGAGCTAGTAAATGTGTAATTCATAGGTTTTTCTCATTGCAGGAACAAAGGAGCTAGTAAATGTGTAATTCATAGGTTTTTCTCATTGCAGGAACAAAATGAGTAAGACACAAGAACTTGGTTAGATAGATATGACACAAAACATAAAGTTATCATATAATAAATTTTGTAAGCAAAACATAGGGAATCCAGTTTTAGAAGAAAAACTGAAATTAAAAAAGAGAAAGAAAGAAAAGAAGGAAAAATTCATGCATGTATTGTCAGTTGGTAATAAATCACCACCACATGGAGGGATCCATGGCTCCAGCTTCATATGTAGCAGAGGATGGCCTTTTCAGACATCAATGAAAGGAGAGGCCATTGATCTTGTGAAGGCTCGATGCCCTGGTGTAGGGGAAATGCCAGGTCAGGAAAGTGGGAGAGGGGTGTTGGTAAGTAGGGGGAGGGGGGATGGGATGGGGCGGGGGGGGTTCCAAGGGGTAACGAGGAAAGGGGATACCATTTGAAATGTAAATAAAGCAAAAAATTAAAAAAAAAAAAAGAAACCAGGAAGTGAGCTTATCAGGAAAGAAAAAAGGCATGCATATCATGCTAGGCAAGAATAGGTTGATTTTAAAAGCTGTAAATCAAATCAACAATTGTGGCTGTGAAAAAAAAATTTTTTTGCATTACCAACTGACAATGCATGTGGAGTACTTTATTACTGTGATAAGAAAAGTAACTCATACAGACACAAAGGGTCAGATGACGCTGATCCTGCCGTCAGGGGTCAGAGAGGATGGATCAGGGAGGATGTCCAGATAGCAGGTAAAACTGCAGCAAGGGCAAGGCCAGTGGAACATACAGAATCTTCATGGTGCAGGAACAGGGCTCGAGCATAATCCAATCCATAGACTTCGCCAGCTGCAGGCTCCATGCAAGGATGACTACATAGCTCGGTCTGTGCATCCTTGGATTTTGCATCCTTAAGGAAGACATCAACGCTAGCCTGATAACCACAGCTCAGGCTCCATGCTATGAACAGAGGCATCCCAGGAAGTTATGAAAGCTCCTGGGGTAACTTACACAGTAGGTATGCAAGCGTTCTAATCGGACTCGTCATCACTATGAAAGGATCTTGACAGACAGGAGGACAGACCTATCTTGGCTAGACTTCAGAGGTTTTGGTCTATGGCCAGCTGGCTCCATTGCTAAAGCAGATGTCTTCAAGGCAGACAGAAAGAAGAGAGAAGAGGCTGGGAGCAAAGTGTAGCTTTCCAGGACATGCCCCCGACTGCTGGTGACCCACTTCTTCTGAGACACCGCCTCCCGATAATGTCATTCTGTAACCTCTCAATAGTGCCACCAGCTAAGGACCCAGTCTTCAACATGTGAGCCTTTTGGAAGGATATTTCTATCCAAACCACAAAAATAGGCCATCCTGCTTTTCACAGAGACCTAAAATTTTAATCCCCAAGTTTAGCACATCAATTATCTCCCTTATTCACTACACATGAGGCTGGGGAGTAGATGCTTTTTCCAATACTTATTACTATATTTAGACATTGGGTTCATTTTTTTTCAGTGGTATTCTTGCTGTCTCTCTGACTGGCAGCAAGGATGGAGATCCTAAGAGAAGCCCCCACACTTCTATACACAAGAAAATATATTGCTCCCAACATGAAAATGAACATCAAAGCACAGCCTACCAGAATCTTTGGAATGCAGCAGGGGCTGTCCTAAGAAATGATTTTATGAGTTGTAATTTTAAAACGTCAGAGAGAGATCTCAAATAAATAACTTAATGATGCACCTCAAAATACTAGAAAAATAAAACAAACTCAAAATTATTGTTAAAAGCTAAGTAATAAAACTTGAGGTTTAAAAGATAGCTCAGTCCTTAAAGTGCTTGTCACACAGGCATGAAGACTTGAGTTTGGATTCCCAGAATCTATGGAAATGCAAGCACTGTGGCATGTGTTTATAATCTGAGCACCAGGAAATCAGAGACAACAATTCCCTTGAAATAGACTGGCCAGCTTACCTAGCAAAATCCACTAACTCCAGGTTCAAGGAGAGACCCTGTCTAAAAGAATACGGTGGAGAGCAAATGAGGAAGACACCAAAATTAACCCTTTGCCTCCACATACATAGCATACATGCATGCCTATTTGTATGCACGACACATACTTATATACAAAGAAAATTTAAAACAGATTAAAACTCAAAGCAGAAACTAATAGTGGTGGTGGGGGCTAAGTGTAGAATTGGAGAGGTGAGAATTGGGGGTGGATGTGATCAGAACATATTATATGCATGTATGAACTTCTCAGTTAATAAGAAATCATAAAAAGTGGTCACACCAGCTTCCTTACAGGAAAGGAAAATGAGTCAACACATGTATAGCCACAATATATCACAGAACACAAAGAATAACGGACAAAAATTACGTGACCATCTCAAAAGATACAGAAAGACCTTTAACATCCATTTATAATAAACTCAACATTCATTCATAATGAAAATTCCTGGAAACTGTGGAATGAAAAGATCAAACTTCAATATAATAAAGACTATCTATAATAAATCAATAACAAATGCTATAGTGAGCAAAAATATTTCCTCTAAAATAAGTAATAAAGCAAGTGTGTCTACTATCATTCTCCTCATTCAATAAAGTGTTTGAAATCTTTGCAATAGCAATAGCACAAGAAAAAGAAAAGAGATACTGACAGGAAAGGAAGAAGTCAAATCATCCATATTGGCTGATAATATGACTCTAGTTCAAAAATCCTAAAGACATCAAAAGAAAACTCATTTATGATAAATACTTTCAGTATAGTATCAGTATGTAAAAATCAATAATTAAAAAAATGCTAGCTTTTCTATATGGCCATGCTGGAGTTGCTGAAAAAAATAAAAAAATATAATGCCATTTACAAAGCCTTAAAAATAATAAAGTATCTAGGCATATGCCTAAGCAAAGAGACAAAAGTCTTCTAAAGTGAAAATTATAAAGTACTGGAGAAAGAAATTGGAGGTTCTAGGGGACAGAAAGACCTCCCACGTTCTCCGGTAGTCAAGATTTACAGAGAAACCCTGTCTCGAAAAGCCAAATTAATTAATTAATTAATTAAAAAACCATTTATGTTAACAAACATGGCCATTATTACCAAAAGTGAACCGCAGATTTAATGAAATCCTACACGAGAATCCCAGTGACAGGGAAGATGGGATTGTGGGGGGAGGGGGTGATGGGAAGATGTGCAGTGAGTGGTATATAAAATAAAGTAAAAAATTAATTAATTAGTTAATTAATTAGTTAATTAATTATAAAAAAGAATCCCAATGACATTTTTTTCAGAAAAATAAAAGAAAGGATGCAATCAAGTACAACAGACTGATTAGTCAAAGCAATCCTGAACAAAATGAACAATGCTATTACTTATTATATCAGTTATTAATACCTGACTCCATACTATACCTCTGAGTCATGGCAAGAAAATCTGCATGATTCTGACACAAAACAGACATATGAATCAATGGGTCAGAACAGAAGATACAGAAGTAAGTGTTCACACAGCTGCCTCTGTCTAACTCCTTACAAAGATGCATAAGATGTTCACTGTAAAATGCAGTCCCTGGCAAATGATGCAGGTAAGGATCCTTTAAAGATCCTAAAGACACTCATGCAGAAGACTGAAACTGGATCCCTCTCTCTCATCTTGTACAAAAAAAAAAAGGAAACAAAAGGAAAGAAAGAAAATTGACACAAAATGAATCAAAGTCCTTAATGTAAGACCTGAAACTTAGAAACTATCATAAAACACTAATGAAACCCTTCAAGGCACAGGCATTGGCAGGAAGTTTATGAATGGGATTCAGATAACCAAGGAATACAAGACAATGGCATTTCATCAAATTTAAAAGCCTTTGCCCAGCAAAAGAAATGGTCAACAGAGTAGAGAGCCCGAAAAAAATCTTTGCTTAACTATTTCCCTAGTGGGAAATTAGTATTCAGAGCACATAAAGAACTTGGGGCAAGTAATACAATCAGTAAAGGGTAAATGAACTAAGCCGACACTTTTCAGTACTTGGAAAAAATGGCCAAATGCAAATCAAAATTACACAGAGATTCTATTTCATATCAGTGAGAATGGCTATCAAAGGGCCCTTATATACGTACTGCTGGTGGGACTATACTTCGTCCAGCCGCTGTGGTATCCCCAAAACAAACAAACAAATAAACAAACTAAAACTGTAGAACTTGGCTGGGGGCAGGCAACTTCTGTTGGTAAGATGCTTGTCACCCAAACACAAAGACCCCTGAGTTCCACCCTCAGAAGCCACTTTAACAAAACACAAGCCTGGGCATGGTGACTCATGCAAGCAGTCCCAGCTTGCTAAGGCGAAGATACAGAGATAGGCAGACACCTGGAACTCATTGTCCACCCATATTTGCCAAGGTTCTGACCAGTGAAAAACCCTATCAAATAAAAGATGAATAGACAACCCAGGTTGACTTCTGGCCTCCACATGTATGATAACACATTTGCGTGCATACTCCCCATCCCACAAATACATACATACACACACACACACACACAAATATACACACATACATATATACACACTCACACATACACAAATATACACACATACATACACACATACACATATACACACTCACACATACACACACACATACACACACAAAAAACCCCATAATATTATTTACATAATTCATTTATACCACCCCTAAGACTACACCTCAAGGAATAAAGTCAACCTCCTGTATAGACACTTGCATAGTTGTGTTCATTATAGAACAGTCCAATAACCAATACAGCATGAGCCTAGGTGCCATCAACTGAAGAGTAGATAAAGAAATTCGGTGATTATATATATATATTATATAATATATATATTATATACATATATATATTATATAATATATATACACACAATGAGATGTTAATTCAGCAGTAAAGCAGTAAAATCATATCATTTATAGGAAAATGGATGGAATTGGGATATTGTTATGGTAAATGAAATAAACTAGACTCAGCAAAACAAATATCATACATTTTCTCTCATTTGGAGAATTTATGGCAAATTAGAAGGACAGGAAGCTAAAGGGAGAGCATTAGGGCTGGGAAAGGTGATGAGAAAAAATGAAGAGAGGAGATAGGAAAGGCAATGAAGGTGGAAGATATAATCAAGGGAATATATGTGTGTGTGCAAATACCACAATAAAATTCCTTGTACAATTAATAGACAGTAGTAAAAAAATAAGTGTAACTTCTTTACAAAGCCACAAATATATAGTGAACACACAACAAAAACAGATGAAAATTAAATATGCCAGCATGATACTCACCTGCTAGCTCAGCACTTGGGAGTTAAGGCAGGAAGATCAAGAATTCAAGGCCATCCTCTAGCAGCTACAAGAGTAAGTTCAAGGCCAGTCTGATATGGAAGAGACTTCATCTATACAAATAAATAAAAACACACATATACACTACATACATATATACAATAAAAGCTAGATAAATGAAGAGAAGATATCTCCTGCTCATGAATTAGAAACCTCAGTATAATTTTGCTTTTTAATTTTTGTTTTGGGTTTTTGGTTTCGTTTCTTTGTTTCTTTGGTATTTGGGTATGGGAGAGGGAGAGAAAGACAGAGACAGACACAGACAAACAGAGACACACAGAGAGAGACAGAGAGAGAGAGAGAACATGAAGTTTGGTGGAGAGGGAGGTGAGTCTAGTTAAGGAGGAGAAATGTATGAAATTTTTTTTTATTTTATTTTTTTTTAATTTACATTCCAAATCATTTCCCCTTTCCCGTTTCCTCCCTCCCCGAAAGTCCCATAAGCCCCCTTCCCTCCCTCTTTTCTCCATTCAACCCCCTCTCGTTACTCTGTCCTGGCGTTCCCCTACATCCAGTCTTTCCAGGACCAGGGGTCTCTCCTTCCATCTTCTTAGAAATCTATTGATATGCAGATTGTGTCTAGGGTATTCCGAGATTCTGGGTCAATATCCCCTTATCAGTGACTGCATATCATGTGTGTTCTTTTGTGATTGGGTTACCTCACTAAGGATGATATTTTCAAGATCTGACCATTTGCCTAGGAATTTCGTGAATTCATTGTTTTTAATTGCAGAGTAGTATTCCATTGTGTAGATATACCACATCTTCTGAATCCATTCCTCCGTTGAGGAACATCTGGGTTCTTTCCAGCTTCGGGCTATTATAAATAAGGCTGCTATGAACATAGTGGAGCATGTGTCCTTATTGCATGCATGAAATTTTTTTTAATAAAAAAAGAAATATCATTGGGATGTAGTGGCACATGCCTTTAATACCAGCTTTCCAGAGTCAGTCTGAGTTCAAGGCCAGCCTGGTCTAGAGAACAAGTTCCAAGAAGGCCAGGGCTACACAGAAAAACTGTATCTCAAAAAACAAAACAACAAAAAAGCAAGAAGACATCAATTTGGAAAGGAGACATATTTGAGGGTGGGGTGGAATACTTGGCAGGGAAAGAGAGGTAGGTATGATCAAATACATCATATATGTATATGTGTGAAATTCTCAAGGAAATAACATAACATAGAAAGATCTTTTCAATAAATCATACAGAGAGATGATAAAATCAGAAGAGATAGAGTTGGACTTAGAGTATAATTCAGATCTAACATACCAGACCCTGTCAAAAAGGAAAGGGAACTAGAGAAAACCATAGAGGCTGGGCCCTCTGAGGCTTCTGTCCCTCACAACACTGGAGGCTGGAGAAGCTGTTCACCTCTGGAAGGATGGTCTCTCCACATTCACACCACAATTCAGCCATAAGAAACGATCTGCATCAGCAGTACAGTGCACTTAGTGAAATGCTGTCTAAGACAACCAGTAACCCGAGCTGCCGACAGAAAACCACCAGTGCTCAGTTGCATCTTGGCCTCCAGAGGAACCTGGACTTCAAAGACCATGAAGAGATGGTAAAGACACGGGTGCGGAAGTCACAGCAACAAACAAGGGATGAGACAGGGAGAGAAGAAGGTGAACTCAATAGAGGGCAATACTGCTAAATGATCAATTCTACAGCCATGTCTTCATAATTTGGAAGTAAAAACTGGGGCCCAAGGGAAGAAGGGGTGTAGGGAAGGCTGCAGAGCTAACAGGATTCAAGTTTAACTGTTTTCAGGCAGCTAAGTCCAGTATCTTCCCATTAGGTGGTACTGTAACAAAAGACCACAGGATGGGTGATCACAACAAAGGTTGCCTTGACTCACACTTCTGGAGACTGGAAAGTTCAAGGCCAAGGGTTTGCATCCACTGAAGGTCATGAGATCACAGGTTGGCAGAAATCATCTTATGGCTCAAGAGAAAGCAAGATGGCCGAACTTGCTTTTACAATAAGTCCATTCTTCTCATGCTTACAAGCCTGATGCTGTGACATGACATCAGTTCAGTCATGAGAGCAGATTTTCATGACCTAATCATGTCTTAAAGTTCCCTTCTCTCAGTGCTGTTGTATTGTGATTAAGTCTCCAACACATGAACTTGGGTACATCCATCCAAATCATGGGACTGGGGGGGGGAGCAGTGTCTTGGCAAACTGGGACAGATGGCTTTTGTAGTTACCATGATGGAGGGTGCTTTTCTATTGTTCCAGAAGTTCCTGTCTCCACTTTCCACTGGACTCTAGGTGAATGAGTTCCCTATGTCTGCCAACATGGTGACCCATCTCACTAGGAAGCCTTCTCAGCAACCCAAAGCAATCTCTTGGGCCTATCTACACTTATCCCAGGGCTCTGCATACCTCTGGCTGAGGGTCCCAGTGAGAAAGCAGAGACAACTGTTGCCCTAACTCAGAAAAGGACGGCCTCACACTGCTCAGAGAGGCCTCCCACCAAATCTGGGGATTCCCAAGGATGAGAACGTTGGGATTCGTCCATGAACCAAGTAACAGCCAGGAACATGAAGTCAATAGATGCTAATCAGAGTATAATTTTGTGGAGGGAAAACAAAACACATTCTGAAAACTCTTGTTGCAAAGTTTTGAGATTTCTTTTTATAATGTTAATGAGAGTGTTTATTATTAGTTTCATCCTATAAATGGCCTTTAAGGGAAAAATATAAACATTATCTCAGCCAAGCTAAATGGAACAGGAGATTGCCACTTTTTGGCCAGGCTAAGTGTTGTCTGGGGATCCTAGGGTCCTCCAAGCTGGAGTTATAAAGACTGAAGCTTACAAAGAATAGGAAGGAGAGAAGAATTCACACAGCTACGAGATCACACAGTATCATAGGAAGCCAGGAAGCTAAGAGGGCCTGTCTGACAGGTCTGCTCTTCATCCTCCCCACCACCCCACGACCACCATGATTCATACAAACCAGGCACATTGAACACTCTATCTCCTGAACATCTTTTTACTCCTCCACCTCTGGCTATTACTGAGGCCCTGCCACTATATTTTCTTCTATGAACAACTAAACCAGCTCTTTCCAGGGCTGCAGGGGACAGAACCAAACCAATCTTTTCAGAACAGCTCTTCCTTCTAGAAGTCATTTTACAAATACAAACCCAAAATTTATATATGAGAAAAGGAAAGTTGGGGTCTTATCCAATTTCCTACAATGGACTCATTTATGTCTCTCTCTCTCTCTCTCTCTCTCTCTCTCTCTCTCTCTCTCTCTCTCTCTCTCTCTTGTACTGGGAATTAGACTCATAGCTTCATTCAGATTACTAAGCATGCCCCTTAGCACTGATCATGACCCTTGATGATATATAATTTTTAATGAATTTCATCATTGTAATTTAGCTCATACTCCACTAAGTCATGAAAGTACCAATAAGTTAAGTCTCCACATAGTATATACTCTACAAAAGAAAAAACGGACAGACAAGAAACAGCTCTGCCCACACACTCCCTTACCTGAACAAAATCCAAACTTCTTTATAACAGATTGAACATGACCCTGTCCCTGACAGTCACTGTGGATTCTCACCTTGCATCTGTGTCCCGTGTCTTATACAAGTTACTTCTCAGCACCCCCTGCACAGCAATCTCCTCTGTCTTTGGGTCCTTTGTGTCATTCCTGTGTGAGGAAACCAGGCAAAATCCTATTCATCTTCCTCATATTAGATGGAAGATCTGCCCCAACCACTCAGTTTAAAGTATAGCCCCCACCTACTTCATCCATAGTTCTTACCAAAACCTGTAATGATACTATTTCTGTCTATTTGTTCTTGACTGTTGCCTTCTCCAAAATGGCCCCCAATCTGTAAGCCAACCTTAATGACAGTAGCTTGTACTCAAGGAGTACAATGCCAAAATAGAACACAGCTAATGTTTCCTGCTCTCTGATGGGCAGCTGATGATTAATAAGAACAGAGTGTTGTAGCCAAGGGTATATACACTCCTAGAATATGGGTGGAAGAATGCAGACCCCAATAGAATGACATGACAATTAAATGTACCTCCCCCTACACACCCCCTAGATGCTCTTAATTCCCTTCTTAAATTCCCCTGCCTCCCAAGGAGAGTAACTAGGGATATGGCTGTCTGATTTGTCTCCCTGCCTCCTCCATGTCTACCCTGAACTGTGATGTCTGGGTGGGAAACAGCTTCAGGCTGTAGATGCTATGACAGCACCGCTTAAATTGAATTACTCTGAAATAGGAGACGCCTTCAGCTCTCCCAGGGAGTTCAGAAGTGTTCGCCCTGAGAGTAACTGCACACTGCACAGGAAGAGGCATTCGAGTTGATAAGAAGTTGTTCAGATCACCATCTAAGGCAGCTCGAGCCTTTGAAACAAACTCATTCCTTATTAGCACACACTTGGGATTCCCAGATTGAATATTATTTCGATTACACAAAACCCATTTTTAAGATTTTTTTTCTATGCTGTCAGGATCCTATGTAATTCTATCTCCCCACAATGTTACTTTCTTTCACATACATGGAGTCAATAGAGCTGATGAGAAATGGCGAGAAAAGGAAAACATGAGAAAAAGGCATAGCTCCAGCTAATGGCTCTTAGGAAACTTCCTTCGGTAGACTCGTTTGTGTGTATTCTTAAGTTCTGTGCTGGGCTTCGCTCGTGCTAAGCGTGCCCCTTATCACTGACCATGATCCTAGACAATATGCAATTTTTAATGAAATTCACTATTGTAATTAAACTCATACTCCACTAAGTCACAAAGCTATCAGAAAGTGAAGTCTCCAGGTAGTTTATATGTTGCCTGGAGTGGTGCACTAGCTGCAGCTAAGTCCTTGTCACTGAAATTGTGGCCAGGAAACAGCCACTGAAAAATGAGTTTTGGAACTGACTAACAAACTTCTCTTTTTGGCATACTAACTTTGTCTGTAATTTTAAAAGATAAGAGGGTGAGAAGTAGCTTAAAAAAAAAAACCTGTTCATACAATTTAAATATGATACCCAAAAACCCCAAAAGTGATCAAAGAAAGAAGAGATGATTTGGTCAAAGAAAGAAGAGATGATTTGAGCTTCCGCAAACTTGAAATCTTTTGTGCCTGAAATGTGACTACTGAAAAGGTGAAAATACAAACCACAGAATGGAAGGAAATACCTGCAGACCGTCTATCTGCTGGGAGCCTTGTCCCACAGATACAGAAAGAGTTCTTTCAGCTAAACAATGAAAAGGCAACACAGTTGGTGGCACACGCCTTGAATCCCAGCGCTCAGGAGACAGAGGCAGTCGCATCTCTGAGAGACGTATTTCTAAAGAAACCATACATTATTGAAAAGATATTGATCATCATTCCCCAACAGGGAAATGCCTAATTGGGCCTAGTGGTAGAGGCCCGTAATCATAACTGCATCTATGCAGGAGACCAAAGCAAGAGGCCTGCAAATTCAAAACGGGCCTGGGCTACAGAGAGAGTTCAAAGCCAGCCTGGGCAGCTAAGCGAAACCCTGTTCTCAGACTGAAAAATAAATGGAGGGGCTGAAGATAAGTTCAGGGATAGGACGCAGGCTAAGATCCTAGGTCCGAATCGTAGGACAACAGAAAGTGAAAACTGAAAACGGAAGTAAACTTTTGAGACTATAAAGTATATCTCAATGAAGTTATTCCCCCAAAATGAAAAGCATTCACTCAGTACATTGTCTAAGCATCGCTCGAGGCAGTGAAGAAACAGCAAAGCCAACGTCAGCCCTGCCGTCAGAGAACTGACTTCCTACTGAAATAAGAGGTCTAAGTAAGTTAATTGCACTTAGAGAAGCAGATAGATCCACAAGAGGCTCTCCAATTACAATCAGCATGGCCAGCGGACCAATGTGGGGTGAGAATGATGTGTGAGGTCACTTCCGCTGGAAGCCCCACAGGAACCAGTACTGACACTGTTCCTCGCTTTTAAAACACTGGAAGTTTTACATTGAAATTTCGTGATGCTCAAAATTCAGAAATTCCTAAAAGATTAAAGGAGAGAGAAAAAGAAAGAGAAAAATTGAAGCCAAACTTTAAGGAAAGGGATCTGGTACGCCAGATTGCAAGGCTCCTCGGAGCTCAGAGGTTGTGGGTTCCGGGAACAAGAGAGTGTTGGGAAAGAATTTTCCATGGGTCTTTCTTGTTTCTTCAGGCCTTCTAAAAGAGGCACTGACAACTCTTGCTCAGATCACCCTTTGTGGGATGTTTGAATAGGGAACAGCCATAGCCTACAGAAAGAGGAGCTCCGCGGGAGAAAAAGGCAAAACTAGCTCTGTCGGATATAACAAAAGCAGCATCCTTCTCTGGGATAAACGCTGGGCTCACAGCCCATCACAAATGAGGAGCGTCTTAAGCACAGGGTTCTTCAATTTAACAGCTCACTATGTGCAGAGCATCTATCTGAGCCCACCCTGTATCACCCCATGTGACTTGGTAAGTTGACCAAAACAAGAGGCACAGCAACTTAGAATCACAAGTGGTTATTTCAGCTCTCACACTGAAGTTGGAGCTCACCATAGCGGTGAAGGCATTTGCGGTGGGAGCAGAGGCTGCTGGTCTCAAGGCATTCGATTAGGAAGCCAACCGCAATGCATGCTGGGGTTGGGCTGTTTCTCCTTTATTTTCAGTCCATGATCCTATAGGTCCCATTTAATGGTGCTGCTACAGTTAGGCTTATGTAGCCCCACCTTAGTAAGCCCAATCTGGAAACTGCATTGCATAAATGTCCAGAAGTCTGTCACCCAAATGATTCTAGATCCTGTCAAAACCATAATCAATAAAGACCATTGCAAGAATGGAAATCAGCAAATCTACAGCCACAGAGAGAGACTTGAAAATGTCTCTCAGTAAGTGAGTAATAAGATAGACTAGAAATAGCCAATTATACAAAGGTAGCATTCCATGGGATGCTCTATTCAAAAAGGGGAAATATGGGGTTAGATTTAAAATAATTACAGTTAAGTAAAATTTAAGCTTTATTCCTAAATTATAACAGACAAGGTTTTAAATGCTTAATAAATCATATGTGACCAGTTACTACTTAGACAGGACAGATAAAGAACATTTCTGTCATTTGAAGTCCTGTTGGACACTACTAACATGATTTAAATGCCATAATTAATAAACTGAATCTAATTGAAAAACAAAGAAAATTACATCTATAAAACAAGAATACACAGTTGCATCAAACACATATGAAACTACAAAGCACTGACTATTGGAACACATAAAAAAAAATCCTAAGTGTATGTTTACTAATTCAATATATAGTATTAAAAGCAAAATGTGTACATGTGTGTATGTGTGTATGTGTGTGTACACATACACATATGCCTATATATAAGGAAACTCTAGTTCCCATTTCTTAAATAAGTGGGGAAATACAAGAAAAAATTATCAACTAAGATGAGATTAAAATTCCATATTTATAGGATGCAATCAGCATGAAGCTCAAACCATCTATATCCTAAAGTCCTTTGCTGAGAAAGGTATTAAGGGGCTTGGAATTAAGGTGATTTTGGAGGCCAATAATCACCGGAAAATATGAGGAAAAAAACTCATTTTCAAGGAACTTAATTGACAAACTCTCCCAAATATTCAAAGAAAGGGTAAATACTCAGTTGTAACAAAGCATCCCAGAGCAGAGAAAATTAAATCACTGTGCCTCACTCACTAAAATGTGGTGTCACTGTAACTCACCTCACTAAAGTGCAAAGGAGCTGAGAACACAGGCAACAATAATAAACAAGATGCCAAACAGACATAGGAGCCCAAATCTAAAAATCCCCACCAAACGCATGCTAAAAGCATATGATCCATTTAAATATCCTCTCTTAACTTTCTCTAGTCCCTTGAAAAACTACCAAGTGAATAAAATTATCAAGTTGATAATTATCAAAAAGCTGCTACAAAACTCAAGTAGGGGAGAAATTTCGGAGGTTTTAAAGGTTGAAACTCACCCAGGGCTATTTGCTAGCACCAGTGTAACACACATGGCTAGAGATGGCCCCAACAAAGCAAGAGCTCCAGGTGCCCGGCACTGGCAGGAAGAGGCACGCCCTCACTCGCAGCTGAAAATGACACCCTGGCAAATGAATGCACAGGAGTAAAGAAGCCCTAATCATGAGTTCACTAAGAACATCAACTGCTCTGAAGGAACAGAAAGAACAGGGGGCAGGGCCATGGAAAGAGCAAGAGAAGAGCTAAAAGTAAATGCAAAGGATGAATCAAAAAATTCCCAAGACCTATTTAGAGAAAAAAGTTAATATTCTACATTAAAAAGAAAAATGAAAAAGTCAGCTGTAGTGCCCTGGGTTTTTAAAAAAGAAGAGAAAGACAGACAGACAGACAGACAGACAGAAAGAAAGAAAGAAAGAAAGAAAGAAAGAAAAGGAAAGATGCAAAATTGAAGATACTAAGAAGATACTAAGTTCTGGGCCTGGAAAGATGGCTCAGGAGTTAAGAGCACTGGACAGATAAAGAACATTTTCTAAAGGACTCAGGTTCAATTCCCTGCACCTACATGGTGGCTCACAACCATCTGTAATTACAATTCCAGAATTCCCTCTTCTGGCTTCTACAGGCAGCAAGCATGCATCAGTATACAGGCAGGTAATTATTTTTTGGAACAAACAACAACAAAAAACAATGCCAGGCTGGGCGTGGTGGTTCACACCTTTAATCCCTGTACTCAGAGGATTAAAGAGGCAGATTCAGGCAGATCCCTGTGAGCTAGAGACCAGCTTGATCTCCAAAATGAGTTTCAAGCCATCCAAGGCTACAGAGTGAAACCCTGTGTCAAAACAAACAAAAAGAGAAATCCAATACACTTTCACTGAGGGAGAGCTTGACGAAATTATTAGAAGGAAATAAGTATTCTTAATCTTCACAGGAAAGTTCTATCAAAGAAAGTGATGTTGTCTTTTCTTGTACAAAAAAAGATACCAGAGTTTAAGGGGAAAGAGGAAACATTTGAGAAAAGATTAGTGAGGATGACAGCCCATTATGTGTAGTTTACTAGCAAACTCCACATAGCAGGAGATCACACAAAGGCCAGAAGGAGCAGATCAAGTATGAAACATAAAGACATAAAGCAGACAAAAGCCATCATCCTAACCTAGAAGCTATCTCTAATAGATAACTACTTGAAAAGAAAAAAATTAGTTCTTTCCAAAGGGGTTTCACTGGGTATACCAACCATACAGAAGGGCAAGACCATGCCCAGGAGTGTGTGTGTGTGTGTGTGTGTCAGTGTTTTACTCAGGCTTGTGGTTGTTGTTGTTAATTTTTTTCTTGCTTTATAGGTCTTTTGCTTATAAAATATGGTTTTCTATTTTGTTTGTATGAGTTTTCTATGGATGTGAAAGTGTATCTTGGTATCTATGTGCGTTTCTTGTGCTTTCTTTCTGTCTATCTGTCTATCTTTCTTTCTTACTTTCCTTTTTGTTTATTTCTTAGTTTTTCAGAGTCACAGTTCTCTGTGTAGCCCCGGCTGTCCTGTGCTTGAGAAGATGCAGTACTGTCAAGATGTGAGTTCTTTCCACTTTGATTTACAGATTCAACAAAATCCAAATGAAGATCTCAGTGGCATTATACGGATACTAGCAAGTAGATTTGAAGATTATATACGGGGAGGCAAAAGACCTAGAATAGCCATCACAGTTGAAGGTCTAACGCATCAGCTTTCAGCCTTACTGTACTGCTGCATTAATGGAGCTGGGCGGTATGAGAGAAACAGCAGGCAGATCAACAGGACAGAAAGCAGGACCCAGACACGGACCTGTTAAACACACTGTCCTGGTTTGCTTTTGGCTGCTGTGAAAAAAACACTGGTTAAAACCAGCTTGGGGGGGGGGTGGTTCATTTCACCTTACCCTTTATAGTCCACCATCAAGAGAAACTCTCAGAATTATCTTCCAAGTACCCATAAGAGCTCTTTAAGCCCCAAGCATTCAATAGTTTTTCCAGCCCAAAATTCCGAATGATTTCACAGTCCTTCCCAAAAGAAACATGGTCAGGCCCATCACAGTAACAAATTTCTGTATTAGTTTTCATTCTTTGTTGCTGTGATAAACACTGATCAAAAAAGCTGGGAGAGAAAAGGGTTTAACGTATATTTTACAGTTCACCAGGGAAGCCAGGAACCTGGAGGCAGGAACTGAAGCGGAGGCCATGAGGTGCCCTGATTAAGGGCTTTGTTTCCTGTGGCTGGTTCTGCTGCCTTTTTCATACGACCCAGTACCAACTGCCCAGGAGTAGCACCAGCCACAACAGGCTGGGCCCTCCCACAAGAATATCAATCAAGAAAATACACCACAACATGCCCACAGACCAATTTGATAGAGGCGGTTTCTCAACTGTGGTTCCTGCTTCTCAGGTGACAAGAGGGAAGGATGGCAGGAGACAAAGAGGGCTGTATGTGGAGGGGGAAAGCACAGGGAGGAGATATGTGGACATGGGCCAGGAATATAGCCAGTAAGTAAGTGGCACAGCTGTGATTTAAACCCAAGCAGTTTGAATCTAGGTTAATCTAATTAATCATGCAAACATGGGGGACTGGAGAAATGGCTCAGCAGTTAAGAGCACTGATTGCTCTTGCAGAAGTCCTGAGTTCAATTCCCAGCAACCACACGGTGGCTCATAACCATCTGTAAAGGGATCTGATGCCCTCTTCTAGTGTGTCAAAAGACAGCTACAGTGTACTTATATAAATAAAAATAGCCAGGCAGTGGTGGCCCACACCTTTAATCCCAGCACTTGGGAGGCAGAGACAGGTGGATTTCTGAGTTCGAGGCCAGCCTGATCTACAGAGTGAGTTCCAGGACAGCCAGGGCTACACAGAGAATCCCTGTCTCGAAAAACCAAAATAAATAAATAATAAAATAAATCTTAAAAAAAAAAAAACATGGAAAGGTAGGTAGATCTCTGTGAATTCCTTCCTAGCCTGGTCTACGGAGCTAGTTCCAGGACAGCCCAAGCTATACAAAGAATCTCTGTCTTGAAAAGAAAAGGAAAAAAAAAAAAGATGGAGCACACAGATAGCAAACTTATAAAATGGTAGCAGATTAATAATTACAGATAAAAAAATGATAACTAAAGCTGTAAGAACAATTTTACTTAAAAGCTACACAAAAAGAATTATATTGCTTAAAAATACAATTCATCCAAAAGACTGGAAACAGAGAAACAAAATCTAAAATCTACAATTACCAAAGAAGTATATCTGTCAGGCTGATGGTACCAGGCCCACACAGTTTTACACGATACCGTTCAGTGTATAGATTTCCATGTTTCCAGGTTATTCTTACATAGCTAATCTAATATCGATACCAAACTTGGAAATAAATTTAAAAATAGTACAAACCAGGGGCCAGCACTTGGGAGGCAGAGACAGATGGACCTCTGTGTTTGAGGACATCCGGGTCTATATAGAGAGTTCAAAGGCTACATAATGAGACTCTGTCTTAAAAAAAAGAGAACAGCAACCCAGCAGATCAATGTCAAGGTGACTTTAAATTGTAAATATATTGGCAAACAGAACCTAAGGGCACATTTTAAAACTGTACTATTAGGGCCATAGAGATGGTTCAGTTAGTAAAGGAGCTGGGTTCACACACCTGTAATCTTTTTTTTTCCCCCTCTGCCCTAACTTTAATAACAGCTCTTAAACACTTTAACCTCCCTTCTAGCCCAGCACCCACCAGTCAGTAGAAAAGAAAGATTATTAGGATTCAGGGAAAGTGGACTTGTTTAGAAATTGTTCTTTAGAACAAATTCCATCTATGTTGTCTGGAAATCAGCAGTTTGGTTCACAGGTCAGCAGTGGCAGCTCAATCCACTCACAAACACTTCACGGATACACCAGCAGTCCAGTCCAGTAGTGTTGGGATAGCAAACATGAATTAGCAGCGGTGGCACGACCTAGCAGGGACAGCCAGGCCTCAGACAAACAGGCATGAGTCAGCAGGAGGGAGCAGGACCACCAGGGACTCCAGGAGAAGTTCTTTGCCTCTCTCAATGAAGCAGAGATCAGCAAAGACTCAAGACCAAGAAGCATTGCAAAGCAAGCAAGTCAAGCACTCCACCCCATTGTCACTGTCCCTTGAGTCCTATTTATACTCCCCCCAAACATCATGTGTCCTCCACAGGTCTTGCTTCAGCATTTGAGTCTGTCTTAGCAAAACTCCACATGAGTCTTTATCAGCTGACATCATTCTGCCAATCGGCCTGAGTCCGCAGAAGCAGCAGAAGCTGCCGGAATTCAGGAGAAGTTCTTTGGCGAGTTTCTCTTTATGGCGTCAGAAACATCCTTTCACCTGTGTCTGCTCTGACTGCCACATGTGTTCCATGTACACACTCACACACCTCATGGACTTACACACCACACACACACACACACACACAGAGAGAGAGAGAGAGAGAGGGAGAGAGGGAGGGAGAGGAAGGCGGAAAAGAGAGAGAGAGAGAGAGAGAGAAGAATCAGAAGGATAAACCTGAAAATAAACATGAATGAATCAAGCTATATTTCTATGCAATGAAATGACCTCACCAAAGAGAAGCATGAATCCAAGTACATTTTGAGTGCAGCAATTTAACTGTGGTCCTTCAATCAGAAGCAGGAAAAACGCACGTAAATCTTGAAACTTTTTACTAAGTTGGTTGAGACGATTAAAAATCTATCAAGTCCAAATTAATCTGTATGAGTTATATGAATGAATCAATTGGTAAACAAATCGACAGCGTCTGGGGTTCTCATCCTGAAAGAAATGAGAAGGAAGCAGGAAGTAAGGGAAGATTTGCAAAGAAGACAAGACTTAAGAGAACTGGAGGAACGTAAGTCTTCCACTGCAAGAGGAGACAGACAAATGTACAATCTTCTTAAGAGGCAGAATGATAAAGCCAATGATCAAGATGACAATGATGATGATAAAAGACACGTGGTGGGGTTTGGCAATGTTTCTATAAATTTGAAAATACTTCACTGAAAGGGCAGAAGAGCACAGCGCTTTTGCCTGTTCATTTCTGAGCAACGGGGCTACTAGCATGCTTACCTGGCAAAGACATGCAGCACTCCCACAAAGCCTAGAGCCAGAAAAAGACCCCTTCTCTCATTATTTATCTTGCCCTGCAGGTTCCTGTGGACAGAATTAGACAAGGGAAAGAGACCCTGGGTGTAGAAGTTGATGAAGAGGGGAAACTGTCACCATTGCAAACTACACAACTGCACAACCCAGAAGACAACTAGAAACCAGTGAGCCTTCATAGGATGGCTGAAGACAAAAGCAGAAATCATTGGGTTTTGAGGATAACAACAAAGCCCTGAGGTTTGACTTCCCCCTGAGGACTTGGTAAACATCTGCTATTTACCTTCTTCCCCAGCGTTTAAGGCCGAATCACTACTCGAATGTCAGTTTGGCAGCCTTAAAATAATGCAGGATTAATGATTTGGTGGCCACCTAGGCCACCATCACAGCCAATCCTTAAACAACAGCAGCAATACAAGAGCATTCAGTGATGTTGCCAAGCAGTAAAGATGGCCGACTGTCTCATGCCACAATTACCAGGATGACCACAAGGCTAGCAGACAGCTGAGCTACTTTCAGTGTTCCATTAGAGGCAAAGAAATTAATATACAAGTGACTTTTGAAGTTGTTCTTTCTTACACAAAAAAATCGAAATCTGGATGTCAACAGTGCATGTAAAATGGCCTCGGGAATAAGACAGGAGATCTCGTGCTTTGAAGGTAACAATACAAAATGTCGGTTAAGCTCTGACAAGGCAGAAAAATGCTCACACTAGATCACCATTCCAGTGAAACAACCATCACAAACACTCAGAAAAAATGAGCTCACTGCCCTGGCTCTCAATTCACTAGCAGCTGACCAGAGGCTGCAATCTCCCAATTTGAATTATTTTTGAAATGCAATTATTACTCACATGGCTAAAAATAAATAGCAATTTAAGCCATTTAATTCTGTATTAAAGTAGATGCGTGTATGGTGAAATCATCTGGGCATGCTAGATCCATAATCCCAGCACTTGGGAGGTGAAAGCTCAAAGAGGAGTCGGGGTCGACTTCTGCTGCACAAGAGTTCAAGGACAGCCTGATTACATGAGACTGTGTCAAAAGGGGGGGGGATTAAATTAGGAATAAAGAAATGGCCAGTGTCAAGAGCACCAATGGGGTCCCAAGTCCTTGGTCGCTTCAGTCTCACAAACCCAAGGCTCAAGAAACTCTTGGGTCCCATTTATTCATGTCCTCCTTATAACCAGTTTCCTGTACCCAAGTCCCCTCCTGGGCCTCCTTCCCTCAATGAGTCCCAGCTGTGTATATCTAATTACCTGTCATTTTTGCCAATTTAGTCCACACAGAACTTTAAGCATCTTGTACTAATTAGCTGGATCACATTGACTGTTACCAGTGAGCATGCGTACCAATCCACCCTACAACATTTGGGCATTTTCCTTTTCTATTTGGAAACCAGGGTCTCACTCTGTAGCCGTGGTTGGCCTGGAACTCCTGGAGATCCACCTGTCTCTTTAACCCTCAAGTGAGAGGATTAAAGGCTTTACCATGAAGACCATCTTCTTTGGACTGTTTAAGGAGGAGGACAAGATCAGATAAGATGCGGAACATCTGATTGGAAGCCAAGCCCAGCCAATCCTCAACCATGTGAATCCTGCACCATGAAAGCACTTAGAAGCTGCTTCCTCTTGGCTCAGACGTCCCTTTAAGATGCAATGACTTTCTTACTGTTCTCTAAGCATTTGCCTTACGATGTGGAGGGACAAGGCAGGCAAGGCCAGCAGTACAAGTAACAGACCTCTATTATAAACCTTGCAGTAAATAGCTAATATATAGTAAACATTCACTACTTCCATAAACATTGCACATACCACCCTACAACCACCTGGGACAGCAGGGTGGCATTGCCCACATTTGCATGAGAGGAAAGGGAGGCCCAGGGGAGGTGAAATGACTTGCCCAGGATTGCCCAATTAGAAACTGGTAGAGGGTTGGAAACCAAGATCCCTGCTAATTTGCTTCTGTCCCAGTCTTCAGATCAGATTTTGTGCCAGAGAAGTTCGCGAGATCAAGCAAACAACAGATATGGGGGGCCACCCACTCAGCCCTGAGACCCTCCCTGTGTGCTGCCCCTCTCCGTGATAAGCCATCTTCCCTTACACTGTGACTCTCTTGTCTCCATCTTCAGTAGCACCCTATTCAGGAACCTTCCGTTTCTTAGATTCTTGGATTGATCAAGGGTCACAGGCAGACCTCTCCAGGTCCCAAAGCAAGCTTCATCCACCCCACCCTCGGCCTGGAGCTCTGAGGTTGCCTGAGTTACCTGGGAGCCAGAGTGCAGCAAACAACGCTTCTTCTTGCCCCAAGGGAAGGAGCCTCTGGAATTTCAGGTTCCGACCAGGGCCTTTGAAACCCTCCAGGAGCCTGAACTGGCCTCCCAGAATTGTCCCTAGGCCCCTGTTCCTTAGGAAAAATTTCCACCTAACAGGCAGAAATTCCAGAAATTCAGCAGGAGCGTAATATCTAGACTGAAGGCCAGCATGCGCTGAATAGCTCAGGACAAAGGCTATCAGAGTTTTAAATTCCCTTCATAGCGCTAATATCGAAGAACCAGCACAAGAAGGTTCCCGTGTGACCACAGGCAGTCCACAGACTTAAATGTCCATCTAAAAGGGCCTGGTTTACATGAAGCATGTCGCCACAAAGTGTATCACCTCATCTCTGAGGAGCAGTGGGAGGAGCTTTCCTACAAAGCTCAAGCTGGTCTGGACTGCCTCGACAGACTCCGCCTTAAAAAAAAAAACGAGGCAGGATTCGAATAGGGTGAAATTTTATATGACTCTTAAAAATGTAAGGGAGTATAAATAATATGTGCATGATTTTCTTTTAAATAATCAAGATACTCTAATATCATAATTACCTCCAAAATGAGGACTCATGTCGCTAAACGACAAGCATTAAGAGGAAGTATTTTGTTATCGTCACTAGGCATTTAGAACACATTACCTATTCTAAAAATCCATGATGGGCTCTTTTACCCAGTTAACACTCCACCAACTTGATATGCCAAATAGGACTTGAAGCTGCAGCTTAGATCGATGTGCTGGGGCAGTATGGGCGTCAGCAAAGTTAAAATGGCAAATCTATTTTGGCTAGAGACCGGATCCTAGAGAATTTGGTAACACTTTGACATGACTTTTCAACTACATACTGGATTAAAAACAGATTAGACGATATACCTCCGAGTTGTGGTTAACATCCAATTCAATAACTCATACTTCAGCTGACAGTATAATGCTTAAAAGACTGGCTTGAATAATAATGATAATAATAATAATCATCATCATCATCACAGACATGTTAACTTTACATTCTGCTTCACCATTCCTGGAGGATGATTGAGTGGTCATATAAAAATCAGAAAGAGGCCTACATTTCTGCAGAACTTCCGGTACTATAGGTCTATCCAGAATTGCGCCTCAGGGTCCTGATATGGCATTCCACTCGCGAGACTTGAGTAGTGATGCCTTACAGATACAATCTGATGAAAGCATACAAGGCCCACAATCCAAAGCGGAAGCGAAGGCCTACAATTCAAATGGTTGCCCTGGCAGTGCGACGAACCCTTTTCCACGCTCTGACCTACAAACTACAGCCATGACAATTGGTCAGCTCGACGTTCCTGGGCGGAGCCTGGAAGGGGCGGAGCTTAGTGTGACATTTCCCGATTTTTCGACGTAGTTTCCCGCGCATCTCCTGAAATATAAATGGCATCCAGGGTGTATCCGGTGTGAGGAAAGCGCAGGAGCACGAGACTGCAGACGCTCCGTCCGCGCCATCGCGCTTGCCCGCGCTGTACCTCGCACCCGCGCCTCTCCAGCCCCGCAGCGCTGTCCACATGCTGAGCCCGAGGCCCCGCAGCCCCAGCACCGACCCCGCGCCCTGCTGGTCACCGCAGCCAGCAGCACCCAGCCCCGCCAAGCGCCGCCGCCTCCACCAGGAGCCCGCGCGCCCTGAGCCCATGGCTCAGCCTGAGCTGGAAGCGCCCGCCGGGCCCGCCAGCAGCGCGCTCACCTCCGTGGTGTTCCTGGCCGCCGGCTGCGCCCTGCAGCTGCCCCTGGACGGCGGCGTCGACCTGCTGCTGGAGCCAGAGCCCACCTCGGTCCTGCAAGTGTCGCTCCAAGGACACACCATCCTCCTGGTCCCCGAGGGACTCCAAGCCTCCACCCAGTTTGGACAGCCTGGGTTCTCGGCCTGCAGCCCGCAGGGAGCCACTCCCCAGGATATGCCCCAGGACCTCGTCCTCAGTCTGCAGCAGGAAACCTTCTGTGAGTACTTCTACCAAGAGGATGGCTGTGATGAGGATGCAGACTCGGACTTCCTGGCGTCCTGGGCTAGGCCTCTAGATGGTCAGGCCGATGGGAACCTTTCCTCCATCACAGGGGTGCCCAGTCCTTGGTCTCAGGACAGCGTCCCAGGGCCTTCCACTGGAGCAGAGCGATATTCTCCGAGGTCCATCTGGGAACTGGACAGCTACCTGGTGGGACCCTTCCCTGACTCACCACTGCAGCCTCTGCCTGCATCTCCTTCCCCAAGTCCCCTACAGCAGCGTCTGCCAAGCCCTCCACGCTCTCCACGGGCCCCTTGCAAGGCCCGGAGGAGACTCTTCTATGATGAACTGTCCTGCATAAATCCTTAATGCCCTGGAAGAGAACTGCATCCCAAAGTGCCTTTACAGAGCCTACGAGGTTAGGGTGGCACTCTTGGTTTTGAAGTGGGCAGAATGTAGAATATTGGATCTGTGATTTGCTGGAAGAAAGATCCTTAACGTTTTCTATTGGGTATTTAAGTCCAATTAAGTACTGGGACATTCTTATATGTAATGTAATAATGCACTTACTTGAACTTTGTCATAAAGTACTGTCTTTTCTGTAAAAAGCTATTTGATAGTCTTTGTCCTGCTGAGGATGTTTCTTTATAAAGTTTCTGATCGTAAAATAACGTTGGTTTCTGTTTTGGTTTGGTTAAGTACAAAGACTTTGTCCAAATGTTAGATTTAATAATTGGATTAAATTGCGTTTTTAAAACTTGAGAATTAGAGTATCTTCTTTTTTTAAAAAAAAGATTTATTTCTTTATTATATGTAAGTACACTGTAGCTATCTTCAGAAACACCAGAAACTCAGTGTGAGCCACCATGTGGTTGCTGAGATTTGAACTCAGGACCTTTGGAAGAACAGTCGGTACTCTTAACTGCTGAGCCATCTCTCCAGCCCTAGAGTATCTTCATGTAAGAGCTATGTTGAGCCCTGAGTCGCTGGTATACACATAGCTACATGATAAGAGAAGAAATAAGACCAGGGTTGGGACTAAAAGACTTTAAAAATTAGATACTCTTTGAGAGACTTGAGAAGAGATGGTTGAAAGGAGAAACAATTGAGGAGTTGCCTTAAGGTATCCATTGTTAAATTTTTAGAAATTTTTGCTTTCTACAATGGTGTTCCATGGTGTCTTTTTTCATCAGTCCATGTGATGGTTTGGTGGTGACATTTCTTACAACAACTAAGAACATTTTCATTTCTACTAGTCCATAGAATTTCCTTTAGATTGTAATCACTCTCTGTGATAGTTTTGCTTTGGAAAGTAGTTGCTTTGGGAAGAGAGTAGTTGGTTGGTTGGTTTGGGTTTGGGTTTTGGTTTTGGTTTTGGTTTTCAGTTTTTGAGACAGGGTCTGTCTACAGAGCCCTAGTTCTCCTGAAACTCACCATATAGGTAGATCAGGCCAGTCTCAGAGATCCACCTTCCTCTGTCTCCCAAATGCCAGGATTAAAGCTATGTGCTCAGGCTGGAGAGATGGTTCAGTGGCTAAGAGCACTGGCTGCTCTTCTGAAGGTCCTGAGTTCAAATCTCAGCAACCACATGGTGACTTACAACCATGCATAATGAGATCTGACTCCCTCTTCTGGTGTATCTGAAGATAGCTACAGTGTACTTACAATTTTTTTTTAAAGGCATGTCCTTCCTTGCCTGGCTTCTTTGTATATTATTTTTTTGGTTTGTTTGTTTGATTGTTTGTTTTTATTCACATCATTCCTAATATTAAATCTCAATCTCTCTCTCTCTCTCTCTCTCTCTCTCTCTCTCTCTCTCTCTCTCTCTCGTGTGTGTGGTGTGTGCTTTGCCTATGTATATCTGTGTGTATATCTATGAACTATATGAATACCTGAGTGCCTGTGTAGGCCAAAAGAAGACATTGGATACCCTGGAATCAGAATTAGAACTACGGACAGTTTGAGCTGCAATCTGGATGCTGGGAATAAAACTAAGTTTCTCTATAAGAGCAGCCAGTGTTCCTAACCACTGAACCATCTCCTGAATGGTCCCATATCTTATAAGGAGATAAATCAACACCGATGAAGCAGATCGCAGCATAAATCTTTAAAGTATTAGGAACATTGGTAATTATATTTTAGATTCTTCAAGTTCATTGCTGGCTTCTTTCATTTCCTATTCTTGGTCTCCATCCTTTCATTCTACCTTCATGTGTCTTCACTTTAAATTTTTTAAAAAATACATTTATGTATTTGTTTTGTTTGTGTGTGCATCCCAGTGCCCTGTCAAGGTCAAAAGACAATTAGCATGACTCAGTTCTCTCCTTCCATCCTGTGGGTTCCAAGAATTGAACTCAGGTTGTCAGGTCTGGCCACAAGCCCCTTTACCCTCTGAGCCATCCCACTGATCCCTCTTTTATCTTCTTATTTGTGGGACTGTGGTGTGAGACAAGGCCAACTCCATAATCCTGTGGCCATCAGTCCTGTAGCCAGGCCCCTAGTGTTCTGGCTGGACTCCACCTCTGCAGTCACCTGGCTATAGCCAGGCTTTCTCCGCCCCTCGGTTAACCCAGGCAATTATTTAAGGAGGCTTCCTGCCCCTCCGCGCTCTTTTTATCCCTCGTTATCCCTCTTATCTCTCCCCTGCTCTTCTCTCGTCTCTCGTTCTTCTTTCCACGTGGTCTTTCTCTTTATTTTTCTATCTCCTTTTCTCTTTTTGTTTTCTTAATAATAAAGCACCAAAGCTATGAGCCGTCTCTTACTAAATTCGCCGCATGGAGTTAGCCTCAGCGTTCTGAGCCTTCAGGGAAAGATGCATCTCAGTCAGGCCACCTCTCGGCTCAGTCAGCCAAACAGCCTACAGGTACTCGGGAGGTCCATGCCAGATCAACACCGCCTTCTGAGCTGGACCTCCCTGCCCTGCTGGACAGCCTCATGCTCCATAGATACTCCGGCTGGGTCAGCACTTGCTATCGTGGTGAGGCGCACACGTCCTGCTGGCGTCCCCTATCCCTACACGGACTCTGCACCTGCCTATGTCTCTCCTATGCAGGATTTGCCACCGCCTCTGCCCGAGCGAGACCCACGCACCGCTTCTGCCCCCTCCCTCCTCTCTTTTCTTTTTTCCCCCACACTTACTATGCTAGGATTTTTGGTTTTATATAAATAGGGTTTCCTTGTATATCCCAGGCTTGCCTTCTGCTTCAACGTCACAAGTGCTAAGATTATAGGTGTATGCCACCACATCTGACCACCCTACCAAAAAAGTCTTGGGAATTCTTTCGTTCATGACCTATGTGGTAAGTCTTAGTTTCTGTCTGAAAATGTTTCAATTACACCTACAAACTCATGCTATTTTACCTGGGTTTATCTATATTCCCTCGTTACTTTGAGATGCTATTCTTTCTTGGTGTTCACTGATGAAAACGAGAAGTCTCTCTGTTTGTACTGCCATGTCTTTGTAACTAATCTGCTCAGTTTAGTGTCACGTTGATATGTTTAGTCACGGAAATCTGTCGTCTGGGACTCAGTAAACTATGTCTTCAGGTTAATTCCTCCTTAAAGTCTCAATTTCTGAAAGGAAATCGGGCTAGGGAATAGGCTCAGGAATAAGAATGTCCAGGTCTCTGTTTGAAAAGAGAAGAAAAGGAGTCACTCTTTTAGGCCTCTGAACCTTTCTGCATTAGGGAAGCGGTGATCCTGTTTAATGAAGTCCTCCCCTTGTGTCTCCATTGCCTTAATTTCCATGTATTTTCTCTCTTGTAGTTAGCTCATCCTTCATCCTCTTCAAACTTCTGCTTGTTTTCCTTACATATTCATTAATGCTCATTCACCAATGTTCATTTCAAAACTTCTAACTAAATGTTCCACTAAAATCAACTTGCCTTGGAAGCTGCAGGGATGGCTCAGGGGTTAAGAGCTTCTCTGCCAGGTCCACTCTTAGCACCTACATAGCATCTCACTATCTGTAACTCCAGTTCCAAAAGATCCAATGCCCTTTTTGGACTCTGGGCATACATGTGGTGCAGTGTCATGCATACAGTCAAAACAACAACATACACATGAACTCACACATACATACACACACAGTTTCAGGCACCACAAAATGCCAATTCCCAATGTTCACACAATAGTGATGCTGGGATAGAATATCTATATTCCTATCCCACATTAATCAATAGTCAAGAAAATGTCCCCACATATATGACCAAAGATCAATCTATTGGAGGCAACTCCTCAATTGAGGTTCCCCCTGTGTCAAGCTGACAAAAACTAACCAGTTACAACAGCTAAGTTGACTTAGCTGATCTCCAGGAATCATTCTCAGTCTCCAGAGGCAGTCTGCTCCCATTACTAATCAAAACATACAGAACCTGCCATATGTTCTAAACCAAGACAGGATGCCCAGTTCTAGAGCACCCAATGTGTTTGCTCAAGGCCTTTGTTCCAGTTGCCTCCCAGGCCAACTCTTCTGTCCCCCATTCATATTTCTGTGTATAAATCTCCATATCAAAGTCTTCACATGCTGATTAAAGACAGCTAATGCCAAGGGTTGTCCCTAAGATGCTTTAACAGTGTTAAATCATAGCACTTGTGTAGTCTGTTGCATGCTACAGCCACACAGAAAAATTTTGTGGATGTTCTCACTGAGAAACAAATGGAAGGAACATACCTAGCAGTACCTCAACCATTTGAAAACTGGAGCACAGAGTAGTTATATGAGGTATAACTTTCCCACACATAGTGGCTTTTACTTATAAATCCAGCACTTAGAATGTTGAGGCAGATTGACCAGTAAGCTCAAGGACACACTCAGGCTACATGGGGGAAACATAGTTACATACTGTGGAATTGAATGCCTGCTTCTAGGACTGTAGGTGTGAGAAAGAGAAGGAAACTGGTTACTTTCTGATAAAAATTTAATATGGTATCCAAACAATCCGTCAGATAGCATCCAAACAGTTGTTGTCTCCTTAGAACTAAAGGTGGAGGGAAACTGAATACCTGGCTAAAGATTTACTGTAGGGGTGGAAAAGTAGGGTGGAACGTTCCATATGAACTAGGTGCATCTACAATGATATCAAGGCACTGATCAGACCCTTAAATATTGGATGAATACACATCTTAAAATCCCAGGCCCCTCTCCATTCTCTTTGCCTGCAAAAATAGCCCGTTCCTCCCTGCTAAAGTTTGCCATTCTGCCTCTATATTAAAATGACGCAGATGCCTTAACTTGCCAAGGAAACACATGCTACACACTCTCCATCACAAGTAACCACGTCCAACACAATGTAACCCAGTCAGAGAAATGCTGCAAATGTAAGTAATGAAGGAAACTATGTACACTACGAGAGCAGTAGGACTCACCCAACATTAAACACTAAGAGGCAGGTGCAGGACAGAGGTAACGAAGGACATGGAGAAAGAGTTTATCTATTTAGAAGCACTCTTCCAAAATATAGGACTTAGTGCATGGACCCTCTAAGACAGTGCTAACATTCTTACATGCTGCTCTAGGAAGCCCTGGATATCCCACTGTCAGTTAAGTAATAACATTGTGAATGTATAGACAGATAGCGGAAGAGATCCAAAAGTCAGAGGGACACAGTCAGGATAGCATGAATCTACCCAGGGCTATAATGTATCAGACATTATATCATACACAGGAGCCTCCATGGAGACCACAGAACAAAACGGTAAGGAGTGTACGGAAGTCATAATTTCATCAAGAAGCTCAGAAGAGAGCTGGGCAGAGCTGGGAGCTCCTCCAGCACCCAGGAGGCAGAGGCAAGTCTGTGAGTTCGAGGCCAGTCTCGTCTACAGAGTAAGTTCCAGGACAACCAGGGCTACACAGAGAAACCTGGTCTTGGAAAACAAACAAACAAACAAACAAGCAAGCAAACAACAACAACAAAAAAGCTCAGAAAAGGCCCAGGTGATGGAAGCACATGACATTATAAAGGCAGACTTTTTGTTAGCCCAGCAGGACAAAAGCATGTGAAAGACTAAAGCTACAAACAAGTAATGCTAGGTCATACACGCCAATACAACTCAAACCCACAATCTATCCAGCCACAGTTCCAGATGTTGAACCATTGCCTCTGCTATAACTGATGCCAAGCCGATCATAATTTGGTCAATAGCTGCAGATTTCCTAATATTCTCTTCCAATTACTGCACACGATAAACCAGAAAAGGCCATTCCCAAGAGGAGCACAGGCTGTACCGATCATATAGGATATGCCGCTGCGAATCATTCCACTCCCAACTACCTTTCCCTACCAGTTTCCCAGAATACTTGCTGCCTTCTCGGTTTTCACAACGAACATTTCTCGTTTTCTTTACCATGGAATGCAAGTGATGGTCTAGTGTCTCCACCGCAGAACACTTTGCAACCTCTGTGCTGTCTCACTGGGTTGATCTTCTTCTTCTCTAGTTTTTCTGATGGTCCTCATAACCCAGTGTGGACCTCGAGCAGGTGGTTTGAACTCTGAGTTCTCTGCATATTTATTCTAGGTTTTTATTATCAGTTTGATCTGATTGCCATCCTTGATGAAATCCTTTTCTTTCATCTTTTGCTCCCTCTCATGTTTCATTTTTGTGGTACTGTCTAAAAGTGTGTCCAAAGAAAGAAAAGCACCGGGTTTGAACTTGCAGACCCTCCCTTGTATGTCCACTGTCTGGGTCAGTCTCATAGTCTGGCAATTTGACAGTTTGCACAAAGTACACCATTCGCATGGACCACCAAGTGGGTCACCAATAAAACAAGATGAATTTCCTGTTTCTATTTCCGTTTTCTGTTCTGTTTGGCTTCTACTCCATTGAGTGCCCTTCCTGGTATTCCGAAGGCAAACTATTGTATCAGAGGTCACCACCTGTCCTGGGCTTCTAGTACACTTTCCTGCCATTACAGAGGCCCTTGTTCCAACAAGCTCTCCACTTTCAGGAACAGTACCTGCTACCTATCCATATTTTCACTGCATTCATGATCTTGGGTCCCTTTCTGAATGTCGCAGTTTTGCTAAGGATGTGTGGGCTCTTGGGGGATTCCAGCTCCGAGCACTGAACTGTGAAAAATTTTGAAAAGTACCTTAGAAAACAACAGGGATGAGACTTCACAGGTTCAAAGGTGGCCGTTTTAGATTGAGTACTCACAGGCCTCCAAAAACTTCTGAATCAATGTCTTCAAAGACACACCTTTAATCCCAGCACTCAGGAAGCAGAAGCAGGTGAATCTCTGAGTTCAAAGCTAACCTGGTTTACAGAGTGAGCTCCAGTACAGCCAGGACTACACAGAGAAATCCTGTCACAAAACAAAACAAAGCAAAACAAAACAAAACACAACAAGGGGGAACAAAACAAACAAAAAACCCTTGATTTAAAAAAAACAGTTTTTGAGCAAAGATAATAACAAACTTGTCTAGATTCTCTAATAAGGTTCCCATTCTTGACCTCCCCACACCAAATCTCCCTTACCCATTATTACACTTCCAGTTTCTCCTTCTGCACCTTATCAACTCTCCCTTCTTTCTTCTCTTTGTCTGGACCTTGGACCACTTATCACCAACTGTCCCAGGGACCTTAAATGTCTGCTGACTCTGAAGACTCCCTGACCCCATGAGTCAGGAAACTATGGAGTTTATCCATTGAACTTAAGCTAAATTTAAAACTAAGCTTTCCTAAGCACAGAGATAATGGCCAATATTCATAGAAGGGTTTTCTTAATCTGGGGTGGACTTGTACTTACTAATACATTTCCTGATTCCAGTTCCAAAATACTACATACTGCAAACATGTGCTACCATATTGCAGTAAGAGTTTACCTTTTTGGGGGGCACAAATGAGCCAGTATTGCCTGACTTATATTTATACTGACTCATGAACATGTTTGTCAGAACTACAGATAATATATTCTAGATACCAAAAGCTGGTTGAATGGGCCCAGAAAGAGACTTATAGATTCCTCTTCCCATAATAAAACAAGGTAAGAACGGATTAAAAGGTCAAAGACTCTTTAAAACTATTATTAAACATTTCCAGTAAAATTAATGCATATTGGAGCTAGAAACATGATCAGTAGTTAAGAGCACTTGCTGCCCTCCCAAAGGACACGGGTTTAGTGCCCGGCACCCACATCAGGTGCCTCACAATTGCCTGTAACTCCAGTTGCAGGATATCCAGAACCCTCTTCTGGCCTCCACGGGCACACACTCCCATGGTGCATAATACATACACTCAGACACACATACATACCCATTAAATAAATATATAAATATTAAAGTGATACAAGCTGACTGAGTAGAATAACTCACACCTTTATCCCAGCACTTGGGAGGCAGAGGCAGGCAGTTTTCTGTGAATCCAAGGACAGCCGGGTCTATATAGAAAGTTTCACAGCAGCCAGGGCTACACAGCGAGACTGTGTCTATAAATGATACATGTGCTATTATTTCTACACTAAATACCGCTATCTTTGTCTAGTCTCTTTTTAGGTTTAGATTTTTTTTTCAAAACTTACTTTTATTAGGGTTCTCAAATGGTTTGACTCCCTCCTTTCTAGCCCAAAGGTAGGGGAGAAATAAATAGGACAAGGATATGTAGACTTATTTAGAAGTAGTTTGGGGGTGATTTTAATCTCTGTTGTCAGAATACCAGCAGTCCAGTTCAGTAGTATCAGGATACCAAATACGAATGAAAAGTAGTGGCACGATTCAACAGAAACAGCCAGCCCTCTGCACGGTTCAACAGGAGCAACCAGGACCAGCCAGAATGCCAGGAGAAGTTCTCTGCCGTGCCTCTCTCAACGAAGTGAAGATCAGCTTAGACGTGAGACCAACAAAGAGTTGCACAGCTAGCTTTGCAAGCACCCAGTCACTTTCCATTGAGTCCCACTTATACTCCAGCCAAACATCACGTGTCTTCTCACGGGCCTTGACTCAGCAAACCACCTCATGAGTCTTCAACACATGACACAACCAGACACTTCCACTTCACTGCTGGAGGAAAAGAACTGTATGGGTGTCAGACAGTCCAAATAATTCACACATTTTCCCAGTGTCTCAGTTTTTCACTCTATACCTCGCTCCCTTGACAGAATATATTCCTCTGGCTCTGTGACGCACTCCTAAGATTTTAAGAGGGAGAAGCCAAGTTGCATATTGACTTAGATGCTTAAGAGTGTGTTAGGCTGGGCATAGTAGCCCACACCTGTGTTCCCAGTACTCGGGCAGCTGAGAGGAGGATGAGGAGGATTGCAAATTGGAGGCCAGCCTCCACTATAGAGGGAAATGCTATCTCAAAAACTTGTCTTTCGCCGTGTATTTCGAGACCAGAATAGGCACTGTCCTTTTGCCTTTACCCAGGGAGGGTAGTTATGTCCCTAAGGAATTCACTGGTACCCCCTTAAATTTTCCCAGTTCCCTGAACAAGGCTTAAAAGAGTCAAAATCCCCTTTGTGATTAGATCCTCATGAGCAATCTAAATGATCTCCTACTATATTCAGACAATGAGAGCATCATCTGATTAACTTATACCCAGCCCCTAATAGAGACAATAAAGTTTCAAAAGATGCTACAATTCCTTCAAGTCACAGTTCCATCCTGGTTATTATTTACAATGTAACAGGCTTCTTTGTAGTATTTTCAAGCATAGCAACTTGGGGTTGGCCCTCTCCCAAGGCATCCTCTCCCTCATTTCTGCTCCCCATCATGGTTTAAATGCTTCTAAGCACCCAAAGTGTTCCCTCTCCCATTTTCAAATCACATGTGTTCTGTTACCTTCCTGGCCCTCTTTCTCTTATTTCTCCTCCCATGGGTCCCTTTCTTGTTCTGTGACCTCCATACAACTCACTTCCGCTAAATATGCGTATGAAATTACAAGTTAAGATCTCCACATGAGAAAGAACATGGGTTACTTGTTTATAAGCCCAGGTTATCTCACCTAATATGGATACTTTGTTAGTTTTGTAAATTTTCTTTAAATTTCATAACTTCATTTTTCTTTATGAATGAATAAAATTCTACTGTGGATGTGTGCCGCATCTGCATTCTCCATTCATCAGTTAACGGACCTTGCAATGGTTAGTCTCAACTGTCAACTTGATGAGATCCAGAATCACCTGGAAAAGGCACTTCTGAACATGCCTGTGGGAGACCACCTTAATTATGTTAATTAAGTGGGAAGATGTGCCCATTGTAGGTGACGCCATTTCTTAGGTTGAAATTCCTAAGCAACATTTAAAAAGAGGAAAGTAAGCTGGGCACTAGCGCATGGTTCTCTTCTTTCTGATTGGATGCAGTATGATTGGCAGCTTCAAGTACCAGTGGCCTTGCCATCCCCACCATGCTACAACGCACCCTTGATCTGTGAGTCAGAATAAACCTTTTCTCCCTTACACTGTTTTTGTCAGGGTATTTGATCACAGCAACAGAAAAGTACAGATCACTGTATTTTTGTTGATTCCATTTTGTTTTCCAACATTTTGTTGATCCCCTTCCCTTGCTATTATTAGAAATAGATTGGCAGTAAACATGACTGTACAAGTGCCTTAAACCGTAGCCTATCATGTAGAGTATGGCCTACACTGGGACTGAAAAAAACTTCCCCCTTTGTAGAATAAAAGACCATGTAAAATTAGTCTAGACTCTTTACCAAAGATAATTGAAAGTAACTGAATATTACCAATCATGCCATTTTCCCCCAAGACTTAAATAAATGTCTTTTCTGAATTAAGTCCTCACTCTGTTAAGAGATTCTGTCCTCAAGAAACCAAAGGGCTGTATGAACAGGGCAGTGATAACAACAATTATTCTTGGGATCGAAGTCCCAGGTAAGGAGGGAGTGAAGAGCTGATGGTATCATTTTTAATGAAAAGAAATGGGGAAACCACAAGTTATTCATGCTCAGTCTATCACAAATGAAATACTTTTATATTTAAGACCTTTTATATTTAAGAGACTGAGTTGGGAACTTACAAGAGCGTACTCTGAGAATAAGATGTTTGAAACTGTGACTAGGGAATTTCAAGTTGGGATAATACCAGAGTAGAGTCAATGAAGTAGGAGGGGGATAACATTGATGAGAGTCAAGGAGGCCTGATGGCTGAGTCCTGTAATAGCAGCTACCCAGCAGGCTGACGTCAAAGAATCACAAGGCCAAATTTGTCTATAGAGCAATTTCAAGGCCAGCCTGATAATTTATCTGGACTTTGTCTCAAAATGAAAAGCATTTTAAAGGGGAAATGGAGCTGAAGGTACAGTAGATGAGGCCAGCAAGGATGTGAACTGGAAAAAAAAAACTATTTGGAAAGGGGGGCAGAGGGGCTGGAGATGTGGCACAGTGGTAGATCAGTTGCCTGGAATGTGAAAGGCTGTAGGTTCAATCCCTAGTTCTGAATAAAAGGGGCAAAGAGGAAAGAAGAGGAAGAGGGAGGAGGTAGAAGGAAAGAGAAGGTGGGGAAACATTTGGAAGGCACACGAAGTGCCAGTGAGCATCTCACAGGAGTTTATCAGACACACATAATGTATTTAGGTTAAATTAATATTACATGTTCTAATTATATTCCCACCGTAACTAAAACTAGATATTTAACTTTGAATTTATTTTTTGCCATCCAGAGCTTTAGGTATTTTGAGGATTGAGATGTATATATCTTTTTTAAAAAAACAAGCTTCAGTTAGGGATGGAGATTTACTTCATCTATAGAACACTCACCTAGCCTACAACAAACTCTAGGTTCATTCCCCAGTACAAAGGAAACGGGTAGATTGGGCCAACCCTGTGATCCCAGCGTTCTAGAAGTGGAGGCAGGAGGATTAGAAGTTCAAGGCCAGTCTCTTCCATGTACCCAGTCTGGTGAAATTCTGCTTCAAAAACAAACAAACAAATAATAAATAAATAGAAATAAAAATAGAATGTAGACCATATATGTAGAATATTAAAATTTTATTAATATTGTTTCAATTTTTAATGCTCTCAATGATACTCTCTTCTTTCTTTCTTTTTGTTGTTTTGAGACAGGGTCTTTTCATGTAGTCCTGGAACTATGTTGGCCAGGCTTACCTCAGACTCACAGACATCCTCTTGCTTCTGCCTCTCAAGTGTTGGGATTAAAGGCATTTGAGGCATTCAACACTACCACCTGGCTTTTTTTTTTTTTCGTGTACATCTGTATTTTGCCTGCATGTATGTCTAAGTGAGGGTGTTGGATCCCCTGGAACTGAAGTTTCAGACAGTTTTGAATTGTCATGTGGGCCCTAGAAAGTGAACTCACATCCTCTGGAAGAGCAGCCAGGGCTCTTAACCACTGAGTCATCTCTCTAGCTCTCTTTTTCTTTTCTTTCTTCTTTTCTTTTCTCTTCTCTTCTTTTCCTTTCCTTTCCTTTTCTTTTATCTTAAAAACAAAAACAAAAAAACAAAACAAGACCTCTTTCAACTCAGACTGACCTCTAACTTTGTATGGAGACAAGGATGAGATGCCTGCCTGTACCTCCCCGGTGCTGAGATTACTGGTGATCATCCCCACACTGGACCTAAGTTTTAATACAGCACTAAATCTTCAGAAAATGTCTACCTGAATGTTTCACTCTGGCATCTTAAATGCAGGATTCCTAGAACTGGAAAAAGACGTGCGCATTTCACTATCCTTGGGGCAAGAGATGTGTTCGAGGTGATGCTTAGAACCCATGCAGGAAGTACTGGGTTCGATCTACAGCAAGCTGTAAGTGAATCTAGGATTATACTCATGAAATTTGAGTGTTCAGAAAATTACTTCTTCATCACTTCTTCGTTTCGGTTGGGTGTTTATTTTTATTTTATGTGTATGGATTTTTACCTGCACGCATGTCTGTATGACATGTACTTGCCTGTTGACAGGAGAGCAATCTGTCCAGTCCATGCTTGTTTGTTATTTAAAATGGTGTCCCACTATGTGACCCGAGCTAAATTCAAACTTGTGATTCACCCCCATTACCTCTCATAAGGCTGAGATCACATCTGTCCTGTCGACGAAAGAATACATGTACACAGTGACATTTTCTCCTTGCTTTGGTGATCTTTCGAAACCCTAAAACCACTCAAAAACAGAAATTCTAAGATCTAAAGATCCGCCATCTTTAAACTCTATTCCTACTCAGGCATTAAAAAACAAAACATGGAAGTTACTCTGCCCCCTATAGGCCAAAGAAATGTTTCTCAAGCATAGCCTGGGCTATTGGAAAGCCTAGTAAGACACTCCTGGGTGGAGC
The DNA here is from genome assembly GCA_036184795.1 of Tokudaia tokunoshimensis. Lineage (NCBI taxonomy): Eukaryota > Metazoa > Chordata > Mammalia > Rodentia > Muridae > Tokudaia > Tokudaia tokunoshimensis. The sequence goes on from BTHU01000008.1 coordinate 99,909,556, forward strand.
ATCCGAAACGGAGGCAAGAGGGGCGGAGCCTAGTGTGACATTTCACGACGGCACTTTCCGGTGCATCTCCTGAGGTGTAATTGACGGCCAGGGTGTATCCGGCCTGAGGAAAGCGCAGGAGCACGAGACTGCAGACGCTCCGTTCGCGCCATCGCGCCTGCCCGCGCTGCACCTCGCACCCGCGCATCTCCAGCCCCGCAGCGCTGTCCACATGCTGAGCCCGAGGCCCCGCAGCCCCAGCACCGACCCCGCGCCCTGCTGGTCACCGCAGCCAGCAGCACCCAGCCCCGCCAAGCGCCGCCGCCTCCACCAGGAGCCCGCGCGCCCTGAGCCCATGGCTCAGCCTGAGCTGGAAGCGCCCGCCGGGCCCGCCAGCAGCGCGCTCACCTCCGTGGTGTTCCTGGCCGCCGGCTGCGCCCTGCAGCTGCCCCTGGACGGCGGCGTCGACCTGCTGCTGGAGCCAGAGCCCACCTCGGTCCTGCAAGTGTCGCTCCAAGGACACACCATCCTCCTGGTCCCCGAGGGACTCCAAGCCTCCACCCAGTTTGGACAGCCTGGGTTCTCGGCCTGCAGCCCGCAGGGAGCCACTCCCCAGGATATGCCCCAGGACCTCGTCCTCAGTCTGCAGCAGGAAACCTTCTGTGAGTACTTCTACCAAGAGGATGGCTGTGATGAGGATGCAGACTCGGACTTCCTGGCGTCCTGGGCTAGGCCTCTAGATGGTCAGGCCGATGGGAACCTTTCCTCCATCACAGGGGTGCCCAGTCCTTGGTCTCAGGACAGCGTCCCAGGGCCTTCCACTGGAGCAGAGCGATATTCTCCGAGGTCCATCTGGGAACTGGACAGCTACCTGGTGGGACCCTTCCCTGACTCACCACTGCAGCCTCTGCCTGCATCTCCTTCCCCAAGTCCCCTACAGCAGCGTCTGCTAAGCCCTCCACGCTCTCCACGGGCCCCTTGCAAGGCCCGGAGGAGACTCTTCTATGATGAACTGTCCTGCATAAATCCTTAATGCCCTGGAAGAGAACTGCATCCCAAAGTGCCTTTACAGAGCCTACGAGGTTAGGGTGGCACTCTTGGTTTTGAAGTGGGCAGAATGCAGAATATTGGATCCGTAGTTGGCTAGAAGAAAGTCTGAATGAAAAATCAAAGCCACCTAAACGTGCTGTTTGAAAATCACCTACTTTTGGTCTCTGAGTTGACTGCTTATGGCCTTTTCTATATAGAAGTCACTCTCAAGTAATTGTACATCCCAAATGGCGCCTCACATTTAAGCTCCAACAAGTTTCCTTAAAATTCCACCCTACCTCTGAGATGAATTGGCTATATTCATTTGCAGTGTTTGGCCCTAATCGCTCCTGCTTCGTGCCTGTCCTTTTTCTATGGACCTTTTCCTTATCAAGGCTCTAACTCACTTGAGCTGACTCTAGTTGATAGTTTTACTACATGAATTTAGAGTTGGATTTGGGTTTTTTGTTTGTTTGATTTGATTTGATTGTTTTTTATAAAGTGTCTTTTATTTATTAACCGTTAAATGAGGAAATAACTTATATTTTCAACATCTTATGGTTTGAGAGCTTGTTTTGGATTTGGGTTTTGATGGTGGTGATCATAGTTAATTAGCTGGTTTTGTTTTCTTTTGTTTTGTTGGTGGGGAGGGGTGAGTATGGGTGTTCCAGAAGAACCAAGTGTTTTCTTGGTTTAAGAATTTCATTTCTTTTAGTATATTTTTAATGTCCTATTTATTTTTATTTTGGGTGTCGGGTTTTGGCCTGTTTGTGTGTGTGTTGCTCCCTCTGTGTTTGGTGCCCTACAGAGGAAGCAAAAGAATGTCAGATTCTGCGTAGACTTAGAGATCTGTGATCCTCCGTGTTGGTGCTGGGAACCAAACTTCAGGGGAGAACAGTAAGTGCTTTTAATAACCGAGCCATCTCTCTAGCCTTCTTGAATATTTTTAATTTATCATATTCTGAAGAATTTTATACTTCTCAACGCTATGGTGGCTATAAGATTATACTTGTATAGGAATAATTACAAGATCTTGAATTTATTTTGTTTATTGTTACTAATGTATAAAATAGTTTATATTTTATCTGACATCCAACAAAATATTAATTTCTTTAATAATCTCTGCCTGCGTTCTTCCAAAATCAATGATACTTCTAATGAGGAAATTGGCACAGGCCAATTCTGAGAAGCTTACTTTCCATAATGATCTGCATTAGATATGTCCAGGCAGAACATCGTGCTTGAGTAGGACAGCCCTGTCTTAAGAAATCTGTTTTTCCATGGTTAGCCAGTAGTCCTTTTCCTGCTTAAGAAGTTACTTGTTAATATTTCCTATCATATTTATTACTTCAATCTGGACACATTTTGCCAGTTTCTCTCCTGGTTTTTATCCTTGCTCCCTTTCCACCATCCTGTCCGGTCTCGGTGGCTTCTTGCTATAGTACAATTGTCTTTTTCTTTTCCATTTTTTTTTTGCAGGGGGTTTCTTTATTGGTTTGGTTGCATAACTAAAAAGACTTCACCAGACTAATTAAGTTATTTGACTTGGGCTGCAGAGATGGTTCAGTGGTTAGGAGCACTGGCTGCTCTTCCAGAGGTCCTGAGTTCAGTTCCCAGCAACCACATGGTAGCTCACAACCATCTAAAATGTGATCTGATGCCCTCTTCTGGCACACAGGTGTACATGCAGATAGAGCACTCATATACATAAAATAAATAAATAAATCTTTTTTTAAAAGTTTGACTTAATAAATGAACTAACATTTTAAACTTAATTTTTTAGATGTCTTCACATGAAAGCTAAGTGGGACCCTGAGGCATTGAGGTTATTACAAAACTAGGAAGATAGAACAAATGAGAGCAGGGTTGGGTTTCAGGCCTTTGTAAATTTTACATGGTCTTTTGGAGAGTAGGAAGCAGATGGGTGGGAGGAGAAAATGAGTCAAGAGGCAGTTTGAGGCTTTAAATGTTAAATTTTACACACATTTTCTATGTGCATGACTTTCTGTGAGGTCCTTTTTTCTGGTTTTGTTGTTTTAGATTTTTTTTAAAGGTATATATATATATACACACACACATATATATATATATATATAATATATATATATATAAGTACACTGTTACTGTCTTCAGACACACCGGAAGAGGGCATCAGATCCCATTACAGATGGTTGTGAGCCACTGTGTGATTGCTGGGATTTGAACTCAGGACCTCTGGAAGAGCAGCCAGTGCTCTTAACCACTGAGCTCTCTCTCTAGCCCTAGGTTTTATTTTTATTTTATGTGTGTGAGTGTTTGCCTGAAATATGCTTATACATCACATGTGTGCAGTGTCTGTGGAGGCCAGAAGACAGTAACGGATCCCCTAAAAACTACAGATGGGTGTAAGCTACCATGTATGTGGTGGAAATTTAACAGAGGTCCTCTGGAAAAAACAGCCATCTCTCTTAACTGCTGAGTCATCTCTCCAAAGCCTGTGTTGTCTTTTTTCCTGTAGTGACTTTCAGTGGCAGGTCTAAGGTTCTTTACATTTCTGCTATTCCAAAGGATTTTTTTTTTTTTTTTGTAACTCCATACAAGGCTATTCTGCCCTGTAGTGATTTTGTAGGGAGGGACCATGTATTTATTTTGGGGTTGTTTTTTTCTTTATTTGTTTTCTGTTTGGATTTTATGCACAGCACTCCTAATGTTTAAATGTCTATTTTTGTCAGGATTGCCTATGTTTTTATAATGAAATAAATTGTTACTGTTAAAGCTGAAAATCAACAAGATGCTAGCCTTTTTCTTCCTGTTGTACATTATTTATTACTTCAATCTGGACACATTTTGCCAGTTTCTCTCCTGGTTTTTATCCTTGCTCCCTTTCCACCATCCTGTCCGGTCTCGGTGGCTTCTTGCTATAGTACAATTGTCTTTTTCTTTTCCATTTTTTTTTTGCAGGGTTTCCCTATCCTAGGCTTGCTTTAAACTTACAATCCTCCTGCATTAACTTCTCGAGTATTTATTTCTATTATAATTAGGCATTACCTATCACCTGGAGCCCATAGTACTTTTTAAGGATTCTTTCCTCCATGACCTCTGTGGCACGATCAGTCTTAAGTTTATGTCTGGAAATGTCTCAGTTACATCTACACCTGTGTGCAGCTTTAACTGGGATTACCATTGTGAAATAACCTGTGCACCTCCCACGCCATTCCAAGTGTTATTTTCCATACTGCACATTGCTGTATGTAAGAAGCCTGCCCCCAGGATGCACAGCCATTTATTTGTAGTGAATGAGCTTGCTCATGTTGGTATTTTTATTGCCTTTGACAATCTATACCTTCAAGTTGGTATGTTTAACCATATGAAATGTATCTGTTACATCCCGCTGAATTAAGGTATAATTAATTAAATGAATATAATTTCTCAAAGTTTCAGTTTTAAAAATGAGTCATTGGGCTTGGTATATAGTTCAGTAGTAAAAAATATTCTCCTAGCATGTATAAGGTTGACTCAATCCACAGAAAATATCATTTAAAGGAAGAGTCATTTTCTCTTGAATCTTTGAATTCCTCCTCAGTCTCTGTAACACCTGACTGGAAAATGATGATCCTACATCATCAGTGCTTTCTTTGTGTCTACTGGTTTCTTTCTGAACAAAAAAAAAGGGGGGGGGGAGGGCTTAAAGGGAGATTAGCTTTCTGTTCCATATGTGAATTTTACATTTACCCCTTCCTGGTTTCCAAAGATCTAAACACAAGTAAGAGCCAAACTGCAGGGAATGCATACTGTCTGACACTCAGGACATCAGGACATACTTCTAGTATTCAAACTTCACAAGTGGTCCAGTTCCAGGACTGATAAAACAGGGATGCTGGGATGCAATGTCCATATCCCTGTCCTCTTTGATGGATGGGAGAATTAACATTAAACCATCTTAGCTGCTCTCTAGGAATTGTTCTCAGGGTTCTATGGTTACTCTGTTCCAATTATTATTCAAGTCAAGTACATGTCAATTTATTTTTTATACTTTTTTCATACATTTTGATCATATCCTTCCCCCCCTACAAGCTCCATATTTATGCGACTAAATATATAAACTCAATGTGCCCAGTCATTTTTTTAAGTGTAACTTGCATGTGGATGACTTCACTTGGTATTGGATAACTAATTAGGGGGCTCATACACAGAGAAGGCTTTCTCCCACTCCCAGCATTCCTTAGTTGCTGGAACTTTTGCCTAAAGATGGGAGATCCCATTCCATGTTAGCATACCGGTTGGCAGTGTGCTCCTTCGCTCTTCTTAGGCAGTCATGTTGTGGAGGTATCACAGCTGCGGCTTCCCTGTGATCGCTCAGAGACTGGTTCTCACAGCAGGTTTCCTGGTCCTCTGTTACAATCTTTCCACCTCCCGCTGGGTTCCCCGAGCTGTAGCTGCACAGGAGCTGGGTGGGTGGTAGATTTATCAGCTGTGTGGGCACCTCAGGCTCACTCCTCTGCTTTTTGTGTGGGGTTGTTTTTCTGTAACAATCTCCATCCGTTGCCAAGAGAAGTTGCTTTGCTGAGTGGCTGCGCTTATCACTACGGCCCCCCATCACTCCTCGGTTCAGTTCTCTTTGTCCTGCCTTTCCCCAACAGTTCTTCCAGGGATCTAACTACCGTGCAATTGCCTCTAAAGATGGGTAGACCCCATAGGGAATTTAAACTTATGACCTAAACTGCATTAAAAACTAATTTTCCTCCAACCACAGACAAGACCAATCAATATTCATAGACTTGTCTTAGCTTACACTGGCCTTAGAGTTGACAGCCTAATAAAGGTCTAATAAATCTTCAGCCAATGGCCTTCCACCTGTTGGGATTATAGGTGTGAGCTATTATAGTTGGCTAAGAATTTACATTTCTTTGGGTAGGAATGATCAGTCTCATGAACGTATTGGTCGGGGTATCCTAAATCCTGAATAGCAGAAGTTGACTGAATCAGCCTAGAGAATACCTACAGATAGCCATAGGCCAAACCCAGTATCAAGCATAGGAAACCTCCCTTCACGTTATTGATGAAGGAAATGGAGGAAACTCTCAAAATAACATAGGCTATCGCTGCTACCCTGGGTTACTTCCTGGAACTTGAAGGTAAGACTCGATTGCTAAACAATGTCCACTCACGTTAGTCACAGGACTCGAGCTGGAGCTAACCCGGAAGTCTCCTCCTCAAGGCCCGGGTTTCATAGCATCCAAAAGTGCTGTGCAAGCTCCCAATGGAGAAAGGCAATCAGTAGTTCTAACCCGCTGTAGGGCCTACGAGCCATAACAAAGACCAACATGGCAGGGTAGCCCCAGTGGGTATAATAATGGCATTTGTATCTTGGGAGCAATCAACAGCTGTCTAATTTACACTTAAAAACCTGTTCGATGTGAGGAAATTCATGCCCAGTATTGTAAACCTTGCCAACTAACCATGGCTAATGGACCCAAGAAGACAACCTAGAGGACAGCCACCTTCCTCTAGCAGTATAACTTCTGGCTGCATTCTAAATAAGTACCCTTTATCCACAGATGCGTGTAGCTCTCACCCCTTATCAAAGAAGCATCTTGCAGCAGAGATACACAGTACAACTCCTACAACAAAAGCTCAGGGGACACCATGGAAGGGGGTACAGAAAGATTCTAAGAGTCAGGTGGGTGTGGTAGTGCATACCTTTAATCCCAGCCACTCGGGATTCATAGGTAGACAGATCTCTGTGGCTGTTGTGGCTCTGTGGATGCTGAGGCCAGACAGAATGATCTATATAATGAGTTCCAGGCCAGTTGAGTAATACATGGTGAAACACTGCCTAGCCATAGATAGATAGATAGATAGATAGATAGATAGATAGATAGATGGATGGATGGATGGATGGATGGATGGATGGATGGATGGATGGATAGATAGCCAGAGAACCAAGTCATCTGCTACAATAGATAGATAGATAGATAGATAGATAGATAGATAGATAGATAGATAGATAGATAAAGAGCCAGAGAACCAAGTCATCTGCTACGAGATAGTACCTTCTATACATGACAAGAACGCTACACCCATGAAATCTCAAATATATGGTCACCTAAACACAGCCTGCACAGTGAAAACACCAGTTGCCATGCCATCATGGATGAGGGATGAAAGGAATGAAGAACTGTAGGAAGTAACTAGCTGCTGAGAGAGAATCAGTCTTCAGGTATGAGCCCCATAGGTAGTTTATCTAAGCCCGAGGGATCAGCCCTAAACAAATAAGCATAGAAGCAACACTAAATAGAATCAGCAGACTGCATTTATATATAATATATAGATACATATGTAACAAAGAAGAGGTCATAACTTTGAGAAACACAGGAGGGAGAAAAGAGGGTAGAAATGATGCAAAAAAAGTACTCACATATGAATTCACACACACACACACACACACACAAATAGTAATACAGTTTTTTAAAGGGGGAGAAGGGGGACTGGAGAGACACCTCAGGCATGAAGAGTACTTGTTGATATTCCAGCAGACTCAGGTTTGATTCCCAACACCCTCACCTTGGCTCATAACTCTCTGTAGCTCCAGTTGCAGGGCAGAAAGTGCCCTCTTCTGGCCTCCATGAGCAGAGCATGCAAGTGGTACAAGAAATCCCTGGCTGCATTCAGCTCCAAGTATGGCATAAACCCACTTGTGGTGCGGCTATGATCCCAGTTCTTGGGAGTCCAAGGCAGGAAGTTAAAAGTTCAAAGTCACAGTCTTCTAGATAAGAAGTCGAGGATGCATAGCATACAAAAGACCCTTTCTCCCACCCCATCCCCCCAAAAAGGGCATTTTTAGTTTTGATTTTTCTTTTTAATTTTTTATTACATTTATTTACTATGTGGATGCATGTGCCACAGAGTGTCATCACGTAAGACAGATCAAACTCAATCCATCAGGCTAGGCAATGAGAGTTCTGTTGAGCCCTCTCTGGACCAGACTTGTTTTTTGTTTTGTTTTTGAGTCCGTGTGTCACTCTGCAGTTCATCTTTGCCTCAAACACAGATTTCCTTTACCTCGACCTCCAGAACCAGGGATTTATGGGCGGGACAAAGATGATTTCAGGTATGAGTACTTCACATCTCACATCCGCCCGGTCTACCTAGAGACCCATTCTCTAAACGGCGCTAAAGCAATTTCACGTGGCATTTAACTGAGTGTGGTTTGGTGGGATGGGAGCAAGTTTCTCAGTGATTCTTGGAATGCCCGAAACCATAGAAGTTCTAATCTTGAGCCAACTTGAAACTCTATTCCGGATAAGACAAACTGCGCAACCAGTTCTGCCTCCTATAGGTCAAAAAATGTATTTCCCAACTACAGCCAAGTCTATTGGCCAGCCCGACACTCCTGGGCGGAGCCTCTAGGACTCAGGCTTCCAAAGGTGCAGCCTACCCTGACCTTTTCCGTTTGAACTTGGGTTCCGGTTCATCCTCTGAAAATTGATTGGCATCTAGTAAGTAACCCACCTTGCGTGCGCAATATCCACTAGGCCAAGCTCAGGGCTGCAGAGCACGAGACTGCTGACGCTCCGTCCGCGCCGTCGCGCCTGCCCGCGCTGCACCCCGCATCTCCGCCTCTCCAGCCCCGCAGCGCTGTCCACATGCTGAGCCCGAGGCCCCGCAGCCCCAGCACCGACCCCGCGCCCTGCTGGTCACCGCAGCCAGCAGCACCCAGCCCCGCCAAGCGCTGCCGCCTCCACCAGGAGCCCGCGCGCCCTGAGCCCATGGCTCAGCCTGAACTGGAAGCGCCCGCCGGGCCCGCCAGCAGCGCGCTCACCTCCGAGGTGTTCCTGGCCGCCGGCTGCGCCCTGCAGCTGCCCCTGGACGGCGGCGTCGACCTGCTGCTGGAGCCAGAGCCCACCTCGGTCCTGCAAGTGTCGCTCCAAGGACACACCATCCTCCTGGTCCCCGAGGGACTCCAAGCCTCCACCCAGTTTGGACAGCCTGGGTTCTCGGCCTGCAGCCCGCAGGGAGCCACTCCCCAGGATATGCCCCAGGACCTCGTCCTCAGTCTGCAGCAGGAAACCTTCTGTGAGTACTTCTACCAAGAGGATGGCTGTGATGAGGATGCAGACTCGGACTTCCTGGCGTCCTGGGCTAGGCCTCTAGATGGTCAGGCCGATGGGAACCTTTCCTCCATCACAGGGGTGCCCAGTCCTTGGTCTCAGGACAGCGTCCCAGGGCCTTCCACTGGAGCAGAGCGATATTCTCCGAGGTCCATCTGGGAACTGGACAGCTACCTGGTGGGACCCTTCCCTGACTCACCACTGCAGCCTCTGCCTGCATCTCCTTCCCCAAGTCCCCTACAGCAGCGTCTGCCAAGCCCTCCACGCTCTCCACGGGCCCCTTGCAAGGCCCGGAAGCGACTGCTCTATGAATGAACTACCCAGCACAAGTCCTTGAGGGGCTTCTCTACCCCTAGATGCAAGGCACTTAGTCGCCTGTTGTCAGAATAAAAGTCTTGCTGACGAAAGAACTCTTCCGCGGGGCCCTAAAGATTCCTAGAAATCCAAGTGGTAAATCCCCAACACCCTCTGTTTCTTTTCTAACCAAGAAATTAGTAGGTGTCTTAAACTCTGGGTGTCCTTAGTATTTTCCCATGAATTTTTGAGGATTTGGACACGACTTATCTACCTCTTTGTTCTTTCGGGCTGCTCTCCTGGAAAATTACCCAATACCATGCATGATGAACTATAATGCTTACTTCACTTGAATGTATGGGGTACAAAGCCATCTCCAAAGCTACTGGAATAGTTTTCCATCTCAGTTTCTTCATTATAATTGAGACTCATGGTGAATTTTGCCGGCTGTTTTCAGCATGCACTGAGATACGCATTTGTTCTGTTACCTTTGTTTTCTCTGTTTTTAGTCAGGGTCTCATTATAAACCTAAGGCTTTCTTAGGACTAACTATGCAGTAGAGGTTGGACTTGAACTCACAAAGATCTACCTGCCTCTGCCTTCCAAGTTCTGGAATCAAAGGCTTGTGCCACTCTGCCAGCCTTTGGTTTCTTTTTATAGTATGTTCGCATCAAGATTTCACCTAAACTGGTGGAAAATGTTTACATTACTATTATTCCACATTATTTGTTTTAAATTCTGAGCCATTTTTTTCTTCTATAAACCTAATTTGTAATGTTTTATATGAAATTGCCATGTTTATCTTGTTTTACAAATAAAATGTCACTGGTAAAGGTGAGTCAAAAGTCTTAGTAGCTGTTCAGATTTTAACTGTTCAGATTTACCAACATACTTTACCAAATTCCCTCTTTGTTCTCCGGCTAACCTCACTTTTTATCTTGCTAGAGGTTACTTGTCTGCTTTTAATTTCTTTTTGCATTAATGCAGATTTAACCTAGGGTCTCACAAGCACTGGGCAAGCCCTCAAATACAAGTACATCTCTAGTTCTCCTTACTCTTTATTTTGAGATGGGCTCTCACTAAGTTGCCAGGGCTAGCTTTAATCTTATTCTGTAGCCCAGACCCACCTTGAAAATGAACCCCTCCATGTAAGCCACCCTAGGAGCTGAGGTTATTGGCCAGAGTGTAGCTCTTACATACAGCTTGTTTTTTGATTGTTTAATTTATGATTGATGTATATTTGAGTGAGTGTGTGTGATTTGTGTGTGAGTACAGGACTATGTGTTCCATATGTGAGTGTCTGCCACAACACACCTGTGAAAATCACAGGACAACTTGGGAGTCAGTTCTTTCCCTCTCAGGGGATCGACTCTGGTTTTCAGGCTTGTAGAGTCAATAGTTTTACCTGATGATCCCATCCCACCAGCCCCAGAAATATGCTTTAACAGTTATAGCTCCATTATGTCTGTCTTGCCTTGGTTCTGTAAGCCCGGACATTCTTAGGACTTTATGCTTTAAAGTTTTCCATTCCACACTCATTTTAACCTAAAATAGGAATGGCCAAGTGGAAATCAATAGACAATAAACAACTGTATAATTCTTAAAGGTACAGTGGACTCCAACACAATGCTGAATTCCAGATACTGGTGGAAGAAGAAGAAGAAAAAAACTGTCTGGGAATCCAGAAATTTAAATAAAAGTGGACTGAATGGAGGGTCATCAGTATTCGTACCAAAAATAAATAAATAAAAATCATTTTTTAATACCAGTCTTCTGAATTCCACCTGTGGCCAGGGCCTTTCCCTGTAGGCTTCCCTTTTAGCTTCTGGCACATTCTTCTCCCTTTTCATTTGTTTCTGTCTGAATCTTCATCCATCTTGTCAGCATGTCCCTGGGACTGACTTGAGGCCTCTAGCCACTATTGTAGAGGATGTGACTCTCTTCCCCATTTCTCCCCCAGCCCTTGATCCTACATGTAGTTACTCTAGCGTAATATTTGACTACTTGAAATTTATTAATCCAGTGTTTCACCATTTTTTTGTCTAAATGGTTATCTAACCAATCAAAATAACTACTATTTTATATGTGGGGCTGTTGCACATCTTAGTTCTGAGGGTTTGAAGTGTTTTATCCTTGACCTGCTTTTGTTTTGTGACTGGTTCTGTGTAGCTGAGGTTGGTCCCAAAGACATCCTCCTGCTTCAGCCTCCCAAGTCCCAGGATCACAGGTGTGTAAAATCTGTAAACTTCACATCTGGCTTCATTTTACTTCAAATATCTGTTGGCTTTTTGTGTCACATAGTTTGATTGTAATGTGTCTACGAGGATATTGTTTCTGTTTGGCTTGGCTGAATGTAGTTGACTGTGGTTATTGAAAATTATCTCTTACCTGAAAAATCCTACCAAAAAAACCAAAAAACTCTGTCTCTGAGTATCTCATCCATCCTCATGTTGAAAATCCAACTGAATATATGACCTCAGTGCTCGATTTACCTCTTCCGACTCATCGCATCAGTTACCTTTCCGTTAATTGTGATGAAATACCAAGACCCAAAGCAACCTAAGGGAGAAAGAATTTATTTTAACTTAACTTTAATATCCACAACCAGGAAGCAAAGAGAGGACAGACTATAACAATCCTCAAAGCCACCCCCAGTGACTTCCCTCCAGTGAGATTCCACTTCCTAAAGGTACCAGAACCACCTCAAATAGTGCCACCCACTAGAAACCAAATGTGCAAATGCTGAACCTATATGGAGATGTCTCTCATCCAAGTTACTGTGCTCATAGCATCTTAACACTAAGGTGTAGCTGTGACATAATCAATTCCTTCCAGAGTTCTATTAATAATGTTTCTGTGAGAAAAATTCTCATTTCAAGATTGTCTTCATTTTCCAGGATGTTTGCTCCCTTATTTTAAAACTTCCCCTTTGCCAGGTGGTGATGGCCCATCTGTCCATCCCAGCACTTGGGAGGCAGAGGCAGGTGGATCTCTGTGAGTTCGAGGCCAGCCGGGTCTACAGACTGAATTCCAGGACAGCCAGGACTACACAGAGAAACCCTGTCTTGAAAAAAAAAAATCAAAACAAAACAAACGTACTTTCCCTTAAAGTCACAGGCTTGGGCTTGTTTGTGGATGTTAATTTAATACATCTCACCTTTTTATAAATGTATTTATTCTTCATTGTGTTGGATTACCTCGTTGCTTAGAAGGGTTTTTGTTTGTGTTTTGTTTGGGATTTTATGTCTGATTTGGTTGGTTTTTTTGGTTTGGGGGGATATTTGGTTTTTTTGGGTTTTTTGGTTTTATTGTGTTTTGGTTTGGGGGGGTTGTTTTTGTCTGATTTGGTTTGGTTGGTTTATTCTCAGTACAGCAAATACCTTAACATGTCAGCCAGTTAGCCAACAACAGGATTTACTCTCCCTTTCTGGTCCCTAACTGGGGTAGATGTTGGATAGAAAAGCTAACCATGCTATTAGCCACTTGGGAACTTTACATGCTACAGTACCAACATGCCAGGCAAGATATGCCCACTGGTCCAATCGTGCTTAGAAGGCTATGGGAGTAAACAGCTGATTTCATATTGCCTTTGAGACTTTTTCCACAGAAGGGAATTCATGCATTGAGTAGACTTAAATTTGTTCAAAATCAATGGCTTGGAAGTCTTAGGTCCTAGAGTAGAATCTAATACTGCTGTATTGGTAAATGGGCATGTAGTCATATGTGTTTATATATGTGTATTTAAACATCTAGACTAATGCTCCCTTGAGCCTGGGCTAGGGAAGCTTCTCTGTGCTATGATTAGCAGTTAATACAAAAGCTCACAACTGTTAAAAGTGCTCAGAATAAGTGGCTACCGAGTGTTCAGCCCTTAATGGCACATCTGTATTAACTGCTTCCCCCAACACACACCGTAATAAAAACCTAGAGAACATCACAGAAGAGAGGGTGGGAAGACTCCAGTAACAACTGGAGGGGGAGTGTTATAAAATGCTGAGTTAATAGATCTGATGTGGCCACTGCACTCATGAACTCATCGTAGCTATTGCTACCTGCACAAGACATGCACAAGATCAAGCCCATGAAATCGGTCTCCATTACAACAGGCAGCATCAAATGAACTCCGTGGGTTATAGAAGGAAGGAGAAGGGGAGGATGAGAAGGCATAAAGTAGGAAAGGGGACATGTTAGAGGTCAATGTCACCAAGATACATTGTTTATATGTGTGAAATTGTCAAATAATAAATAAACTATACTGGTTAAAACAATAACAAAATAAGATGAACTCTGGCCTATCATGTGGTTGCATGAAAAGCTTTGGGGAGGAGGGTTAACATACTCTGGGTTCATGGGAGGTCTCGCTATAGGCAAACTAGTCTTCTCTGGGGAGAATACACTATACCCAGGACTAACTTTCTTGCTGGGGACAATAGTACAGAGGCTTTAAGCTCTTAATCAAAAATCAAAGACCACATAAGAAAGTACTAGAAGAGAAAAATAGGAGAGAAGAGAAGCAGTCCTTCAGGTGGTAGAGAAAGCATCCATTATACACATCGGCGGTAATAGATGTGATTTGGTGGAGGCTGTAAAAGAAAAATGATATACCATGGAGATACCAAACCTCTATGAAGTTTCTAAACATTTAATGCATAAACATTGAAATACAACAGTACTGAGATATTTAACAGTAAGTAGGGAAAGTTAAAAATAGCAATACTGCAGACCCGGGGAAATCCCTCATAGACCTACAACCTATGAGATAAGTCAGAACTATGAAGTTGAGCTAGAGCCAACGAAGGGTTCTAGCGGATGCTTATGGGCAGTGAGCGGGGGCACCGAGAGGGTGGAGGGGCAGCGTTATCACAGAGAGAAGGAAGGAGAGTTCCCAGATGTGACAAAAAAAAAAAAAAAAGAAAGAAAAAAAACCACAGAGACTGAAGAGGCAGCGGGGTGGGTAGAGCATTCCTCTGGCACACACGAAGCCCTGGATCCTATCACCAGTACAATAGAAACCACACAAAGTGCTTCAAGTCTATAATCCCAGCACTTGGGGAAGGAGACTCAGAAGCTCAAGGGCATCCTCTGATACAAATTGAAATCAAGACCAGCCTGGGATATATATTAGTTTTCTCTCTCTCTCTCTCTCTCTCTCTCTCTCTCTCTCTCTCTCTCTCTCTCTCTCTCTCTCTCTCTCTCACACACACACACACACACACACACACACAGACTAATAATGACAATAATAATAAATAACATATTCAGTGGCTCATATCTATTAAACTCCATCTGTACACACTTCCAAACTCTGGCATTCAGTCAAGAACAGATACATTAAAAATCACTGTGCTCACGGATGACAACAGCTCTTCTGAGAGGTGACATAGACTCAGAGGAAGCATTGGAAGTGGAGTGGTGTGAGGTCACATTTTCCTAGATGTATTTTGAAGATGGGGAAACAGGATTTCTCAGTATGAAAGATAACGGGGAACCCATAATGACACAGAAGCTAAGCTTTCACATTTGGGAGTGGAGCGTCCACACAAAATGATAGAATTGTTACATTAGATTGCATAGATTGGAAAGAGCCTGGGGGAAATTTTTATTTTAAAAAAAATTAATGAGATCAATTGGGAACATGTGTAACTTGAGATGCCTGTTCCATACCCAATTGTGGGTATTGCCCAAAATGTGATCAACAAAATTGAGATCTGGATTGAGTGGAATTGGTACAAAATGGATATAAATACCTATTTTTAGAAGAATAATCACATTTTAAAATCATCTGTAGTAATGACTATTTAGAAGCACAAAACTACAAGTAATCCAGGAACTGGCTGGGGGTAGGGGTACTGAAAAGAGGGCAGAGGCTGCACCAGGAAAAGAACACCTAAAAGTATCGGGGCCTGGAAGACAACACAAGTCCCAGTATGAACACCTGAAGGGAAAGAAGACTCAGAGGCTGTCCTGGAACTCACTCTATAGACCAGACTGGCCTTGAACTCAGAAATCTGCCTGCCTCTGCCTCCCAAGTGCTTGGATCACCACTGCCCGGCCTAGATTAAATTTTCAATACACTATGATAGGACTATTAATTGGTTATGGATATTAACAAAACTGAAATGGGTCACTATCAGTGCAATCAAACTAAAACTTTAGGTCCAGAATACATAAAAAGCTTAAGTGTACTGGCATTTACTTATAATTTCAGGCTGAGGGAGAAGGAGCAGAAGTTAAAACACAGTCACAACTACATAGCAAGTTCAAGGCCAGCTCCATGGTACCATGTGAAAGGAATGCACCTGCACACACAGGCCAGCACGCACGCGTGCGCGCACACACACACACACACACACACACACAGAGAGAGAGAGAGAGAGAGAGAGTGAGAGAGAGAGAATCACACATACACAGAAACACACACACACACATCCACTGAAGATGACTGACTTCAGCGGAAAAGGCAAATATTTTAATAACATAAAACAAGACCATGGTTTTGTACATGAAAACTGAAATTGAATCACTATCTCTTGGCTTTACATAATCCATTACTTTCAGATCAAGAGGTGAAGTTGTTCTGGGTATGGCGCGCATGGCATGCTTGTAATAGCAACACCGAAGGAACAAAGAGAAGAGAACCAAGGTTCAAAGCTACACTGGCTACACTGACTCTTCCTAAGTGGGACCAAAGAGTTGAATTGTGAAGGGTAACCTGTAAAAACTTGAGAAAAAGCCCATGGTTGTGGTGCCTGCCTGAGATCCCCCGTGAAGGACCATGGGTCAAGAGTTTACACACTCTAAGCTACAAAGAACAGTCAAAGTCCACCTGGCCTACAAGAGACAATGTGTCAAAAAAATAAAAACAAAGAATGAGGGACTGGAGAGATGACTCAGCACTTAGAAGAATGGTTCTCTTGGCACATGTATTCCAGCCTTGGGAGGTAGAGAGAAGTCACCCAGAAGTTCCAGGTTATCCTCAGCTATACAGTGTGTTTTAGGTCAATTGGGCTGGTTACATGGCGCACTTTCTGAAAAGAAATACTGAAACAATTTCGAAGTCCTAAAAGTACAGTGGCACAGGATTAGGAAAATGAACAGATCCAGTAAAGAGGACAGGGCAATGGGGTATGAGTCATACCAAAGTCTATCTTACACATGTGAGAGAATGTCATCACAAAACTGAAGGAGAAGAGAACAAATGTAGGGGAGGCCTTTGGGAGACATGTTCCAACAAGCTTACTCAGCAGGGCAGAAAGAACCATCACAGGACTGTCTTCCTGTCCATTAACTTATATCGTCAATGGATGTCAATATATTCCCAAAGTAACTGCATTGATCTAATATCTAAATGGTTACTCAATGAAGATGCAAATGAAATAGTGTGGTACACTCACCCATCAAAGATCTGGGTTACATAGCAAGTACACCAGATACCAGACTGACTTAGCCAAGGCCTCTAAAATATAGACAATATATAAATAAATAGTAGACAAAGCAAAAGAAGGGCCTGAGCTGTAGTGTTTGTCTAGTATGTATGAGATCTGACGGGACTGAAGGGAGAGAGGAGAGACTGAAAAATGGTTTCAAATCTCAGACATATATAAATATAACAAATGCTGAAAAATGTCACTTATAAATCAAGCAGAGATGTGCTTATTATCATTTTCAACACATACAAAAGATTTAATTTTGAAAGTTTTTTTTCCCCACCCGAGATGACTTGTAAGGATGAACTGATTTCCTATGACATAATTTCATCAGTCCAGGCTAGCTTAGAGTTCACTATGTACCCAGACTGGTGTCGTTGTTGTCACACAGCAGGCTAGTCCTGAACTCATAATCTTACTGTGATTGTCTCCCAACCTCTGAGGTTGTGGATGTTCTAAAGTACTCACAGGAATACTTTTTTGTTTTGTATCTGTAGATCAAATCCATTGACCTCCAGCATGCTAGGCAATCATTGATGGATTTTCCCAGATCAATTATGTACTTCAGAATAATACAAATTTGAGGTGGATATTCTAATTGAAAAATAGTCAAATAAAAAAATATCTTAGTGACTGTCCTTAACTGCCAAGCTTGACCTCCAAGGAACAACTGAAGAATCACTTTGGTAATTTCCATTTCCATGTTATTAGCCAATGGTATTTGCTTTACCATGAGAGGCACAGCTCCTGACATCCCTGCTGGTTGGAATCCCTCCTGCCTGGCTGTTCCTGTTAGATCCTGTCACCTGATGCTATCCTGTCTCTACTAACTGAACTAAGGGTATTTCTGAGAAGTCGTCATCAGTGGATAAAGCTGCTGCCGATCTGTGAACTCAACTGCCAAATTCCAGACCACACAGGTGGCAGTTGCTCTAAAGAACCATTTCTAAACAGGTCCACTTCCCCAGTATCCTGTCTTTTCTACTACTTCTGGTTGGTGGTGGGCTAAAACGGAGATTTAAGCATTTAAGAACTATCATTAAAATAGGCATGGAAATACTTAAAGTTAGAGAGAAAGAGAATTAGAAGAATGGATTGGTATTTCTCTTTTCCTTCTTCTCCATCTCCTTTTACAAAATTCACACGAACCTCCTTATAATCCTTCTATAGGGAAACACAGCAAAAATAGGAGGCTATGTAATGTTGGAAATAATGGCACTTAGTAGGATAGGTTAAAGTTTTCAATAAAGTGTGATAGAACAATTAATTGGTTCTGCATATGAAAAAACTGAAATCGATCACTATGAGGGTTTTTAAACCAATCCTTTAGGTACAGTACACTTATAAAGCTTAAGTGTACTGACCGTAGTGGTATTTACCTGTAATTTCAGAATAAAGCAGAAGGAGGAGAAGTTAAAACACAGTCTCACCTACATACCAAGTTCAAGGCCAGCCAGGGCTCCGTGGGACCATGAGAAAAGTGGAGGGAGGAAAAACAAACACCCAAGGCCCCATTTATACCAGCAGATGGATAATGGCACAGAAATCCAACTCACTAAGTGCAGTGAGAAAGGAGATTTACATCATTTAGGACCTACCTACTCACATAGTATTAGAACAGATACTTAAGAAGCCTTTGGTGGTGGCTAGAAAGATGGCTCAGAGCATGGACTGATCTTCCAGAGGTCCTGAGTTCAATTCCCAGCAACCACATGGTAGCTCACAACCATCTATAATGGGATCCAGTGCCTTCTTTAACCGTGCCTGAAGGCAGCTACAGTGTGCTCATACAAATAAAATAAATAAATCTTAAAAAAAGAAGAAGAAGAGAAATCCTTCCCTTGCAGTGGGGAGGCAGAGAAGGGAGACTTCAGTTTAGTCCTGTCTGGTCCAGAGATCAAATACCAAGACAGGCAGGGCTACACAGAGAAACCCTGCCTAAAAACAAACAAACAAACACACAAACAGAAAAGCATCTTAAGAAAGAAATGTGGGCCAGGCAGGCTGGCAGGGGTCATTTGTTCCCAGCCCTTGAGAGGTAGAAGAGAGCAATTTCTGTGTGTTCAAACTGACACTCCAACAAATATCAACAGTTCCACTTCTTACTTTTAAAATGACTATACCAAAGTAAAGATAGCATTTCCAACTTCACATATATTAATAAAATTTATAGACCCAAATAGATGAGGGTGGAAAAGGAGAGAGAGAGAGAGAGAGAACATCTACACTTTAGTAATACCTTACTGTGAAGGAAAAGATAGTGTAGGTTTTAATCAGCACTCACAGAGGCTGATGCTAAGCAGCAGATTGTGAGGTCAAGGACATTGGGTCTGCACAGTGAGTTCCAGGCTATCCAGAGCAAAATAATGAGACTGTGGATTAAACTTCAGAATTACTATAAGAAATTTTAGATGTTTTAACCACATGATTTGAATGTGAGGTGATAAAAAGACTAATTATCTATGTAGCATGGCCCCAGACCTTAGAACAACTGACTCTATAATGGAAGTACCACCATTCACATGTTAAAAGTCAACATGTAGATACCAACTCCAGCCAAAACAAAGACATAGACCATCAAAGTCTATCATTCTCTAAATGTGCTTTTAGAGACCAGATCTTTTGGGTTCACACTCCATCTTAGAGAACCTAACCTAACAGGCCCATACCTAGGCCCAGGCTACTCCACAACAAGACCGGTGTGTAGGACCAGGTTCGAGGTTATCCTCCAAGAAAACCTGTCTATCACCAGATTCCAGGATATTCCCCAACAAATCTGCACCTCCAGGTTACAAGCCTGCCCCTGACACTTCACTTCCTAACAACTACCAATCAGGAGGAAAGCAGAAGTTAAGTTTATGGTTTGGCTCCCAGCACTAGCCAATCATGTTGAAGACCATAATGGCCCCCAATCAGATGTGTTCTAGGCTAGATACCCCCTTCTTTCTCTATAAATGCTTGCCTGAAACTGGCTCACAGAAGCCCCTCTGGTTCTGCTGCATCATAGACTGTGGTGTGGGCCAAGCTATAACTTGAATAAAGAGCCCCTAATGTGACTTCATTGGAATCCACTCCTTGGTGGTCTTTTGGAGGTTCAATGAATATTGCCTGGCACAACATTTTTGGCTTCTGTAGCTCAGCTTCTAGTTAAATGTTCTTGTTAACTAAAGTATGTCAAAGCAAGATGCAGTTTTTGTGATTAAAAGCTCATCCTGAGAATGGTTTGGGGCTTGTATTAGTCAGGGTTCTCTAGAGTCACAGAACGTATGGGTAGTCCCTATATAGTTAGGAAATTTGTCAATGACTTACAACTTGTAGTTCAACTCCCCAACAATAGTCAGCAGTACTTGTGGATGAAAGTCCAAGGATGTAGCAGTTGCTCAGTCCCACGAGGTAGGCCAGGAAAAGCCAGAGTGAATCTTCCTTCTTCCAAAGTCCATATATAGGTCTCCAGCAGAGGGTGTGTGCCACCACGCCTTTAATCCCAGATGACCTTGAACTCAGAGTTCTCCTAATCTTAATCTTCTGGAATTCATAGTCACTATGCATCAAGATCTCCAAGTCAGAAACTTGTATCTCTGAGCCTCCAGATTAGGATTATAGGTGAGTCTTCCAATTCTTGTTTAGTTCATTCCAGATTTAGTCAAGTTGACAACCAGGAATAGCCACTACAGGGCTATACTGGAATCCTGAATATGCAGGGTAGTTAGTATTTGGCTGTCTAATAATGACCTTCTAGTAACTTAAACCCATGTATGGGCAGGCTTCTCTCATAAATACCACACAACAGCTTCATTTAATGAGTCATGATCTATACATCACAAGCCCACCTTGTACTCTCTCAATATAAATGAATACATACAATCACTACTTATAATTCAAAAATAAACTCATTAGGACAATTAGGATGTAAGAGAGAGCAGAGCTCTTAAGGGCACTGACTGCTTTTCAAGAACTGCTCCAGGGGATCCAGAGCCCTCTTCAAGCCTCCAAGAACATGCAGTCACATGCACAATCCCCGAAACATGAATACACCAGTGTAGCCAGGGTAGCCTGAACTCTGTGTTCTCTTCTCTCAAAACATTAAAATAAAAAGAAGGTAATTTTAATTGAAGGTGAAATAAAATCTCAGAGTTAAGAACTAGTAAAAGTACATCAAATTAGATTTTGTCATTTGGCATCAATTCCAATATCAAATATATACTGATAAGTACTAAACATGCCAAAAATATTAATTCTGTGAAATTGCCTCTGTCTATCCACCTAACTGCAAACATAATTTCCTTAAAAACAAAAGAATGAATCTGCACACACAAGTGACCACAAACATATACACACATGCGCGCGCGCACACACAAATCCACTGAAGATGAGTGAGTTGGGTGGAAAAGGGAAACTTTTTATATAACAAGACCAGGGGTTTGTACATCAAAACTGAAATTGAATCACTATCTCTTGACTTTTCATAATCCTTTACTTTCAGATCAAGAGGTTAAGTTGTGCTGGGCGTGGTGGTGCATGCTTGTAACAGGAGCACTGAAGGCTCAAAGAGAAGAGAGACAAGGTTCAAGGCTACATTGGCTACACTAGCTCTTCCTGAGTGAAATTAAAGAGTTGAACTGTGAAAGGTAGCATGTAAAAACATGAGGAAAAGCCGAGAGGGGTGGTACACACCTGAAATCCCACTTAAAGGCTGATGGCTGAAGACCCATGGGTCAGGAGTTGCCATACACACTCGGCTACAAAGAACATTCAGAGACAATCAGGGCTACATGAGACAATGTGTCAAAGAAATAAAAAACAAAAAAAAAGAATGAGGGCTTGAATGACTCTTGCCCTTTGATGACCTATCAGATATCTTGGATATCAGATAATTACACACTATATTAACAATAGAAGAATTACTGTTATAAAACAGCATTGAAAATACTTTTATGATGGGGGGGGAACACCATAACATGAGGAAATGTATTAAAGAGTCCAAACCATAGAAAGGATGAGAACCACTACCTTAAAAGGACTAAGTTTGCAGCACTCACATGACTCTTAGCCACCTGTGGCACCAATTCCAGACCCTCCGACACCCTCCTCTCTGCAAACTCTTGCCTGCCTGCGGGGCATATGAACTAACAGAGGCACACTAACAGGAAAAAGAACAAAGAAATACATGTTTTTTAAAAAGAATGAGACAATTTGAGGGAAAAACTTTTCACACCTCCAGTAAGTACCTGGTGTCTGTTGTTGGTGATCTGTTCCTTATCTCCATGTGAGATTGACAAACACATAATGGGGCTAGTACACCTGGGAGGGGATTTTGTGGATTGACTCTTTTGTAGTCTTAAGGCCCACCCTGAATCCAGTTCTTTGCAGGTGGAAAAATCTTTGCACATGCATACCAGCCCTTGAGAGGTAGAGAGAAGTCACCCAGAAGTTCCAGGTTATCCTCAGTTACACAGTGTGTTTTAGGCCACCTGGTTAGGTTACATGACACACTTTCTATAAAAAAAAATACTAAAAGTATTTTCAAAGTCAAAAAAGTACAGTGGCACATGATTAGGAAAATGAACAGAGTCAGAGAAGAGGAGAGGGTGATGGGGCATGTGTCATACCAAAGTCTATCTTACACATGTAAGAGAATATCATCACAAAACTGAAAGAGAAGAAAACAAATTTTGGGGAGGCCTTTGAGAGAATTTTTCCAACAAGCCTACTCAGCAGGGCAGACAGAACCATCACAGGACGGTCTTCCTGTCTGTTAACTTAGATTTCCAATGGATATCAATACATTCTTATAGTAATTGCAATTATCTAACAATCAAATGCTGAGAAAAACTCAATGAAGATGCAAATGAAAAAGTGCGCTACACTCACCCACCAGAGCACAGGGCTACATGACAAGTAGAGCAGACCCCAGACTGACTTAGCCAAGGTCTCTAAAATACAGTAAGAAATAAAGAAATAATAAACCTAGAAACAGAAGGGCCCAGGCTGTGTCCCTGAGCTGTAGTGTTTGTCTAGTGTGTGTGAGGATGAGCTCTGACAGGGGACTGACGGGAGAGAAGAGAGACAGAGCCTAAAAAATGGATTCAAGTTGAAGACATATACAAATATGACAAATGCTCAAAATGCCACTTATGAGTCAAGCAGTGATGTGCTTATTATCATTTTCAAGACGTACAAAAATTTAGTTTGGAAAGTTTTGTTTGACACCCAAGATGTCTTGTTAAGGCTGAGGTAATTTTTTTATGACATAATTTGATCAGTCTAGACAGGTACCCACAATGGTCTAGTTGTTATCACATACCAAGGCAGTCTCGAACTCATAATCTTGCTGTGATTGTCTGTCAACATATGAGGTTGTAGATGTTCTAAAGAACTCACAGGAGTAATTTTTGGGTTGTCTCTGGGGAACAAATCCATTGACCTCCAGCATGCTAGGCAAATACCGAATCACCAATGGATTTTCCTAGAATAATAATATACTTCAGCATAATAAAAATTTGAGGTCAATTTTCTAATTGAAAAATCATCAACTAAAAGTATCTTAGTTACTAGTATTAAGTACCAAGGTTGACCTCCAAGAAACAACTGAAGTTTCACTTTGATAATTTCCATTTTCTGTTATGAATGAAAAGAATTTCTCAGTGAGGTTGGGAGGAAGAGTTCGCGAAAACCTGTCTGGGGTGGGAAAATATCTTTCCTGTGTGTGATGCCACAAATAAAAGCAAAGAAAACCGTGAAGACATCCAAGGACTGATACCTTCTCTAAGCCCCAAGAATGTCCAAAATTCGCTTGCCAAATCTCCTGCGTGCCTCCGGAAACAAATATGCACCCACACCCACTGCCACACGCCCCTCCCCCCATCCACCCCCACACATCTAAATGGCAGTGGAAAAAAGAGTTCAATGACAAAATGGCAGAGGGTGGGAAAATCATTTTCCTGTGTGTGATACCACAAATAAAGGAAACATAAAACATAAGGATATTCAAGGGATTTACTTTTTTCTTCCCAAAAAAGCCCAACAAACTCCTATCCCCTGCCATCACCTCTCCCCCTCCCCTCGGCGCTCAGACCAGGTCTCTAGGCCCCGCCTTGCCTGGGCGGAGCTTCCTGGACTCCAGACATATATAAAGAACTCAGGTTCTCTCTCAGCCAACACTCCTGATCAGGCAGGCCTTCTGATCACATCTGCTCTCTCCAAGAGAACCCACAGAGTCTCTGGCAAAAGCCAGCCAGGCAATAGCTGTAACTTTAACAAGTAAGGCTCACAGGGCCCGAACCTGAAGCACACCTCCTTGGGCATCAATTACCAACTTCCCACATCACCACAACATGGTGGGAGTGAGGCCTCGCAGCACCAGCCCTGACCTTGGAACCAATCCTGCCAAGCGCCCTCGACTCCAACTAGACCAGCCTGCTCACCACGACCTGGAAGGGCTTATGCAGCCTTCCAGCAACTGGCTCACCTCTGTGGTGTTCCTGGCCTCTGGCTCTGCCCTGCAGCTGCCCCTGGAAAACTGCTTCCTCCTCATTGAGCCCCAGCCCACCTCGATCCTGGAAGTGTCGCTCCCAGGACACACCATCCTCGTGGTCCCCGAGGGCCTACAGGACTCCACTTGGCCAGGACATCCTGAGTTCTCACCATCATACCCGCTTGGCTCTGCTCTCATGGACTTGCCCCGGGACCTCATAGTCATCCAGCCAGGATCTTTCAGTGCTACGGTAAGACACAGGGAGGGCTCCCAAATGCCTCTCACTCAGGGATGCCAGGGATGAAGGCTCCAGCTGGCCTGGTTCTAGGGCTTCATCTCTCATCTTCTTCATTTCAGGCTCAAGTCCCAGATGGCGCGATTCCTTCGGTCTCTCCTAGTGCAGAAAGATATGCTCCATGGGCTAACTGGACCACCCAAGGCAGCATGGTGGAGTTTCTTCCACACTCACCTCTAGAGTCTCCCCCTCGATCTTCTCCTCCAAGACACCAAGAACAGCGCCCCCTGAGTTCTGTGAGACCTACTCGCCCTCCATGCAAGGCCAGGAGGCGCCTCCTCTTCTAGGAAAAATGGACTGCTCCAGAAACACACAGCGCCTTGGACACTTACCTGGAATCCCAGAGCTCCTGTGGATGCCCAACAAGGTAACAGGGCTGTCTGCTGGACACTACAGATGGAACATACGACTTCAAGAAGAAGGCAGAAACTATATCACATCTTAGAAGATTAAAAAAATCTGCCTTTGAACCCCAGAAGATGGATTGGCACAATTGAGTCTTTATCTCACAACCTTCCATGTTTCCCTCATGTGCATTGGCAGTTGCAAATAAGAATGCTGTGAGACTCTCCTGTTTCTCCCAAAACACGTTACTACTGGGTTTCCTCTCCTGCCTCTGTTTTCGATTCTGTTTTTCTATGACTGAATGAAGACTTGTCCTTGTCAGTCCAAGCTGTTGGCTGCAGAAACTGACATATAACACAGTAGGAGAAGACGGTTCCAGCCCTGAATGCCTGATGCTTCTATCCTTCTTCTCAGCAATCCCTTCACCTGCTGCAGTGGACTTCGCTTGTCAGCCTCCTGTGAGTGAGACTTGGCGCACATTGTCCCCAGCTGGTTTCAGCATGCTCTGGATGGACCTTTCTTTTTCACTGAAGTCCCCATACTGACGTTAGCATTAGACTCACGGAAGGTGGGAGGGTTCCTGTTGCTCTACATTCTTTTATACTTTTAATTTAAAATAAATCTTCTTCTGTAAACCTAAGTAGTGTGACATGTTCAGTCACTATAGAATTTGCCTCATTGTGCATGGAAATAAAAAATTACTTGTAAAGTTTAAGCCTATGCAGTAATTTTGTTTCCTAAAATATTTAACATTAAGACACCTTGGGGAACAGCTTACAGGTACACATGATCACAACATGAAAATAACACAGAAGCACCAAGGTCTGTCAGCTGATGTGGAAGCAGACACTATAGAGTGACTGAAAGATTGAACTGGGCCTGGCAGAAATGGCACATGCCCTTCGTCCCAAAACTTGGAAAAAAGAAGCAGGCAGATCTCTACCTTAAAAGTCAGCCTGGACTACAGGTTAAGTTCCAGGACAACCAAGGAATATTTCCCTGGAGTATTCAGCAGAGAAAGGATGTCTGTCCTACTAAAGCAAGCATGTGAAAGAACACGTATGAAGGATTCCTCATTAACTACATGCATGTTTTGGTCTGCCTTACATTGGATAGTGTAGTTCAATTAGTCGGCCTCCACAGAGAGAAACACATCAAAAAATGGCTAGTGGTGTGCTGCACTTTCTTACCACTTCCATCGACTCAGGCTGATTGGCAGAGAGATGTCAGCTGAGACACATTCACCTGCTGAGGCACGACACTTGCTGAAGCCAGGCAAGACTTGGGCTTAAGTCAAATCCTGAAGAGAACACCTGATGTTTGGAAGGAACCTAAAAATCACTGGTTAGACAGGGAAAGAGGCTGATCTTGGTTTGCTTGCATAGCAAAACACATGCTGGTCTCTGCTATTCCCTGACCTTTGCTCTGTCATGAGAGGCACAGCTCCTGCTGGTTGGAGTCCCTCCTGCCTGGCTGTTCCTGCTAGGCCCTGCCACTGATGCTGTCCTGTCTCTACTACACTGGACTCACAGTGTATCTGAGAAGGGTTTGCCAGTGCATCAAGCTTCCCCTCTGACCTGTGAACTCATCTGCCAATTTCCAAACAACACAGAGGGCAGTTGCTCCAAGGAGCCATTTCTAAACACATCCACTCCCCCAGAATCCTATCATTTCCACTACTCTGGTGGGTGCAGGGCTAAAAGGGAGGTTAAAGCATTTAAAAACCATCATTGATATAGGCACTGACATAAGTAAAGTTAGAGCACCGGAGAGATAGAAGAATGAATTGGTATTTGTCTTTTCCTTCTCCCTCTTTTTTTACAGAATTCACACTAACCACCTAATAGTCCTACTATAGGGAAATACAGGAAAGTAGGAGATTACATAATGTTGTAGATAATGGCCTTTAGTAGGAAAGGCTATAGGTTTCAATAAAGAGTAACAGGACAATTGATTGGTTCTTCATATGATAAAAAAAACCGAAATGGATCACTACCAGTGTTTTCAAACTAAACCTTTATGTCAAGGTAAACTTACAAAGCACAAGTGTACTGACTGTGCTGCGATTTACCTGTAATTTCAGGGTAAAGCAGAAGGAGGAGAAGTTAAAACACAGTCTCAACTACAGAGCAAGTTCAAGGTCAGCCTGGACTCCAGGGGACCATGGATAAAAGGGAGGGAGGCCCCTTGAATACCAGCACATGGATAAGTGCTCAGGAACCCAACCCAGTAAAGTACAGGAAGAATGGGACTTCTTGCACCTTCATGAAAACAGTAACAGTGCTATAGCTTTGTGGTGTCCATAGGGGTCCATTAGTGAGAGACAGGAGGGAGACTTGAGGCTGAACTCTCCTCCTGCTGTCCAGAGATTTCTTTAACTGCAAACGGATATGGGCTGGATCCATGCTACAATCTGAAGCACATGGACCCTTTGAATATAGATCTACTGACCCTTACTAGTGTCTCTTAACTATGGCCCAATATTCAGGCTAAAATTGGTGTAACTGTGGAGGTGAACCTGTTTTATGGAAAGCAAGACGTTTAGGACAAACATGATTTTGTACCCAATGGACGCCCTTGAAATCGTGTAATTATTACCCATCATCTGCTTCTGTAATGACTTTTGTCAGTAGGTGACCCAAACGTAACTTTAAAGGGGGGGGATGAGTCCATTCTGGCATGGGGAATTCTGTACTTAATAAAGGATGGGGGCTGGAGAGATGGCTCAGTGGTTAAGATCACTGAGTGCTCTTCCCGATGTCCTGAGTTCAATTCCCAACAACCACATGGTGGCTTACAATTATCTGTAATGGGATCCAAAGCCCTCTTCTGTGTGTGTGAAGACAGCTACAGTGCACTCATATACATAAAATAAATACATAATTTAAAAAAAAAAGGATGAAGGGAAGAGTCACCCAGTTACTCTCAGTCTCTAAGGTCAAATTAGTTAAGATTTCTTTTAGGATTCTACTTATCTTTTCTACCTGTCCTGAACTCTGCGGCTGTAAGCACAATAAAGTTTCCAATCAATCTCCAGACGATTAGCTAATCTTTAACTTACCTGGGACACAAATGAAGATCCATTGTCTGACCCTATAAGCTTAGAAAAACCATACCACGGAAGAATTTTGTTTAGTAGTTTCGTTGTTACCATCTGCACTGTGTCATGCTTAGATGGAAAAGTCTTAGTCAATCCGGTAAGATATATATAAAGACCAGCAAATATTTTTATCTATGAAGTCCATTTCAAGATAGACTCCTGGCTTGGTGTTCTAGGGTTCTTCTCATTGGCAATCACATTCATCGATTGACAGGCCTTACAATATCTAAAAATTTCAGGTTTTTTCAAACAGGTATGTCTTATTCTAATGTAGGACTGGCAGACTAAGTCCTGCATTCTCCAGGATCCCATGTGTGAAAATCATGTATGCCTATTTATACCCATTTACTCTGGTACAATCAGTTTATAGTCAGTTGTCCTTTGTCATCTCTTATGACAGTGAGATATGGGCCAGATCACATCTTCTGTCTGGTCAGAGACTGTGGGATCTCCTGGGTTTAAGGAAATCAAAAACATCTCATTGTTTCAGAGGATCAAGGCCACAGCAGACCTCTGTCCATCCTGAATGAGGCTGTTGCCACTAGAGAAACATGACACAAAGATGGAGGTCTTTCCATCTTCTGAGATCTTCTCCAAAATCTTTCTTCAGAAACTTGAGGTTCTTATCATAAAGATCTTTCACTTGCTTGGTTAGAGTCTCACCAAGGTATTTTATATTATTTGTGAGTATTGTCATGGGTGTCATTCCCTTAATTTCTTTCTCAGCCCCTTTATTTTTTGAGAAGAGGAAGGCTACTGATTTGATTGAGTTAATTTTATATATAGCCACTTTGCTGAAGTTGTTTATCAGGTTTAGGAGTTTTCTGGTAGAATTTTTGGGGTCACTTAAGTGCAAATAGTGATATTTGACTTCTTCCTTTCCAATTTGAATGCCATTAATCTCCTTTTGTTGTCTACTTTTTCTGTCTAGGTCTTTGAGTACTATATTGATTAGGTAAGGAGAGAGTGGACATCCTTTTATTTAAGCTATACTCCCCCCCCCCCGCCAATACACCACGATCACACAGAACGGTTTTGGTGGTGGTTGTGGAGCCCTGAATGTCTATCAGACTAAGGCTTTATAGTAACCAGCAAACAGGGGATACATGTGAAAGCATTTAATTGGAAAACTACTTTGGCCTTTTAACATAATTGGCTGATGCTGGGAATCGTTTCCTAAACTTAATTTCTACTCCCCTCTGCATTGGTGGTCAATAGACAGGGGGTTGGCTTGTAACCTGGGAATACAAGTTTGTTGGAGGAATAACCTGGAGACACTGGTTTTGGTTAAGGTGTAAGCAGAAAACTCTGGTCTTGTTGTGGATTGGCCAAGAGACTGGAGCTAGGTTCAGATGTTTGGGGGGCGGGGCAACTTAGAAATAAATGCTAGATACCAGCCTGCTAGTTTATTTGAGTTCAAACTTAGATCAGGTTCTATTAAATGGAGTGTGAACTTAAGAGACTTGACCTCTCATCAGAACAACGGTTCTCCACCTATGACTCTCAACCATTCTGAGGGTTTGTATGCCTCTTGCCAGGTGATCCCCTATCAGATATCCTGAATATCAGGTATTGATATTGTTATAATAACTATAGCAAAATGGCATTAAGAAGTAGCAATGAAAACACTTTTCTGACTGGAGAGGATGGGAGGCACCACAACATGAGGACCTGTATAAAAGAGTCACAGCATTAGGAAGGTTGAGGACCACTACCTTAAAAGGACTTAAAACTTTTGCAGCATTCACATGACTCTTAACCAGCTGTGACTCCAAGTCCAGATCCTCTGACACCCTCTTCTCCCAAGATTCTTGCATGCCGCCAGGGTATATGAAATAACAAAGGCACAATAACAGGAACACAAACAAATAAATATATGGTGTTGTTTAAAAAAAAGAAGGAGAAAATGAGAAATTTAACGTTTTTGACACAGGGAGCACCTGGTGGGTGTTGTTGTTTTTTAGATCCTCTCTATGGGGGATTGACAAACACCCAAGGGCTGCAGTCCACCTGTCAGGGATTTTTTTGTTTGTTTGTTTGTTTCTCTCTTTTTCGAGACAGGGTCTCTCTGGGTAGCCCTCGCTTTCCTGGAGCTCACTCTGTAGACCAGGCTGGCCTTGAATTCAGAAATTCCCCTGCCTCTGCTGCCCAAGTGCTGGGATTAAAGGCGTGCGCCACCACAGCACAGAGAGGGATTGTTCTTGATTGAATCATTTGAAGTGAGAAAGGCCACCCTGAATCTGGTTCTTTAGTGGTGGGAATATCTTGGCACAGGTATTCCAGCTCTTGGGAGGTGGAGAGAAGTCACCCAGAAGTTCCAGGCTAGCATCAGCTACACAGTGTGCTTTAGGTTAATTTGGTTTTGTCACACTTTCTGAAAAAGAAACACTTAAAGTATTTTCAAAGTCCTAAAAGTACAGTGGCACAGGATTAGGAAAAGTAATCCTGTAAAGATCCAGTAAAGCGGACAGGGCAATGGGGTAGGAGTCATACCAAAGTCTATCTTACACATCTAAGAGATTGTCATCACGAAGCCAATGGTGAAATGAACATATTTGGGGAGGCCTTTGGGAGAAATATTCCAAAATGCTTAATCAGCATTGCAGAGGGAAACATAACAGGACTGGCTTTCTGTCACTTAAATTATATCGCCAGTGGATATCAATATATATCTGTAATAACTGCATTGATCTATCATTTAAAGGGTTACCCAATGGAGATGCAAAGGAAATAGTGTGGTAAACTTATCCATCAAAGATCTGGGCTACATAGCAAGTACACAAGACAGCAGACTGACTTAACTGAGACCTTTTAAACAGTCAATTAAATAATTAATTAATTAATAAAAATAAATAATAAACCTAGCAACAGAGGGACCCAGTCTGTGTCCCTGAGCTGTAGTGTTTGTCTAGTGTGTGTGAGGAAGAGCTCTGTCAGGGAACTGAAGGGAGAGAGGAGAGAGAGAACCTACAAAATGGATTCAAGTCTCAGACAAATATAAATATAACAATTGCTCAAAAATGCGACTTAAGAATCAAGTACCAATACCATGCGGTTTTTAACACTATTGCTCTGTAGTACAGCTTGAGGTCCGGGATACTGATTCCCCCAGAGGTTCTTTTACTCTTGAGAATAGTTTTAGCTAACCTGGGTTTTCTGTTATTCCAGATGAATTTTTGAATTGCTCTTTCTTTTTTTTTTTTGTTTTTTGTTTTTTGTTTTTTGTTGTTTACGAGACAGGGTTTCTCTGTGTAGCCCTGGCTGTCCTGGAACTCACTTTGTAGACCAGGCTGGCCTCGAACTCAGAAATCCTCCTGCCTCTGCCTCCCAAGTGCTGGGATTAAAGGCATGTGCCACCACCACCTGGCTGAATTGCACTTTCTATCTCTATGAAGAATTGAGTTGGGATTTGGTGGGGATTGCATTGAATCTGCATATTGCTTTTGGCAAGATGGTCATTTTGACTATATTAATCCTGCCAATCCATGAGCATGGCAGATTTTTCCGTCTTCTGAGGTCTTCTTCAATTTCTTTCTTCAGAGACTTGAAGTTCTTGTCATACAGATCTTTCACTTGTTTGGTTGGAGTCAAACCAAGATATTTTATATGGTTTGTGGCTATCGTGAAGGGTATCATTTCTCTTACTTCTTTCTCAGCCTGCTTATCCTTTGAGTATAGGAAGGCTACTGATTTGCTTGAGTTGATTTTATATCCGGCCACTTTGCTGAAGTTGTTTATCAGCTGTAGGAGTTCTCTGGTGGAGTTCTTTGGGTCGCTTAATTATACTATCATATCGTCTGCAAATAGTGATAGTTTGACTTCTTCCTTTCCAATTTGTATCCCTTTGACCTCTTTTTGTTGTCTAATTGCTCTAGCTAGAACTTCAAGTACTATATTGAAAAGATATGGAGAGAGAGGGCAGCCTTGTCTAGTCCCTGATTTTAGTGGGATTGCTTCAAGTTTCTCTCCATTTAGATTGATGTTGGCTACCAGTTTGCAGTAAATTGCTTTTACTATGTTTAGAAATGGGCCTCGAATTCCTGATCTTTCCAAGACCTTTAGCATGAAAGGATGCTGAATTTTGTCAAATGCTTTCTCAGCATCTAATGAGATGACCATGTGGTTTTTATCTTTGAGATTGTTTATATAGTGGATTACATTAATGGATTTCCTTATATTGAAACATCCTTGCATCCCTGGGATGAAGCCTACTTGATCATAGTGAATGATCGTTTTGATGTGTTCTTGGATTCAGTTGGCAAGAATTTTATTTAGTATTTTTGCATCGATATTCATAAGAGAGATTGGCCTGAGATTCTCTTTCTTTGTCGGATCTTTGTGTGCTTTTGGTATTAGCGTAAATGTGGCTTCATAGAACGAGTTGGGTAGTGTTCCTTCTGTTTCTATTTTGTGGAACAGTTTGAAGAGTATTGGTGTTAGGTCTTCTTTGAAGGTCTGATAGAATTCTGCACTAAAACCATCTGTACCTGTGCTTTTTTTGGTTGGAAGACTTCCAATGACAACTTCTATTTCTTCAGGGGTTATAGGACAGTTTAGATGGTCTATTTGATCCTGATTTAATTTTGGTATTTGGTATCTATCAAGGAAATTGTCCATTTCCTCAAGATTGAAGACCCAGAAATGAATCCACACTCCTATGGTCACTTGATCTTTGACAAAGGAGCTAAAACCATCCAGTGGAAAAAAGATAGCCTTTTCAACAAATGGTGCTGACTCAACTGGAGGTCAACATGCAGAAGAATGCAAATTGACCCATTCTTATCTCCTTGCACTAAGCTCAATTCCAAGTGGATCAAGGACCTCCACATAAAACCAGACACACTGAAACTAATAGAAAGGAAACTAGGGACGAACCTAGAACATATAGGCACAGGGTAGAATTTCCTGAATAGAACTCTAACAGCCTATGCTCTAAGATCAAGAATAGACAAATAGGACCTCATTAAATTACAAAGTTTTTGCAAAGCAAAAGACACTGTCAAAAAGACAAAGCGGCAACCAACTAACTGGGAAATGATCTTTACCAACCTTACATCCGACAGAGGGCTAATATCCAATATATACAAAGAACTCAAGAAGTTAAACTCCAGAGAGGCAAGTAACCCTATTAAAAAATGGGGTACAGAGCTAAACAAAGAGTTCTCACCTGAAGAATATCTAATGGCTGAGAAGCACCTAAAGAGATGTTCATCATCCTTAGTCATTAGGGAAATGCAAATCAAAACAACCCTGAGATTCCATCTGACACCAGTCAGAATGGCTAAGATCAAAAACACAGGAGACAGCAGTTGTTGGCGAGGATGTGGAGAAAGAGGAACACTCCTCCACTGCTGGTGGGATTGCAAGGTGGTACAACCACTCTGGAAAGCAGTCTGGCGGTTCCCCAGAAAACTGGGCATGACACTCCCGGAGGATCCGGCTATACCACTCCTGGCCATATACCCAGAGGCTTTACCTGCATGCAATAAGGACACATGCTCCACTATGTTCATAGCCGCCTTATTTATAATAGCCAGAAGCTGGAAATAACCCAGATGTTCCTCAACGGAGGAATGGATTCAGAAGATGTGGTATATTTACACAATGGAATACTACTTTGCAATTAAAAACAATGAATTCACGAAATTTCTAGGCAAATGGTCAGAACTTGAAAATATCATCCTTAGTGAGGTAAACCAATTACAAAAGAACACACATGGTATGCAGTCACTGATAAGGGGATATTAACCCAGAATCTTGGAATACCCTAGACACAATTCGCATATCAATAGATTTCTAAGAAGATGGATGGAGAGACCCCTGGTCCTGGAAAGACTGGATGTACAGGAACGCCAGGACAGAGAAGCGAGAGGGGGTTGAATGGGGAAAAGAGGGAGGGAAGGGGCTTATGGGACTTTCAGGGAGGGAGGAAACGGGAAAGGGGAAATGATTTGGAATGTAAATAAAAAAAACTTAGAAAATAAAATTTAAAAAAAAAAGAAACCACCTTATTCGAATAACAGGCCTTACAATTTATAAAAGTTTCAGGTTTTATCAAATTGGTATGTCTTATTCTAATGTGGGACTGGCAGAATAAGTTCTGCATTCTCCAGGGTCCCATGTGTGAAAATCAATGGATCTTTTTCTGTATGCTCATACCAATTTACTCTGGTACAATTAGTTTATAGTCAGCTGTCCTTTGTCATCTCTTATGACACTGAGATATGGGCCAGATCACATCTTCTGTCTGGTCAGAGAGTGTGGGATCTCCTGGGTTTAGGGCAATCAAAAACATGAGGGGCACAAATTTTAGGGACACCTACTGGGCTATCTTGTTGACCTCTGGGATGAAGTTTAGTCTTTCTATCATCAGAAGGTCTCTCTCCCTATAAGTAGCCCCCCGGATATGAATGGTAGCAAAGGCACACTGTCTATCAGTGTCTCCCGTCTTTTCTCAGCTCGAAAACCTTGGTCAGAGCTGCCAGTTCAGTTTTCTGGGCTGACATTGCTGCCAGGAGTGGCTCTGTCCATATAATCTCATTGTTTCAGAGGATCACGGACACAGCAGACCTCTGTCCATCCTGAATGAGGCTGTTGCCACTGGAGAAACATGACACAAAGATGGAGGTCTTTCCATCTTCTGAGATCTTCTCCAAAATCTTTCTTCAGAAACTTGAGGTTCTTATCATAAAGATCTTTCATTTGCTTGGCTAGAGTCACACCGAGGTATTTTATATTACTCGTGAGTATTGTCATGGGTGTCATTTCCTTAATTTCTTTCTCGGCCTCTTTATTTTTGAGAAGAGGAAGGCTACTGATTTGATTGAGTTATTTTATATATAGCCACTTTGCTGAAGTTGTTTATCAGGTTTAGGAGTTTTCTGGTAGAATTTTTGGGGTCACTTAAGTGTAAATAGTGATAATTGACTTCTTCCTTTAAAATTTGAATGCCATTAATATCCTTTTGTTGTCTACTTTTTCTGTCTAGGTCTTTGAGTACTATATTGATTAGGTAAGGAGAGAGTGGGCATCCTTTTATTTAAGCTATACCTCCCCCCCCGCCAATACACCACCATCACACAGAACGGTTTTGGTGGTGGTTGTGGAGCCCTGAATGTCTATCAGACTAAGGCTTTATAGTAACCAGCAAACAGGGGATACATGTGAAAGCATTTAATTGGAAAACTACTTTGGCCTTTTAACATAATTGGCTGATGCTGGGAATCGTTTCCTAAACTTAATTTCTACTCCCCTCTGCATTGGTGGTCAATAGACAGGGGGTTGGCTTGTAACCTGGGAATACAAGTTTGTTGGAGGAATAACCTGGAGACACTGGTTTTGGTTAAGGTGTAAGCAGAAAACTCTGGTGTTGTTGTGGATTGGCCAAGAGACTGGAGCTAGGTTCAGATGTTTGGGGGGCGGGGCAACTTAGAAATAAATGCTAGATACCAGCCTGCTAGTTTATTTGAGTTCAAACTTAGATCAGGTTCTATTAAATGGAGTGTGAACTTAAGAGACTTGACCTCTCATCAGAACAACGGTTCTCCACCTATGACTCTCAACCATTCGGAGGGTTTGTATGCCTCTTGCCAGGTGATCCCCTATCAGATATCCTGAATATCAGGTATTGACATTGTTATAATAACTATAGCAAAATGGCATTAAGAAGTAGCAATGAAAACACTTTTCTGACTGGAGAGGATGGGAGGCACCACAACATGAGGACCTGTATAAAAGAGTCACAGCATTAGGAAGGTTGAGGACCACTACCTTAAAAGGACTTAAAACTTTTGCAGCATTCACATGACTCTTAACCAGCTGTGACTCCAAGTCCAGATCCTCTGACACCCTCTTCTCCCAAGATTCTTGCATGCCGCCAGGGTATATGAAATAACAAAGGCACAATAACAGGAACACAAACAAATCAATATATGGTGTTGCTTTAAAAAAAAGAAGGAGAAAATGAGAAATTAAATGTTTTTGACATAGGGAGCACCTGGTGGGTGGTGTTGTTTTTTAGATCCTCTCTATGAGGGATTGACAAACACCCAAGGGCTGCAGTCCACCTGTCAGGGATTTTTGTTTGTTTGTTTGTTTGTTTCTTTTTCGAGACAGGGTCTCTCTGGGTAGCCCTGGCTTTCCTGGAGCTCACACTGTAGGCCAGGCTAGCCTTGAACTCAGAAATCCACCTGCCTCTGCCTCCCAAGTGCTGGGATTAAAGGCGTGCGCCAGCACTGCACGGAGAGGGATTGTTCTTGATTGAATCATTTGAAGTGAGAAAGGCCACCCTGAATCTGGTTCTTTAGTGGTGGGAATATCTTGGCACAGGTATTCCAGCCCTTGGGAGGTGGAGAGAAGTCACCCTGAAGTTCCAGGCTAGCCTCAGCTACACAGTGTGCTTTAGGTTAATTTAGTTTTGTCACACTTTCTGAAAAAGAAACACTAAAAGTATTTTCAAAGTCCTGAAAGTACAGTGGCACACGATTAGGAAAAGTAATCCTGTAAAGATCCAGTAAAGAGGACAGGGCAATGGGGTACGAGTCATACCAAAGTCTATCTTACACATCTAAGAGATTGCTATCAGGAAACCAAAGGCGAAATGAACATATTTGGGGAGGCCTTTGGGAGAAATATTCCAGAAGGCTTACTCACCATGGCAGAGAGAATCATGACAGGATGGTTTTCCTGTCACTTAACTTATAGCTCCAATGGACATCAATATATCCAGCTGGTAACAGCACTGATTTCTCAATGGAGATGCAAATGAAATAGTGTGGTACACTCTCCCATCAGAGCACAGGACTACATAGCAAGTCAGCAGACCCCACACTCCCACACTGACTTAGAGGAGACCTTTTAAAAATAGTCAGTAAATAAATACATTGTAGACCTACCAACAGAAGGACGCAGCTGTATCCATGAGCTCTAGCATTTGTCCATGATGTCTGAGGATGAGCTCACAGAGGGAACTGAAAGAAGAGAGGGGGAGAGAGACAGAGAGAGAGAGAGAGAGTTTGGACTCATAGTCTTGCTGTGATTGTCTGCCAACCTCTGTGGTTGTGGGTGTTCTAAAGCACTCACAGAAATACTATTTTGTTTTCGTTCTGGAGATCAAATCCGTTGGCCTGCAGCAGGCAAGGCATACATACATTCAATCATCGATGGATTTTCCCAGATTAGCTATGTACTTCAGTATAATACAAAGATTTGGTCAGTTTTCTAATTGAAAAATAGTCAAATAAAACTATCTTAGTTACTAGCACTAAGTACCAAGGTTGAACTCCAAGAAACAACTGAAGTCTCACTTTGATGATTTCCAATTTCATTTTCTTTTATGAATGAGGAAAATTTCTCAGTGGGGATGGGGAAAGAGTCATGAAAACCTGGAAGGCTGGGGGAATAATTTTCCTGTGTGTGATGCCACAAATAAAACGCATGAAAACCATAAGGAGATCCAAGGGCTGATTCCTTCTCTAAACACCAAGAACATCCAAAAGTCTCCTGCCTACACACTTGCGTGCCTTCAGAAACACACACACACACACACACACACAAACACACACACAAACACACACACAAACACACACACACAGACACAAACACACACACAAACACACACACAAACACACACACAAACACACACACACACACACACACACATACACACACGCATTCATGAAGGGGAGTGGGAAAAAGAGTTCATGAGAATATGGCAGAGGGTTGGAAAATATTTTCCTGTGTGTTGCCACAAATAAAGGAAATGTAAACAATAAGGATAGTCAAGGGTTAATTCCCTTCTTTTCACAATGAAACAATGCAACACTCCTTCCTCCTCAAAATCCACTCCTCCTATTATAGGCCCCGCCTTGCTTGGGCGGAGTTTCCTGGGATCCAGAAATATATAAGGAACTCAAGTTTGCTTCCAGCCAACACTCCTGATCAGCCAGTCCTTCTGATGACATCTGCTCTCTCCAAGAGAACCCACAGAGTCTCTGGCAAAAGCCAGCCAGGCAACAGATACAACATCAATAAGTAAGGCTCACAGGCCCAAAACCTGCAGCGCACCTCTTGGGACACAAACTACCAACTTCCTATATCACCACAACATGGTGGGAGTGAGGCCCCGCAGCACCAGCCCTGACCTTGGAACCAATCCTGCCAAGCGCCCTCGACTCCAACTAGACCAGCCTGCTCAACTCGACCTGGAAGGGCTTATGCAGCCTTCCAGCAACTGGCTCACCTCTGTGGTGTTCCTGGCCTCTGGATCTGCCCTGCAGCTGCCCCTGGAAAACTGCTTCCTCCTCATTGAGCCCCAGCCCACCTCGATCCTGGAAGTGTCGCTCCCAGGACACACCATCCTCGTGGTCCCCGAGGGCCTACAGGACTCCACTTGGCCAGGACATCCTGAGTTTTCACCATCATACCCGCTTGACTCTGCTCTCATGGACTTGCCCCGGGACCTCATAGTCATCCAGCCAGGATCCTTCAGTGCTACGGTAAGACACAGGGAGGGCTCCCAAATGCCTCTCACTCAGGGATGCCAGGGATAAAGGCTCCAGCTGGCCTGGTTCCAGGGCTTCATCTCTCATCTTCTTCATTTCAGGGTCAAGTCCCAGACGGTGCTATTCCTTCAGTAACTCCTAGTGCAGAGAATTATGCTCCGTGGGCTAACTGGACCCCCCAAGGCAGCATGGTGGAGTTTCTTCTACACTCACCCCTAGAGTCTCCCCCTCGATCTTCTCCTCCAAGACACCAAGAACAGAACCCTCTGAGTTCTGTGAGACCTACTCGCCCTCCATGCAAGGCCAGGAGGCGCCTCCTCTTCTAGGAAAAATGGACTGCTTCAGAAACACCCAGCACCTGGGACACTGACCTGGAATCCCAGAGCTCCTGCGGATGCCCAACAAGGTAGTAGGCCTGTGTGCACACAGGGCTGTCGGCTGCACACTACAGATGGAACATACGACTTCAAGAAGAAGGCAGAAACTACATCACATCTTAGAAGATAAAAAAAAATCTGCCTTTGAACCCCAGAAGATGGATTGTGACACTTGAGGCTTTATCTCACAACCTTCCATGTTTCCCTCATGTGCATTGGCAATTCCAAATAAGAATGCTGTGAGACTCTCCTGTTTCTCCCAAATCAAGAAACTACTGGGTTTCCTCTCCTGCCACTGTTTTCAATTCTGTTTTTCTCTGACTGAATGAAGACTTGTCCTTGTCAGTCCAAGCTGCTGGCTTCAGAAAATGACATATAACACAGTAGGAGAAGAGGGTTCCAGCCCTGAATGCCTGATGCTTCCATCCTTCTTCTCAGCCATCCCTCCACCTGCTGCAGTGGACATCAAATGTCAGTCTCCTGTCAGTGAGACGTGGCGCACATTGTCCCCAGCTGGTTTCAGCATGCTCTGGATGGACCTTTCTTTTTTACTGAAGCTCCCACGCTGACGTTAGCATTAGACTCACGGAAGGTAGGAGGGTTACTGTTGCTCTACATTCTTTTATACTACAAATTTAACAATGAATCTTTTTCTCCTGTAAATCTAAGTGTATGACATGTTCAGTCACTATAGAATTTTCCTCATTGTGCATGGAAATAAAATATTACTTGTAAAGTTTAAGCCTATGCAGTAATTTTGTTTTCTAAAATGTTTAACATTAAGACACCTTGGGGAACAGCTTACAGTTGCACATGATCACAACATGAAAATAACACAGCAGCACCAAAGTCTGTCAGTTGATGAGGAAACAGACACAACAGAATGACTGAAAGATTGGATTGGGCCTGGTGGTAACAGCACATGCCCTTGGTTCTAAAACTTGGGAAGAAGAGGCAAGCAGATCTCTACTTTCAAAGCCAGCCTGGAATTAAGGTTCATTTTCAAAACAACCAAGGGATATTTCCCTGAAGCAGTCAGCAGAGAAAGGATGTTCTGGTAAAGCAAGCACTTGAAAGAACATGTATGAAGGATTCCTCATTAATTACATGCATGTTTTGGTCTGCCTTACATTGGATAGTGTAGTTCAATTAGTCGGCCTCCATAAAGAGGAACACAGCAAAAACCATCTAGTGGTGTGCTGCAGTTTCCTGCCACGTCCACACACTCAGGCTGATTGGCAGAGAGATGTCAGCTGAGATCACGCACTGGTCCCTGCTATTCCCTGACCTTTGCTCTGTCATGAGAGGCACAGCTCCTGCTGGTTGGAGTCCCTCCTGCCTGGCTGTTCCTGCTAGGCCCTGCCACTGATGCTGTCCTGTCTCTACTACACTGGACTCACAGTGTATCTGAGAAGGGTTTGCCAGTGCATCAAGCTTCCCCTCTGACCTGTGAACTCATCTGCCAATTTCCAGACAACACAGAGGGCAGTTGCTCCAAGGAGCCATTTCTAAACACATCCTCTTCCCAGTATCCTAACTTTTCAAGTACTCTGGTGGGTGCAGGGCTAAAAGGGAGGTTAAAGCATTTAAAAACCATCATTGATATAGGCACTGACATGAAGTTAGAGCACCAGAGAGATAGAAGAATGATAGAAGAATGTCTTTTCCTTCTCCCTCTTGCTTTTCAGAATTCACAACAACCAATTAATAATCCAACTAAAGGGAAATACAGCAAAAGTAGGAGATTACATAATGCTGTAGATAATGGCATTTAGTAGGAAAGGCTATAGGTTTCAATAAAGAGTAACAGGACAATTGATTGGTTCTTCATATGATAAAAAAACCGAAATGGATCACTACCAGTGTTTTCAAACTAAACCTTTATGTCAAGGTAAACTTACGAAGCACAAGTGTACTGACTGTGCTGCGATTTACCTGTAATTTCAGGGTAAAGCAGAAGGAGGAGAAGTTAAAACACAGTCTCAACTACAGAGAAAGTTCAAGGCCAGCCTGGGTTCCAGGGCACCATGGAACAAAGGAAGGGAGGCCCCTTGAAAATCCGCAGATGGATAAGTGCTCAGAAACCCAACCCAGTAAAGTACAGGAAGAATGGG
Organism: Tokudaia tokunoshimensis; assembly: GCA_036184795.1. NCBI lineage: Eukaryota > Metazoa > Chordata > Mammalia > Rodentia > Muridae > Tokudaia > Tokudaia tokunoshimensis. Next base: position 99,950,582 of record BTHU01000008.1, read on the forward strand.
ACTTCTTGTACCTTCCTGAAAACAGTAACAGTGCTATAGCTTTGTGGTGTCCACAGGGGCCCATCAGTGAGAGACAGGAGGGAGTCTTGAGGCTGAATTCTCCTCCTGCTGTCCCGGGACTTCTTCAACTGCAAACGGATATGGGGTGGATCCATGCTACAAAACTGAAGCACAGGGATCCTCTGAGCATAGCTCTAGTGACCCCTGGCAGTGTCTCTTAACTAGGGCCTAATCTCCAGGCTAAAATTGGTGGAACTATGGAAGTGGACGTGTTTTATGGAAAGCAAGACGTTTAGACCAAACATGGTTTTGTACCAATGGACACCCTTGAAATCGTGTAATTATTACCCATCATTTGCTTCTGTAATGACTTTTGTCAATAGGTGAACCAAACATACCTTTAAGGGGGGGGGGAATGAGTCCATTCTGGAATGGGGAATTCTGTACTTAATAAAGGATGAGGGCTGGAGAGAGTATTGTCATGGGTGTCATGGGGCGGGGACAACTTAGAAATAAATGCTAGATACCAGGCTGCTAGTTTATTTGAGTTCAAACTTAGATCAGGTTCTATAAAATGGAGTGTGAACTTAAGAGACTTGACCTCTCATCAGAACAATGGTTCTCCACGTATGACTCTCAACCCTTCTGAGGGTTTGTATGTCTCTTGCCAGGTGATCTCCTAGTAGATATCTTGAATATCAGGTATTGACATTGTTACAGTAACTATAGCAAAATGGCATTAAGAAGTAGCAATGAAAACACTTTTCTGTCTGGAGAGGATGGGAGGCACCACAACATGAGGACCTGTATAAAAGAGTCACAGCATTAGGAAGGTTGAGGACCACTACCTAAAAGGACTTAAAACTTTAGCAGCATTCACGTACCTCTTAACCACCTGTGACTCCAAGTCCAGATCCTCTGACACCCTCTTCTCCCAAAGTTCTTGCGTGCCTTAGGGTATATGAACTAACAAAGGCACAATAACAGGCACACAAACAAATAAATATATGGTGTTGCTTAAAAAAAAAAGACTGAGAAAATGAGAAATTAAACGTTTTTGACACAGGGAGCACCTGGTGGGTGTTGTTGTTTTTTAGATCCTCTCTATGGGGGATTGACAAACACCCAAGGGCTGCAGTCCACCTGTCAGGGATTTTTTGTTTGTTTGTTTCTTTCTTTCTTTTTCGAGACAGGGTCTCTCTGGGTAGCTGTGGCTTTCCTGGAACTCACACTGTAGGCCAGGCTGGCCTCAAACACAGAAATCCCCCTGCCTCTGCCTCCAAAGTGCTGGGATTAAAGGCGTGTTCCACCAGTGCACGGAGAGGGATTGTTCTTGATTGAATCATTTGAAGTGAGAAAGGCCACCCTGAATCTGGTTCTTTAGTGGTGGGAATATCTTGGCACAGGTATTCCAGCCCTTGGGAGGTGGAGAGAAGTCACCCTGAAGTTCCAGGCTAGCCTCAGCTACACAGTGTGCTTTAGGTTAATTTAGTTTTGTCACACTTTCTGAAAAAGAAACACTAAAAGTATTTTCAAAGTCCTGAAAGTACAGTGGCACACGATTAGGAAAAGTAATCCTGTAAAGATCCAGTAAAGAGGACAGGGCAATGGGGTACGAGTCATACCAAAGTCTATCTTACACATCTAAGAGATTGCTATCAGGAAACCAAAGGCGAAATGAACATATTTGGGGAGGCCTTTGGGAGAAATATTCCAGAAGGCTTACTCACCATGGCAGAGAGAATCATGACAGGATGGTTTTCCTGTCACTTAACTTATAGCTCCAATGGACATCAATATATCCAGCTGGTAACAGCACTGATTTCTCAATGGAGATGCAAATGAAATAGTGTGGTACACTCTCCCATCAGAGCACAGGACTACATAGCAAGTCAGCAGACCCCACACTCCCACACTGACTTAGAGGAGACCTTTTAAAAATAGTCAGTAAATAAATACATTGTAGACCTACCAACAGAAAGACGCAGCTGTATCCATGAGCTCTAGCATTTGTCCATGATGTCTGAGGATGAGCTCACAGAGGGAACTGAAAGAAGAGAGGGGGAGAGAGACAGAGAGAGAGAGAGAGTTTGGACTCATAGTCTTGCTGTGATTGTCTGCCAACCTCTGTGGTTGTGGGTGTTCTAAAGCACTCACAGAAATACTATTTTGTTTTCGTTCTGGAGATCAAATCCGTTGGCCTGCAGCATGCAAGGCATACATACATTCAATCATCGATGGATTTTCCCAGATTAGCTATGTACTTCAGTATAATACAAAGATTTGGTCAGTTTTCTAATTGAAAAATAGTCAAATAAAACTATCTTAGTTACTAGCACTAAGTACCAAGGTTGAACTCCAAGAAACAACTGAAGTCTCACTTTGATGATTTCCAATTTCATTTTCTTTTATGAATGAGGAAAATTTCTCAGTGGGGATGGGGAAAGAGTCATGAAAACCTGGAAGGCTGGGGGAATAATTTTCCTGTGTGTGATGCCACAAATAAAACGCATGAAAACCATAAGGAGATCCAAGGGCTGATTCCTTCTCTAAACACCAAGAACATCCAAAAGTCTCCTGCCTACACACTTGCGTGCCTTCAGAAACACACACACACACACACACACACAAACACACACACAAACACACACAGAAACACACACACACAGACACAAACACACACACAAACACACACACAAACACACACACAAACACACACACACACACACACACACACATACACACACGCATTCATGAAGGGGAGTGGGAAAAAGAGTTCATGAGAATATGGCAGAGGGTTGGAAAATATTTTCCTGTGTGTTGCCACAAATAAAGGAAATGTAAACAATAAGGATAGTCAAGGGTTAATTCCCTTCTTTTCACAATGAAACAATGCAACACTCCTTCCTCCTCAAAATCCACTCCTCCTATTATAGGCCCCGCCTTGCTTGGGCGCAGTTTCCTGGGATCCAGAAATATATAAGGAACTCAAGTTTGCTTCCAGCCAACACTCCTGATCAGCCAGTCCTTCTGATCACATCTGCTCTCTCCAAGAGAACTCACAGAGTCTCTGGCAAAAGCCAGCCAGGCAACAGATACAACATCAATAAGTAAGGCTCACAGGCCCAAAACCTGCAGCGCACCTCTTGGGACACAAACTACCAACTTCCTATATCACCACAACATGGTGGGAGTGAGGCCCCGCAGCACCAGCCCTGACCCTGGAACCAATCCTGCCAAGCGCCCTCGACTCCAACTAGACCAGCCTGCTCAACTCGACCTGGAAGGGCTTATGCAGCCTTCCAGCAACTGGCTCACCTCTGTGGTGTTCCTGGCCTCTGGCTCTGCCCTGCAGCTGCCCCTGGAAAACTGCTTCCTCCTCATTGAGCCCCAGCCCACCTCGATCCTGGAAGTGTCGCTCCCAGGACACACCATCCTCGTGGTCCCCGAGGGCCTACAGGACTCCACTTGGCCAGGACATCCTGAGTTTTCACCATCATACCCGCTTGACTCTGCTCTCATGGACTTGCCCCGGGACCTCATAGTCATCCAGCCAGGATCCTTCAGTGCTACGGTAAGACACAGGGAGGGCTCCCAAATGCCTCTCACTCAGGGATGCCAGGGATAAAGGCTCCAGCTGGCCTGGTTCCAGGGCTTCATCTCTCATCTTCTTCATTTCAGGGTCAAGTCCCAGACGGTGCTATTCCTTCAGTAACTCCTAGTGCAGAGAATTATGCTCCGTGGGCTAACTGGACCCCCCAAGGCAGCATGGTGGAGTTTCTTCTACACTCACCCCTAGAGTCTCCCCCTCGATCTTCTCCTCCAAGACACCAAGAACAGAACCCTCTGAGTTCTGTGAGACCTACTCGCCCTCCATGCAAGGCCAGGAGGCGCCTCCTCTTCTAGGAAAAATGGACTGCTTCAGAAACACCCAGCACCTGGGACACTGACCTGGAATCCCAGAGCTCCTGCGGATGCCCAACAAGGTAGTAGGCCTGTGTGCACACAGGGCTGTCGGCTGCACACTACAGATGGAACATACGACTTCAAGAAGAAGGCAGAAACTACATCACATCTTAGAAGATAAAAAAAAATCTGCCTTTGAACCCCAGAAGATGGATTGTGACACTTGAGGCTTTATCTCACAACCTTCCATGTTTCCCTCATGTGCATTGGCAATTCCAAATAAGAATGCTGTGAGACTCTCCTGTTTCTCCGAAATCAAGAAACTACTGGGTTTCCTCTCCTGCCACTGTTTTCAATTCTGTTTTTCTCTGACTGAATGAAGACTTGTCCTTGTCAGTCCAAGCTGCTGGCTTCAGAAAATGACATATAACACAGTAGGAGAAGAGGGTTCCAGCCCTGAATGCCTGATGCTTCCATCCTTCTTCTCAGCCATCCCTCCACCTGCTGCAGTGGACATCAAATGTCAGTCTCCTGTCAGTGAGACGTGGCGCACATTGTCCCCAGCTGGTTTCAGCATGCTCTGGATGGACCTTTCTTTTTTACTGAAGCTCCCACGCTGACGTTAGCATTAGACTCACGGAAGGTAGGAGGGTTACTGTTGCTCTACATTCTTTTATACTACAAATTTAACAATGAATCTTTTTCTCCTGTAAATCTAAGTGTATGACATGTTCAGTCACTATAGAATTTTCCTCATTGTGCATGGAAATAAAATATTACTTGTAAAGTTTAAGCCTATGCAGTAATTTTGTTTTCTAAAATGTTTAACATTAAGACACCTTGGGGAACAGCTTACAGTTGCACATGATCACAACATGAAAATAACACAGCAGCACCAAAGTCTGTCAGTTGATGAGGAAACAGACACAACAGAATGACTGAAAGATTGGATTGGGCCTGGTGGTAACAGCACATGCCCTTGGTTCCAAAACTTGGGAAGAAGAGGCAAGCAGATCTCTACTTTCAAAGCCAGCCTGGAATTAAGGTTCATTTTCAAAACAACCAAGGGATATTTCCCTGAAGCAGTCAGCAGAGAAAGGATGTTCTGGTAAAGCAAGCACTTGAAAGAACATGTATGAAGGATTCCTCATTAATTACATGCATGTTTTGGTCTGCCTTACATTGGATAGTGTAGTTCAATTAGTCGGCCTCCATAAAGAGGAACACAGCAAAAACCATCTAGTGGTGTGCTGCAGTTTCCTGCCACGTCCACACACTCAGGCTGATTGGCAGAGAGATGTCAGCTGAGATCACGCACTGGTCCCTGCTATTCCCTGACCTTTGCTCTGTCATGAGAGGCACAGCTCCTGCTGGTTGGAGTCCCTCCTGCCTGGCTGTTCCTGCTAGGCCCTGCCACTGATGCTGTCCTGTCTCTACTACACTGGACTCACAGTGTATCTGAGAAGGGTTTGCCAGTGCATCAAGCTTCCCCTCTGACCTGTGAACTCATCTGCCAATTTCCAGACAACACAGAGGGCAGTTGCTCCAAGGAGCCATTTCTAAACACATCCTCTTCCCAGTATCCTAACTTTTCAAGTACTCTGGTGGGTGCAGGGCTAAAAGGGAGGTTAAAGCATTTAAAAACCATCATTGATATAGGCACTGACATGAAGTTAGAGCACCAGAGAGATAGAAGAATGATAGAAGAATGTCTTTTCCTTCTCCCTCTTGCTTTTCAGAATTCACAACAACCAATTAATAATCCAACTAAAGGGAAATACAGCAAAAGTAGGAGATTACATAATGCTGTAGATAATGGCATTTAGTAGGAAAGGCTATAGGTTTCAATAAAGAGTAACAGGACAATTGATTGGTTCTTCATATGATAAAAAAACCGAAATGGATCACTACCAGTGTTTTCAAACTAAACCTTTATGTCAAGGTAAACTTACGAAGCACAAGTGTACTGACTGTGCTGCGATTTACCTGTAATTTCAGGGTAAAGCAGAAGGAGGAGAAGTTAAAACACAGTCTCAACTACAGAGAAAGTTCAAGGCCAGCCTGGGTTCCAGGGCACCATGGAACAAAGGAAGGGAGGCCCCTTGAAAATCCGCAGATGGATAAGTGCTCAGAAACCCAACCCAGTAAAGTACAGGAAGAATGGGACTTCTTGTACCTTCCTGAAAACAGTAACAGTGCTATAGCTTTGTGGTGTCCACAGGGGCCCATCAGTGAGAGACAGGAGGGAGTCTTGAGGCTGAATTCTCCTCCTGCTGTCCCGGGACTTCTTCAACTGCAAACGGATATGGGGTGGATCCATGCTACAAAACTGAAGCACAGGGATCCTCTGAGCATAGCTCTAGTGACCCCTGGCAGTGTCTCTTAACTAGGGCCTAATCTCCAGGCTAAAATTGGTGGAACTATGGAAGTGGACGTGTTTTATGGAAAGCAAGACGTTTAGACCAAACATGGTTTTGTACCAATGGACACCCTTGAAATCGTGTAATTATTACCCATCATTTGCTTCTGTAATGACTTTTGTCAATAGGTGAACCAAACATACCTTTAAGGGGGGGGGGAATGAGTCCATTCTGGAATGGGGAATTCTGTACTTAATAAAGGATGAGGGCTGGAGAGAGTATTGTCATGGGTGTCATGGGGCGGGGACAACTTAGAAATAAATGCTAGATACCAGGCTGCTAGTTTATTTGAGTTCAAACTTAGATCAGGTTCTATAAAATGGAGTGTGAACTTAAGAGACTTGACCTCTCATCAGAACAATGGTTCTCCACGTATGACTCTCAACCCTTCTGAGGGTTTGTATGTCTCTTGCCAGGTGATCTCCTAGTAGATATCTTGAATATCAGGTATTGACATTGTTACAGTAACTATAGCAAAATGGCATTAAGAAGTAGCAATGAAAACACTTTTCTGTCTGGAGAGGATGGGAGGCACCACAACATGAGGACCTGTATAAAAGAGTCACAGCATTAGGAAGGTTGAGGACCACTACCTAAAAGGACTTAAAACTTTAGCAGCATTCACGTACCTCTTAACCACCTGTGACTCCAAGTCCAGATCCTCTGACACCCTCTTCTCCCAAAGTTCTTGCGTGCCTTAGGGTATATGAACTAACAAAGGCACAATAACAGGCACACAAACAAATAAATATATGGTGTTGCTTAAAAAAAAAAGACTGAGAAAATGAGAAATTAAACGTTTTTGACACAGGGAGCACCTGGTGGGTGTTGTTGTTTTTTAGATCCTCTCTATGGGGGATTGACAAACACCCAAGGGCTGCAGTCCACCTGTCAGGGATTTTTTGTTTGTTTGTTTCTTTCTTTCTTTTTCGAGACAGGGTCTCTCTGGGTAGCTGTGGCTTTCCTGGAACTCACACTGTAGGCCAGGCTGGCCTCAAACACAGAAATCCCCCTGCCTCTGCCTCCAAAGTGCTGGGATTAAAGGCGTGTTCCACCAGTGCACGGAGAGGGATTGTTCTTGATTGAATCATTTGAAGTGAGAAAGGCCACCCTGAATCTGGTTCTTTAGTGGTGGGAATATCTTGGCACAGGTATTCCAGCCCTTGGGAGGTGGAGAGAAGTCACCCTGAAGTTCCAGGCTAGCCTCAGCTACACAGTGTGCTTTAGGTTAATTTAGTTTTGTCACACTTTCTGAAAAAGAAACACTAAAAGTATTTTCAAAGTCCTGAAAGTACAGTGGCACACGATTAGGAAAAGTAATCCTGTAAAGATCCAGTAAAGAGGACAGGGCAATGGGGTACGAGTCATACCAAAGTCTATCTTACACATCTAAGAGATTGCTATCAGGAAACCAAAGGCGAAATGAACATATTTGGGGAGGCCTTTGGGAGAAATATTCCAGAAGGCTTACTCACCATGGCAGAGAGAATCATGACAGGATGGTTTTCCTGTCACTTAACTTATAGCTCCAATGGACATCAATATATCCAGCTGGTAACAGCACTGATTTCTCAATGGAGATGCAAATGAAATAGTGTGGTACACTCTCCCATCAGAGCACAGGACTACATAGCAAGTCAGCAGACCCCACACTCCCACACTGACTTAGAGGAGACCTTTTAAAAATAGTCAGTAAATAAATACATTGTAGACCTACCAACAGAAAGACGCAGCTGTATCCATGAGCTCTAGCATTTGTCCATGATGTCTGAGGATGAGCTCACAGAGGGAACTGAAAGAAGAGAGGGGGAGAGAGACAGAGAGAGAGAGAGAGTTTGGACTCATAGTCTTGCTGTGATTGTCTGCCAACCTCTGTGGTTGTGGGTGTTCTAAAGCACTCACAGAAATACTATTTTGTTTTCGTTCTGGAGATCAAATCCGTTGGCCTGCAGCATGCAAGGCATACATACATTCAATCATCGATGGATTTTCCCAGATTAGCTATGTACTTCAGTATAATACAAAGATTTGGTCAGTTTTCTAATTGAAAAATAGTCAAATAAAACTATCTTAGTTACTAGCACTAAGTACCAAGGTTGAACTCCAAGAAACAACTGAAGTCTCACTTTGATGATTTCCAATTTCATTTTCTTTTATGAATGAGGAAAATTTCTCAGTGGGGATGGGGAAAGAGTCATGAAAACCTGGAAGGCTGGGGGAATAATTTTCCTGTGTGTGATGCCACAAATAAAACGCATGAAAACCATAAGGAGATCCAAGGGCTGATTCCTTCTCTAAACACCAAGAACATCCAAAAGTCTCCTGCCTACACACTTGCGTGCCTTCAGAAACACACACACACACACACACACACACAAACACACACACAAACACACACAGAAACACACACACACAGACACAAACACACACACAAACACACACACAAACACACACACAAACACACACACACACACACACACACATACACACACGCATTCATGAAGGGGAGTGGGAAAAAGAGTTCATGAGAATATGGCAGAGGGTTGGAAAATATTTTCCTGTGTGTTGCCACAAATAAAGGAAATGTAAACAATAAGGATAGTCAAGGGTTAATTCCCTTCTTTTCACAATGAAACAATGCAACACTCCTTCCTCCTCAAAATCCACTCCTCCTATTATAGGCCCCCGCCTTGCTTGGGCGGAGTTTCCTGGGATCCAGAAATATATAAGGAACTCAAGTTTGCTTCCAGCCAACACTCCTGATCAGCCAGTCCTTCTGATGACATCTGCTCTCTCCAAGAGAACCCACAGAGTCTCTGGCAAAAGCCAGCCAGGCAACAGATACAACATCAATAAGTAAGGCTCACAGGCCCAAAACCTGCAGCGCACCTCTTGGGACACAAACTACCAACTTCCTATATCACCACAACATGGTGGGAGTGAGGCCCCGCAGCACCAGCCCTGACCTTGGAACCAATCCTGCCAAGCGCCCTCGACTCCAACTAGACCAGCCTGCTCAACTCGACCTGGAAGGGCTTATGCAGCCTTCCAGCAACTGGCTCACCTCTGTGGTGTTCCTGGCCTCTGGATCTGCCCTGCAGCTGCCCCTGGAAAACTGCTTCCTCCTCATTGAGCCCCAGCCCACCTCGATCCTGGAAGTGTCGCTCCCAGGACACACCATCCTCGTGGTCCCCGAGGGCCTACAGGACTCCACTTGGCCAGGACATCCTGAGTTTTCACCATCATACCCGCTTGACTCTGCTCTCATGGACTTGCCCCGGGACCTCATAGTCATCCAGCCAGGATCCTTCAGTGCTACGGTAAGACACAGGGAGGGCTCCCAAATGCCTCTCACTCAGGGATGCCAGGGATAAAGGCTCCAGCTGGCCTGGTTCCAGGGCTTCATCTCTCATCTTCTTCATTTCAGGGTCAAGTCCCAGACGGTGCTATTCCTTCAGTAACTCCTAGTGCAGAGAATTATGCTCCGTGGGCTAACTGGACCCCCCAAGGCAGCATGGTGGAGTTTCTTCTACACTCACCCCTAGAGTCTCCCCCTCGATCTTCTCCTCCAAGACACCAAGAACAGAACCCTCTGAGTTCTGTGAGACCTACTCGCCCTCCATGCAAGGCCAGGAGGCGCCTCCTCTTCTAGGAAAAATGGACTGCTTCAGAAACACCCAGCACCTGGGACACTGACCTGGAATCCCAGAGCTCCTGCGGATGCCCAACAAGGTAGTAGGCCTGTGTGCACACAGGGCTGTCGGCTGCACACTACAGATGGAACATACGACTTCAAGAAGAAGGCAGAAACTACATCACATCTTAGAAGATAAAAAAAAATCTGCCTTTGAACCCCAGAAGATGGATTGTGACACTTGAGGCTTTATCTCACAACCTTCCATGTTTCCCTCATGTGCATTGGCAATTCCAAATAAGAATGCTGTGAGACTCTCCTGTTTCTCCGAAATCAAGAAACTACTGGGTTTCCTCTCCTGCCACTGTTTTCAATTCTGTTTTTCTCTGACTGAATGAAGACTTGTCCTTGTCAGTCCAAGCTGCTGGCTTCAGAAAATGACATATAACACAGTAGGAGAAGAGGGTTCCAGCCCTGAATGCCTGATGCTTCCATCCTTCTTCTCAGCCATCCCTCCACCTGCTGCAGTGGACATCAAATGTCAGTCTCCTGTCAGTGAGACGTGGCGCACATTGTCCCCAGCTGGTTTCAGCATGCTCTGGATGGACCTTTCTTTTTTACTGAAGCTCCCACGCTGACGTTAGCATTAGACTCACGGAAGGTAGGAGGGTTACTGTTGCTCTACATTCTTTTATACTACAAATTTAACAATGAATCTTTTTCTCCTGTAAATCTAAGTGTATGACATGTTCAGTCACTATAGAATTTTCCTCATTGTGCATGGAAATAAAATATTACTTGTAAAGTTTAAGCCTATGCAGTAATTTTGTTTTCTAAAATGTTTAACATTAAGACACCTTGGGGAACAGCTTACAGTTGCACATGATCACAACATGAAAATAACACAGCAGCACCAAAGTCTGTCAGTTGATGAGGAAACAGACACAACAGAATGACTGAAAGATTGGATTGGGCCTGGTGGTAACAGCACATGCCCTTGGTTCCAAAACTTGGGAAGAAGAGGCAAGCAGATCTCTACTTTCAAAGCCAGCCTGGAATTAAGGTTCATTTTCAAAACAACCAAGGGATATTTCCCTGAAGCAGTCAGCAGAGAAAGGATGTTCTGGTAAAGCAAGCACTTGAAAGAACATGTATGAAGGATTCCTCATTAATTACATGCATGTTTTGGTCTGCCTTACATTGGATAGTGTAGTTCAATTAGTCGGCCTCCATAAAGAGGAACACAGCAAAAACCATCTAGTGGTGTGCTGCAGTTTCCTGCCACGTCCACACACTCAGGCTGATTGGCAGAGAGATGTCAGCTGAGATCACGCACTGGTCCCTGCTATTCCCTGACCTTTGCTCTGTCATGAGAGGCACAGCTCCTGCTGGTTGGAGTCCCTCCTGCCTGGCTGTTCCTGCTAGGCCCTGCCACTGATGCTGTCCTGTCTCTACTACACTGGACTCACAGTGTATCTGAGAAGGGTTTGCCAGTGCATCAAGCTTCCCCTCTGACCTGTGAACTCATCTGCCAATTTCCAGACAACACAGAGGGCAGTTGCTCCAAGGAGCCATTTCTAAACACATCCTCTTCCCAGTATCCTAACTTTTCAAGTACTCTGGTGGGTGCAGGGCTAAAAGGGAGGTTAAAGCATTTAAAAACCATCATTGATATAGGCACTGACATGAAGTTAGAGCACCAGAGAGATAGAAGAATGATAGAAGAATGTCTTTTCCTTCTCCCTCTTGCTTTTCAGAATTCACAACAACCAATTAATAATCCAACTAAAGGGAAATACAGCAAAAGTAGGAGATTACATAATGCTGTAGATAATGGCATTTAGTAGGAAAGGCTATAGGTTTCAATAAAGAGTAACAGGACAATTGATTGGTTCTTCATATGATAAAAAAACCGAAATGGATCACTACCAGTGTTTTCAAACTAAACCTTTATGTCAAGGTAAACTTACGAAGCACAAGTGTACTGACTGTGCTGCGATTTACCTGTAATTTCAGGGTAAAGCAGAAGGAGGAGAAGTTAAAACACAGTCTCAACTACAGAGAAAGTTCAAGGCCAGCCTGGGTTCCAGGGCACCATGGAACAAAGGAAGGGAGGCCCCTTGAAAATCCGCAGATGGATAAGTGCTCAGAAACCCAACCCAGTAAAGTACAGGAAGAATGGGACTTCTTGTACCTTCCTGAAAACAGTAACAGTGCTATAGCTTTGTGGTGTCCACAGGGGCCCATCAGTGAGAGACAGGAGGGAGTCTTGAGGCTGAATTCTCCTCCTGCTGTCCCGGGACTTCTTCAACTGCAAACGGATATGGGGTGGATCCATGCTACAAAACTGAAGCACAGGGATCCTCTGAGCATAGCTCTAGTGACCCCTGGCAGTGTCTCTTAACTAGGGCCTAATCTCCAGGCTAAAATTGGTGGAACTATGGAAGTGGACGTGTTTTATGGAAAGCAAGACGTTTAGACCAAACATGGTTTTGTACCAATGGACACCCTTGAAATCGTGTAATTATTACCCATCATTTGCTTCTGTAATGACTTTTGTCAATAGGTGAACCAAACATACCTTTAAGGGGGGGGGGGATGAGTCCATTCTGGAATGGGGAATTCTGTACTTAATAAAGGATGAGGGCTGGAGAGAGTATTGTCATGGGTGTCATGGGGCGGGGACAACTTAGAAATAAATGCTAGATACCAGGCTGCTAGTTTATTTGAGTTCAAACTTAGATCAGGTTCTATAAAATGGAGTGTGAACTTAAGAGACTTGACCTCTCATCAGAACAATGGTTCTCCACGTATGACTCTCAACCCTTCTGAGGGTTTGTATGTCTCTTGCCAGGTGATCTCCTAGTAGATATCTTGAATATCAGGTATTGACATTGTTACAGTAACTATAGCAAAATGGCATTAAGAAGTAGCAATGAAAACACTTTTCTGTCTGGATAGGATGGGAGGCACCACAACATGAGGACCTGTATAAAAGAGTCACAGCATTAGGAAGGTTGAGGACCACTACCTAAAAGGACTTAAAACTTTAGCAGCATTCACGTACCTCTTAACCACCTGTGACTCCAAGTCCAGATCCTCTGACACCCTCTTCTCCCAAAGTTCTTGCGTGCCTTAGGGTATATGAACTAACAAAGGCACAATAACAGGCACACAAACAAATAAATATATGGTGTTGCTTAAAAAAAAAAGACTGAGAAAATGAGAAATTAAACGTTTTTGACACAGGGAGCACCTGGTGGGTGTTGTTGTTTTTTAGATCCTCTCTATGGGGGATTGACAAACACCCAAGGGCTGCAGTCCACCTGTCAGGGATTTTTTGTTTGTTTGTTTCTTTCTTTCTTTTTCGAGACAGGGTCTCTCTGGGTAGCTGTGGCTTTCCTGGAACTCACACTGTAGGCCAGGCTGGCCTCAAACACAGAAATCCCCCTGCCTCTGCCTCCAAAGTGCTGGGATTAAAGGCGTGTTCCACCAGTGCACGGAGAGGGATTGTTCTTGATTGAATCATTTGAAGTGAGAAAGGCCACCCTGAATCTGGTTCTTTAGTGGTGGGAATATCTTGGCACAGGTATTCCAGCCCTTGGGAGGTGGAGAGAAGTCACCCTGAAGTTCCAGGCTAGCCTCAGCTACACAGTGTGCTTTAGGTTAATTTAGTTTTGTCACACTTTCTGAAAAAGAAACACTAAAAGTATTTTCAAAGTCCTGAAAGTACAGTGGCACACGATTAGGAAAAGTAATCCTGTAAAGATCCAGTAAAGAGGACAGGGCAATGGGGTACGAGTCATACCAAAGTCTATCTTACACATCTAAGAGATTGCTATCAGGAAACCAAAGGCGAAATGAACATATTTGGGGAGGCCTTTGGGAGAAATATTCCAGAAGGCTTACTCACCATGGCAGAGAGAATCATGACAGGATGGTTTTCCTGTCACTTAACTTATAGCTCCAATGGACATCAATATATCCAGCTGGTAACAGCACTGATTTCTCAATGGAGATGCAAATGAAATAGTGTGGTACACTCTCCCATCAGAGCACAGGACTACATAGCAAGTCAGCAGACCCCACACTCCCACACTGACTTAGAGGAGACCTTTTAAAAATAGTCAGTAAATAAATACATTGTAGACCTACCAACAGAAGGACGCAGCTGTATCCATGAGCTCTAGCATTTGTCCATGATGTCTGAGGATGAGCTCACAGAGGGAACTGAAAGAAGAGAGAGGGAGAGAGACAGAGAGAGAGAGAGAGAGTTTGGACTCATAGTCTTGCTGTGATTGTCTGCCAACCTCTGTGGTTGTGGGTGTTCTAAAGCACTCACAGAAATACTATTTTGTTTTCGTTCTGGAGATCAAATCCGTTGGCCTGCAGCATGCAAGGCATACATACATTCAATCATCGATGGATTTTCCCAGATTAGCTATGTACTTCAGTATAATACAAAGATTTGGTCAGTTTTCTAATTGAAAAATAGTCAAATAAAAATATCTTAGTTACTAGCACTAAGTACCAAGGTTGAACTCCAAGAAACAACTGAAGTCTCACTTTGATGATTTCCAATTTCATTTTCTTTTATGAATGAGGAAAATTTCTCAGTGGGGATGGGGAAAGAGTCATGAAAACCTGGAAGGCTGGGGGAATAATTTTCCTGTGTGTGATGCCACAAATAAAACGCATGAAAACCATAAGGAGATCCAAGGGCTGATTCCTTCTCTAAACACCAAGAACATCCAAAAGTCTCCTGCCTACACACTTGCGTGCCTTCAGAAACACACACACACACACACAAACACACACACAAACACACACACAAACACACACACACAGACACAAACACACACACAAACACACACACAAACACACACACAAACACACACACACACACACACACACACACATACACACACGCATTCATGAAGGGGAGTGGGAAAAAGAGTTCATGAGAATATGGCAGAGGGTTGGAAAATATTTTCCTGTGTGTTGCCACAAATAAAGGAAATGTAAACAATAAGGATAGTCAAGGGTTAATTCCCTTCTTTTCACAATGAAACAATGCAACACTCCTTCCTCCTCAAAATCCACTCCTCCTATTATAGGCCCCGCCTTGCTTGGGCGGAGTTTCCTGGGATCCAGAAATATATAAGGAACTCAAGTTTGCTTCCAGCCAACACTCCTGATCAGCCAGTCCTTCTGATGACATCTGCTCTCTCCAAGAGAACCCACAGAGTCTCTGGCAAAAGCCAGCCAGGCAACAGATACAACATCAATAAGTAAGGCTCACAGGCCCAAAACCTGCAGCGCACCTCTTGGGACACAAACTACCAACTTCCTATATCACCACAACATGGTGGGAGTGAGGCCCCGCAGCACCAGCCCTGACCTTGGAACCAATCCTGCCAAGCGCCCTCGACTCCAACTAGACCAGCCTGCTCAACTCGACCTGGAAGGGCTTATGCAGCCTTCCAGCAACTGGCTCACCTCTGTGGTGTTCCTGGCCTCTGGATCTGCCCTGCAGCTGCCCCTGGAAAACTGCTTCCTCCTCATTGAGCCCCAGCCCACCTCGATCCTGGAAGTGTCGCTCCCAGGACACACCATCCTCGTGGTCCCCGAGGGCCTACAGGACTCCACTTGGCCAGGACATCCTGAGTTTTCACCATCATACCCGCTTGACTCTGCTCTCATGGACTTGCCCCGGGACCTCATAGTCATCCAGCCAGGATCCTTCAGTGCTACGGTAAGACACAGGGAGGGCTCCCAAATGCCTCTCACTCAGGGATGCCAGGGATAAAGGCTCCAGCTGGCCTGGTTCCAGGGCTTCATCTCTCATCTTCTTCATTTCAGGGTCAAGTCCCAGACGGTGCTATTCCTTCAGTAACTCCTAGTGCAGAGAATTATGCTCCGTGGGCTAACTGGACCCCCCAAGGCAGCATGGTGGAGTTTCTTCTACACTCACCCCTAGAGTCTCCCCCTCGATCTTCTCCTCCAAGACACCAAGAACAGAACCCTCTGAGTTCTGTGAGACCTACTCGCCCTCCATGCAAGGCCAGGAGGCGCCTCCTCTTCTAGGAAAAATGGACTGCTTCAGAAACACCCAGCACCTGGGACACTGACCTGGAATCCCAGAGCTCCTGCGGATGCCCAACAAGGTAGTAGGCCTGTGTGCACACAGGGCTGTCGGCTGCACACTACAGATGGAACATACGACTTCAAGAAGAAGGCAGAAACTACATCACATCTTAGAAGATAAAAAAAAATCTGCCTTTGAACCCCAGAAGATGGATTGTGACACTTGAGGCTTTATCTCACAACCTTCCATGTTTCCCTCATGTGCATTGGCAATTCCAAATAAGAATGCTGTGAGACTCTCCTGTTTCTCCCAAATCAAGAAACTACTGGGTTTCCTCTCCTGCCACTGTTTTCAATTCTGTTTTTCTCTGACTGAATGAAGACTTGTCCTTGTCAGTCCAAGCTGCTGGCTTCAGAAAATGACATATAACACAGTAGGAGAAGAGGGTTCCAGCCCTGAATGCCTGATGCTTCCATCCTTCTTCTCAGCCATCCCTCCACCTGCTGCAGTGGACATCAAATGTCAGTCTCCTGTCAGTGAGACGTGGCGCACATTGTCCCCAGCTGGTTTCAGCATGCTCTGGATGGACCTTTCTTTTTTACTGAAGCTCCCACGCTGACGTTAGCATTAGACTCACGGAAGGTAGGAGGGTTACTGTTGCTCTACATTCTTTTATACTACAAATTTAACAATGAATCTTTTTCTCCTGTAAATCTAAGTGTATGACATGTTCAGTCACTATAGAATTTTCCTCATTGTGCATGGAAATAAAATATTACTTGTAAAGTTTAAGCCTATGCAGTAATTTTGTTTTCTAAAATGTTTAACATTAAGACACCTTGGGGAACAGCTTACAGTTGCACATGATCACAACATGAAAATAACACAGCAGCACCAAAGTCTGTCAGTTGATGAGGAAACAGACACAACAGAATGACTGAAAGATTGGATTGGGCCTGGTGGTAACAGCACATGCCCTTGGTTCTAAAACTTGGGAAGAAGAGGCAAGCAGATCTCTACTTTCAAAGCCAGCCTGGAATTAAGGTTCATTTTCAAAACAACCAAGGGATATTTCCCTGAAGCAGTCAGCAGAGAAAGGATGTTCTGGTAAAGCAAGCACTTGAAAGAACATGTAGGAAGGATTCCTCATTAATTACATGCATGTTTTGGTCTGCCTTACGTTGGATAGTGTAGTTCAATTAGTCGGCCTCCATAAAGAGGAACACAGCAAAAACCATCTAGTGGTGTGCTGCAGTTTCCTGCCACGTCCACACACTCAGGCTGATTGGCAGAGAGATGTCAGCTGAGATCACGCACTGGTCCCTGCTATTCCCTGACCTTTGCTCTGTCATGAGAGGCACAGCTCCTGCTGGTTGGAGTCCCTCCTGCCTGGCTGTTCCTGCTAGGCCCTGCCACTGATGCTGTCCTGTCTCTACTACACTGGACTCACAGTGTATCTGAGAAGGGTTTGCCAGTGCATCAAGCTTCCCCTCTGACCTGTGAACTCATCTGCCAATTTCCAGACAACACAGAGGGCAGTTGCTCCAAGGAGCCATTTCTAAACACATCCTCTTCCCAGTATCCTAACTTTTCAAGTACTCTGGTGGGTGCAGGGCTAAAAGGGAGGTTAAAGCATTTAAAAACCATCATTGATATAGGCACTGACATGAAGTTAGAGCACCAGAGAGATAGAAGAATGATAGAAGAATGTCTTTTCCTTCTCCCTCTTGCTTTTCAGAATTCACAACAACCAATTAATAATCCAACTAAAGGGAAATACAGCAAAAGTAGGAGATTACATAATGCTGTAGATAATGGCATTTAGTAGGAAAGGCTATAGGTTTCAATAAAGAGTAACAGGACAATTGATTGGTTCTTCATATGATAAAAAAACCGAAATGGATCACTACCAGTGTTTTCAAACTAAACCTTTATGTCAAGGTAAACTTACGAAGCACAAGTGTACTGACTGTGCTGCGATTTACCTGTAATTTCAGGGTAAAGCAGAAGGAGGAGAAGTTAAAACACAGTCTCAACTACAGAGAAAGTTCAAGGCCAGCCTGGGTTCCAGGGCACCATGGAACAAAGGAAGGGAGGCCCCTTGAAAATCCGCAGATGGATAAGTGCTCAGAAACCCAACCCAGTAAAGTACAGGAAGAATGGGACTTCTTGTACCTTCCTGAAAACAGTAACAGTGCTATAGCTTTGTGGTGTCCACAGGGGCCCATCAGTGAGAGACAGGAGGGAGTCTTGAGGCTGAATTCTCCTCCTGCTGTCCCGGGACTTCTTCAACTGCAAACGGATATGGGGTGGATCCATGCTACAAAACTGAAGCACAGGGATCCTCTGAGCATAGCTCTAGTGACCCCTGGCAGTGTCTCTTAACTAGGGCCTAATCTCCAGGCTAAAATTGGTGGAACTATGGAAGTGGACGTGTTTTATGGAAAGCAAGACGTTTAGACCAAACATGGTTTTGTACCAATGGACACCCTTGAAATCGTGTAATTATTACCCATCATTTGCTTCTGTAATGACTTTTGTCAATAGGTGAACCAAACATACCTTTAAGGGGGGGGGGGGAATGAGTCCATTCTGGAATGGGGAATTCTGTACTTAATAAAGGATGAGGGCTGGAGAGAGTATTGTCATGGGTGTCATGGGGCGGGGACAACTTAGAAATAAATGCTAGATACCAGGCTGCTAGTTTATTTGAGTTCAAACTTAGATCAGGTTCTATAAAATGGAGTGTGAACTTAAGAGACTTGACCTCTCATCAGAACAATGGTTCTCCACGTATGACTCTCAACCCTTCTGAGGGTTTGTATGTCTCTTGCCAGGTGATCTCCTAGTAGATATCTTGAATATCAGGTATTGACATTGTTACAGTAACTATAGCAAAATGGCATTAAGAAGTAGCAATGAAAACACTTTTCTGTCTGGAGAGGATGGGAGGCACCACAACATGAGGACCTGTATAAAAGAGTCACAGCATTAGGAAGGTTGAGGACCACTACCTAAAAGGACTTAAAACTTTAGCAGCATTCACGTACCTCTTAACCACCTGTGACTCCAAGTCCAGATCCTCTGACACCCTCTTCTCCCAAAGTTCTTGCGTGCCTTAGGGTATATGAACTAACAAAGGCACAATAACAGGCACACAAACAAATAAATATATGGTGTTGCTTAAAAAAAAAAGACTGAGAAAATGAGAAATTAAACGTTTTTGACACAGGGAGCACCTGGTGGGTGTTGTTGTTTTTTAGATCCTCTCTATGGGGGATTGACAAACACCCAAGGGCTGCAGTCCACCTGTCAGGGATTTTTTGTTTGTTTGTTTCTTTCTTTCTTTTTCGAGACAGGGTCTCTCTGGGTAGCTGTGGCTTTCCTGGAACTCACACTGTAGGCCAGGCTGGCCTCAAACACAGAAATCCCCCTGCCTCTGCCTCCAAAGTGCTGGGATTAAAGGCGTGTTCCACCAGTGCACGGAGAGGGATTGTTCTTGATTGAATCATTTGAAGTGAGAAAGGCCACCCTGAATCTGGTTCTTTAGTGGTGGGAATATCTTGGCACAGGTATTCCAGCCCTTGGGAGGTGGAGAGAAGTCACCCTGAAGTTCCAGGCTAGCCTCAGCTACACAGTGTGCTTTAGGTTAATTTAGTTTTGTCACACTTTCTGAAAAAGAAACACTAAAAGTATTTTCAAAGTCCTGAAAGTACAGTGGCACACGATTAGGAAAAGTAATCCTGTAAAGATCCAGTAAAGAGGACAGGGCAATGGGGTACGAGTCATACCAAAGTCTATCTTACACATCTAAGAGATTGCTATCAGGAAACCAAAGGCGAAATGAACATATTTGGGGAGGCCTTTGGGAGAAATATTCCAGAAGGCTTACTCACCATGGCAGAGAGAATCATGACAGGATGGTTTTCCTGTCACTTAACTTATAGCTCCAATGGACATCAATATATCCAGCTGGTAACAGCACTGATTTCTCAATGGAGATGCAAATGAAATAGTGTGGTACACTCTCCCATCAGAGCACAGGACTACATAGCAAGTCAGCAGACCCCACACTCCCACACTGACTTAGAGGAGACCTTTTAAAAATAGTCAGTAAATAAATACATTGTAGACCTACCAACAGAAGGACGCAGCTGTATCCATGAGCTCTAGCATTTGTCCATGATGTCTGAGGATGAGCTCACAGAGGGAACTGAAAGAAGAGAGAGGGAGAGAGACAGAGAGAGAGAGAGAGAGTTTGGACTCATAGTCTTGCTGTGATTGTCTGCCAACCTCTGTGGTTGTGGGTGTTCTAAAGCACTCACAGAAATACTATTTTGTTTTCGTTCTGGAGATCAAATCCGTTGGCCTGCAGCATGCAAGGCATACATACATTCAATCATCGATGGATTTTCCCAGATTAGCTATGTACTTCAGTATAATACAAAGATTTGGTCAGTTTTCTAATTGAAAAATAGTCAAATAAAAATATCTTAGTTACTAGCACTAAGTACCAAGGTTGAACTCCAAGAAACAACTGAAGTCTCACTTTGATGATTTCCAATTTCATTTTCTTTTATGAATGAGGAAAATTTCTCAGTGGGGATGGGGAAAGAGTCATGAAAACCTGGAAGGCTGGGGGAATAATTTTCCTGTGTGTGATGCCACAAATAAAACGCATGAAAACCATAAGGAGATCCAAGGGCTGATTCCTTCTCTAAACACCAAGAACATCCAAAAGTCTCCTGCCTACACACTTGCGTGCCTTCAGAAACACACACACACACACACACACAAACACACACACAAACACACACAGAAACACACACACACAGACACAAACACACACACAAACACACACACAAACACACACACAAACACACACACACACACACACATACACACAAGCATTCGTGAAGGGGAGTGGGAAAAAGAGTTCATGAGAATATGGCAGAGGGTTGGAAAATATTTTCCTGTGTGTTGCCACAAATAAAGGAAATGTAAACAATAAGGATAGTCAAGGGTTAATTCCCTTCTTTTCACAATGAAACAATGCAACACTCCTTCCTCCTCAAAATCCACTCCTCCTATTATAGGCCCCGCCTTGCTTGGGCGGAGTTTCCTGGGATCCAGAAATATATAAGGAACTCAAGTTTGCTTCCAGCCAACACTCCTGATCAGCCAGTCCTTCTGATCACATCTGCTCTCTCCAAGAGAACCCACAGAGTCTCTGGCAAAAGCCAGCCAGGCAACAGATACAACATCAATAAGTAAGGCTCACAGGCCCAAAACCTGCAGCACACCTCTTGGGACACAAACTACCAACTTCCTATATCACCACAACATGGTGGGAGTGAGGCCCCGCAGCACCAGCCCTGACCTTGGAACCAATCCTGCCAAGCGCCCTCGACTCCAACTAGACCAGCCTGCTCAACTCGACCTGGAAGGGCTTATGCAGCCTTCCAGCAACTGGCTCACCTCTGTGGTGTTCCTGGCCTCTGGATCTGCCCTGCAGCTGCCCCTGGAAAACTGCTTCCTCCTCATTGAGCCCCAGCCCACCTCGATCCTGGAAGTGTCGCTCCCAGGACACACCATCCTCGTGGTCCCCGAGGGCCTACAGGACTCCACTTGGCCAGGACATCCTGAGTTTTCACCATCATACCCGCTTGACTCTGCTCTCATGGACTTGCCCCGGGACCTCATAGTCATCCAGCCAGGATCCTTCAGTGCTACGGTAAGACACAGGGAGGGCTCCCAAATGCCTCTCACTCAGGGATGCCAGGGATAAAGGCTCCAGCTGGCCTGGTTCCAGGGCTTCATCTCTCATCTTCTTCATTTCAGGGTCAAGTCCCAGATGGTGCTATTCCTTCAGTAACTCCTAGTGCAGAGAATTATGCTCCGTGGGCTAACTGGACCCCCCAAGGCAGCATGGTGGAGTTTCTTCTACACTCACCCCTAGAGTCTCCCCCTCGATCTTCTCCTCCAAGACACCAAGAACAGAGCCCTCTGAGTTCTGTGAGACCTACTCGCCCTCCATGCAAGGCCAGGAGGCGCCTCCTCTTCTAGGAAAAATGGACTGCTTCAGAAACACCCAGCACCTGGGACACTGACCTGGAATCCCAGAGCTCCTGCGGATGCCCAACAAGGTAGTAGGCCTGTGTGCACACAGGGCTGTCGGCTGCACACTACAGATGGAACATACGACTTCAAGAAGAAGGCAGAAACTACATCACATCTTAGAAGTTAAAAAAAAAATCTGCCTTTGAACCCCAGAAGATGGATTGTGACACTTGAGGCTTTATCTCACAACCTTCCATGTTTCCCTCATGTGCATTGGCAATTCCAAATAAGAATGCTGTGAGACTCTCCTGTTTCTCCGAAATCAAGAAACTACTGGGTTTCCTCTCCTGCCACTGTTTTCAATTCTGTTTTTCTCTGACTGAATGAAGACTTGTCCTTGTCAGTCCAAGCTGCTGGCTTCAGAAAATGACATATAACACAGTAGGAGAAGAGGGTTCCAGCCCTGAATGCCTGATGCTTCCATCCTTCTTCTCAGCCATCCCTCCACCTGCTGCAGTAGACATCAAATGTCAGTCTCCTGTCAGTGAGACGTGGCGCACATTGTCCCCAGCTGGTTTCAGCATGCTCTGGATGGACCTTTCTTTTTTACTGAAGCTCCCACGCTGACGTTAGCATTAGACTCACGGAAGGTAGGAGGGTTACTGTTGCTCTACATTCTTTTATACTACAAATTTAACAATGAATCTTTTTCTCCTGTAAATCTATGTGTATGACATGTTCAGTCACTATAGAATTTTCCTCATTGTGCATGGAAATAAAATATTACTTGTAAAGTTTAAGCCTATGCAGTAATTTTGTTTTCTAAAATGTTTAACATTAAGACACCTTGGGGAACAGCTTACAGTTGCACATGATCACAACATGAAAATAACACAGCAGCACCAAAGTCTGTCAGTTGATGAGGAAACAGACACAACAGAATGACTGAAAGATTGGATTGGGCCTGGTGGTAACAGCACATGCCCTTGGTTCTAAAACTTGGGAAGAAGAGGCAAGCAGATCTCTACTTTCAAAGCCAGCCTGGAATTAAGGTTCATTTTCAAAACAACCAAGGGATATTTCCCTGAAGCAGTCAGCAGAGAAAGGATGTTCTGGTAAAGCAAGCACTTGAAAGAACATGTAGGAAGGATTCCTCATTAATTACATGCATGTTTTGGTCTGCCTTACGTTGGATAGTGTAGTTCAATTAGTCGGCCTCCATAAAGAGGAACACAGCAAAAACCATCTAGTGGTGTGCTGCAGTTTCCTGCCACGTCCACACACTCAGGCTGATTGGCAGAGAGATGTCAGCTGAGATCACGCACTGGTCCCTGCTATTCCCTGACCTTTGCTCTGTCATGAGAGGCACAGCTCCTGCTGGTTGGAGTCCCTCCTGCCTGGCTGTTCCTGCTAGGCCCTGCCACTGATGCTGTCCTGTCTCTACTACACTGGACTCACAGTGTATCTGAGAAGGGTTTGCCAGTGCATCAAGCTTCCCCTCTGACCTGTGAACTCATCTGCCAATTTCCAGACAACACAGAGGGCAGTTGCTCCAAGGAGCCATTTCTAAACACATCCTCTTCCCAGTATCCTAACTTTTCAAGTACTCTGGTGGGTACAGGGCTAAAAGGGAGGTTAAAGCATTTAAAAACCATCATTGATATAGGCACTGACATGAAGTTAGAGCACCAGAGAGATAGAAGTATGATAGAAGAATGTCTTTTCCTTCTCCCTCTTGCTTTTCAGAATTCACAACAACCAATTAATAATCCAACTAAAGGGAAATACAGCAAAAGTAGGAGATTACATAATGCTGTAGATAATGGTATTTAGTAGGAAAGGCTATAGGTTTCAATAAAGAGTAACAGGACAATTGATTGGTTCTTCATATGATAAAAAAAACCGAAATGGATCACTACCAGTGTTTTCAAACTAAACCTTTATGTCAAGGTAAACTTACGAAGCACAAGTGTACTGACTGTGCTGCGATTTACCTGTAATTTCAGGGTAAAGCAGAAGGAGGAGAAGTTAAAACACAGTCTCAACTACAGAGAAAGTTCAAGGCCAGCCTGGGTTCCAGGGCACCATGGAACAAAGGAAGGGAGGCCCCTTGAAAATCCGCAGATGGATAAGTGCTCAGAAACCCAACCCAGTAAAGTACAGGAAGAATGGGACTTCTTGTACCTTCCTGAAAACAGTAACAGTGCTATAGCTTTGTGGTGTCCACAGGGGCCCATCAGTGAGAGACAGGAGGGAGTCTTGAGGCTGAATTCTCCTGCTGTCCCGGGACTTCTTCAACTGCAAACGGATATGGGGTGGATCCATGCTACAAAACTGAAGCACAGGGATCCTCTGAGCATAGCTCTAGTGACCCCTGGCAGTGTCTCTTAACTAGGGCCTAATCTCCAGGCTAAAATTGGTGGAACTATGGAAGTGGACGTGTTTTATGGAAAGCAAGACGTTTAGACCAAACATGGTTTTGTACCAATGGACACCCTTGAAATCGTGTAATTATTACCCATCATTTGCTTCTGTAATGACTTTTGTCAATAGGTGAACCAAACATACCTTTAAGGGGGGGGGGGATGAGTCCATTCTGGAATGGGGAATTCTGTACTTAATAAAGGATGAGGGCTGGAGAGAGTATTGTCATGGGTGTCATGGGGCGGGGACAACTTAGAAATAAATGCTAGATACCAGGCTGCTAGTTTATTTGAGTTCAAACTTAGATCAGGTTCTATAAAATGGAGTGTGAACTTAAGAGACTTGACCTCTCATCAGAACAATGGTTCTCCACGTATGACTCTCAACCCTTCTGAGGGTTTGTATGTCTCTTGCCAGGTGATCTCCTAGTAGATATCTTGAATATCAGGTATTGACATTGTTACAGTAACTATAGCAAAATGGCATTAAGAAGTAGCAATGAAAACACTTTTCTGTCTGGAGAGGATGGGAGGCACCACAACATGAGGACCTGTATAAAAGAGTCACAGCATTAGGAAGGTTGAGGACCACTACCTAAAAGGACTTAAAACTTTAGCAGCATTCACGTGCCTCTTAACCACCTGTGACTCCAAGTCCAGATCCTCTGACACCCTCTTCTCCCAAAGTTCTTGCGTGCCTTAGGGTATATGAACTAACAAAGGCACAATAACAGGCACACAAACAAATAAATATATGGTGTTGCTTAAAAAAAAAAGACTGAGAAAATGAGAAATTAAACGTTTTTGACACAGGGAGCACCTGGTGGGTGTTGTTGTTTTTTAGATCCTCTCTATGGGGAATTGACAAACACCCAAGGGCTGCAGTCCACCTGTGAGGGATTTTTTGTTTGTTTGTTTGTTTCTTTTTCGAGACAGGGTCTCTCTGGGAAGCCCTGGCTTTCCTGGAACTCACACTGTAGGCCAGGCTGGCCTCAAACTCAGAAATCCCCCTGCCTCTGCCTCCAAAGTGCTGGGATTAAAGGCGTGTTCCACCAGTGCACGGTGAGGGATTGTTCTTGATTGAATCATTTGAAGTGAGAAAGGCCACCCTGAATCTGGTTCTTTAGTGGTGGGAATATCTTGGCACAGGTATTCCAGCTCTTGGGAGGTGGAGAGAAGTCACCCAGAAGTTCCAGGCTAGCCTCAGCTACACAGTGTGCTTTAGGTTAATTTGGTTTTGTCACACTTTCTGAAAAAGAAACACTAAAAGTATTTTCAAAGTCCTAAAAGTACAGTGGCACAGGATTAGGAAAAGTAATCCTGTAAAGATCCAGTAAAGCGGACAGGGCAATGGGGTAGGAGTCATACCAAAGTCTATCTTACACATCTAAGAGATTGTCATCAGGAAACCAAAGGCGAAATGAACATATTTGGGGAGGCCTTTGGGAGAAATATTCCAAAATGCTTAATCAGCATTGCAGAGGGAAACATAACAGGACTGGCTTTCTGTCACTTAACTTATATCGCCAGTGGGTATCAATATATATGTTTAATAACTGCATTGATCTATCATTTAAATGGTTACTCAATGGAGATGCAAATGAAATGACTCAGTGGTTAATATCACTGAGTGCTCTTCCAGAGATCCTGAGTACAATTCCCAGCAACCACATGGTGGCTTACAAGGATCCTATGCCCTCTTCAGTGTGCCTGAAGACAGCTACAGTATGCTCATATACATAAAATAAATACATAATTTTTTTTAAAAAAGGGATGAAGCAAAGAGTCACCCAATTACCCTCAGTCTCTAAGATCAAATTAGTTAAGATTTTTTTTAGGATTCTACTTATCTTCTCTCCCCGTCCTGAACTCTGGGGCTGTAAGCACAATGAAGTTTCTAATCAATCTCCAGAAGGTTAGTTAATCTCTAACTTACCTGGGACACAAATGAAGGTCCATTTTCTGACCCTATAAGCTTAGAAAAACCATACCTTGGAAGAATTTCTTTTGGTAGTTTCTTTGCTACCATCTGCACTGTGTCATGCTTAGATGGAAAAGTCTCAGTCAATCTGAAAGGTATAAATAAAGACCAGCAAATATTTGTATCTATGAAGTCGATTTCCTGATAGACTCCTGGCTTAGTGTTCTGGGGTTTTTCTCCTTGAAGAAGAAACAACATTAGTCGATTAACAGGCCTTACAATTTGTAAAAGTTTCAGGTTTTTTCAAATTGGTATGTCTTATTCTAATGTGGGACTGACAGACTAAGTCTTGCATTCTCCAGGGTCCCATGTGTGAAAATCAATGGATCTTTTTCTATATGTTTATACCCAATTACTCTAGTACAATTAGTTCATAGTCAGCTGTCCTTTGTCATCTCTTATGACACTGAGATATGGGCCAGATCACATCTCCATTCTGGTCAGAGAGTATGGGATCTCCTGGGTTTACGGAAATCAAAAACATGAGGGGCACAAATTTTAGGGACACCTACTAGGCTATCTTGTTGACCTCTGGGATGAAGTTTCCCTTCCTGCTGCCATCAGAAAGTCTCTCTCCCTATAAATAGCCCCCCGGATATCAATGGTAGCAAAGGCACACTGGCTATCAGTGTCTCCTGTCTTTTCTCAGCTCGAAAACCTTGGTCAGAGCTACCAGTTCAGTTTTCTGGGCTGACATTGCTGCCAGGAGTGGCTCTGTCCATATAATCTCATTGTTTCAGAGGATCACGGCCACAGCAGACCTCTGTCCATCCTGAATGAGGCAGTTGCCACTGGAGAAACATGACACAAAGATGGAGGTCTTTCCATCTTCTCC
The DNA here is from genome assembly GCA_036184795.1 of Tokudaia tokunoshimensis. NCBI lineage: Eukaryota > Metazoa > Chordata > Mammalia > Rodentia > Muridae > Tokudaia > Tokudaia tokunoshimensis. The sequence continues at coordinate 99,977,929 of BTHU01000008.1, forward strand.
AAAATCTTTCTTCAGAAACTTGAGGTTCTTATCATAAAGATCTTTCACTTGCTTGGTTAGAGTCACACCGAGGTATTTTATATTACTCGTGAGTATTGTCATGGGTGTCATTTCCTTAATTTCTTTCTCGGCCTCTTTATTTTTGAGAAGAGGAAGGCTACTGATTTGATTGAGTTATTTTATATATAGCCACTTTGCTGAAGTTGTTTATCAGGTTTAGGAGTTTTCTGGTAGAATTTTTGGGGTCACTTAAGTGCAAATAGTGATATTTGACTTCTTCCTTTAAAATTTGAATGCCATTAATATCCTTTTGTTGTCTACTTTTTCTGTCTAGGTCTTTGAGTACTATATTGATTAGGTAAGGAGAGAGTGGGCATCCTTTTATTTAAGCTATACCTCCCCCCCCCCGCGCCAATACACCACCATCACACAGAACAGTTTTGGTGGTGGTTGTGGAGCCCTGAATGTCTATCAGACTAAGGCTTTATAGTAACCAGCAAACAGGGGATACATGTGAAAGCATTTAATTGGAAAACTACTTTGGCCTTTTAACATAATTGGCTGATGCTGGGAATCGTTTCCTAAACTTAATTTCTACTCCCCTCTGCATTGGTGGTCAATAGACAGGGGGTTGGCTTGTAACCTGGGAATACAAGTTTGTTGGAGGAATAACCTGGAGACACTGGTTTTGGTTAAGGTGTAAGCAGAAAACTCTGATCTTGTTGTGGATTGGCCAAGAGACTGGAGCTAGGTTCAGATGTTTGGGGGGCGGGGCAACTTAGAAATAAATGCTAGATACCAGCCTGCTAGTTTATTTGAGTTCAAACTTAGATCAGGTTCTATTAAATGGAGTGTGAACTTAAGAGACTTGACCTCTCATCAGAACAACGGTTCTCCACCTATGACTCTCAACCATTCTGAGGGTTTGTATGCCTCTTGCCAGGTGATCCCCTATCAGATATCCTGAATATCAGGTATTGACACTGTTATAATAACTATAGCAAAATGGCATTAAGAAGTAGCAATGAAAACACTTTTCTGACTGGAGAGGATGGGAGGCACCACAACATGAGGACCTGTATAAAAGAGTCACAGCATTAGGAAGGTTGAGGACCACTACCTTAAAAGGACTTAAAACTTTTGCAGCATTCACATGACTCTTAACCACCTGTGACTCCAAGTCCAGATCCTCTGACACCCTCTTCTCCCAAGATTCTTGCATGCCGCCAGGGTATATGAAATAACAAAGGCACAATAACAGGAACACAAACAAATAAATATATGGTGTTGCTTTAAAAAAAAAGAAGGAGAAAATGAGAAATTAAACGTTTTTGACACAGGGAGCACCTGGTGGGTGGTGTTGTTTTTTAGATCCTCTCTATGAGGGATTGACAAACACCCAAGGGCTGCAGTCCACCTGTCAGGGATTTTTTGTTTGTATATTTGTTTGTTTGTTTCTTTTTCGATACAGGGTCTCTTTGGGTAGCCCTGGCTTTCCTGGAGCTCACACTGTAGGCCAGGCTAGCCTTGAACTCAGAAATCCACCTGCCTCTGCCTCCCAAGTGCTGGGATTAAAGGCGTGGGCCAGCACTGCATGGAGAGGGATTGTTCTTGATTGAATCATTTGAAGTGAGAAAGGCCACCCTGAATCTGGTTCTTTAGTGGTGGGAATATCTTGGCACAGGTATTCCAGCCCTTGGGAGGTGGAGAGAAGTCACCCTGAAGTTCCAGGCTAGCCTCAGCTACACAGTGTGCTTTAGGTTAATTTAGTTTTGTCACACTTTCTGAAAAAGAAACACTAAAAGTATTTTCAAAGTCCTGAAAGTACAGTGGCACACGATTAGGAAAAGTAATCCTGTAAAGATCCAGTAAAGAGGACAGGGCAATGGGGTAGGAGTCATACCAAAGTCTATCTTACACATCTAAGAGATTGCTATCAGGAAACCAAAGGCGAAATGAACATATTTGGGGAGGCCTTTGGGAGAAATATTCCAGAAGGCTTACTCACCATGGCAGAGAGAATCATGACAGGATGGTTTTCCTGTCACTTAACTTATAGCTCCAATGGACATCAATATATCCAGCTGGTAACAGCACTGATTTCTCAATGGAGATGCAAATGAAATAGTGTGGTACACTCTCCCATCAGAGCACAGGACTACATAGCAAGTCAGCAGACCCCACACTCCCACACTGACTTAGAGGAGACCTTTTAAAAATAGTCAGTAAATAAATACATTGTAGACCTACCAACAGAAGGACGCAGCTGTATCCATGAGCTCTAGCATTTGTCCATGATGTCTGAGGATGAGCTCACAGAGGGAACTGAAAGAAGAGAGGGGGAGAGAGACAGAGAGAGAGAGAGAGAGTTTGGACTCATAGTCTTGCTGTGATTGTCTGCCAACCTCTGTGGTTGTGGGTGTTCTAAAGCACTCACAGAAATACTATTTTGTTTTCGTTCTGGAGATCAAATCCGTTGGCCTGCAGCATGCAAGGCATACATACATTCAATCATCGATGGATTTTCCCAGATTAGCTATGTACTTCAGTATAATACAAAGATTTGGTCAGTTTTCTAATTGAAAAATAGTCAAATAAAAATATCTTAGTTACTAGCACTAAGTACCAAGGTTGAACTCCAAGAAACAACTGAAGTCTCACTTTGATGATTTCCAATTTCATTTTCTTTTATGAATGAGGAAAATTTCTCAGTGGGGATGGGGAAAGAGTCATGAAAACCTGGAAGGCTGGGGGAATAATTTTCCTGTGTGTGATGCCACAAATAAAACGCATGAAAACCATAAGGAGATCCAAGGGCTGATTCCTTCTCTAAACACCAAGAACATCCAAAAGTCTCCTGCCTACACACTTGCGTGCCTTCAGAAACACACACACACACACACACAAACACACACACAAACACACACACAAACACACACACACACACACACACACACACACACACATACACACACGCATTCGTGAAGGGGAGTGGGAAAAAGAGTTCATGAGAATATGGCAGAGGGTTGGAAAATATTTTCCTGTGTGTTGCCACAAATAAAGGAAATGTAAACAATAAGGATAGTCAAGGGTTAATTCCCTTCTTTTCACAATGAAACAATGCAACACTCCTTCCTCCTCAAAATCCACTCCTCCTATTATAGGCCCCGCCTTGCTTGGGCGGAGTTTCCTGGGATCCAGAAATATATAAGGAACTCAAGTTTGCTTCCAGCCAACACTCCTGATCAGCCAGTCCTTCTGATCACATCTGCTCTCTCCAAGAGAACTCACAGAGTCTCTGGCAAAAGCCAGCCAGGCAACAGATACAACATCAATAAGTAAGGCTCACAGGCCCAAAACCTGCAGCGCACCTCTTGGGACACAAACTACCAACTTCCTATATCACCACAACATGGTGGGAGTGAGGCCCCGCAGCACCAGCCCTGACCTTGGAACCAATCCTGCCAAGCGCCCTCGACTCCAACTAGACCAGCCTGCTCAACTCGACCTGGAAGGGCTTATGCAGCCTTCCAGCAACTGGCTCACCTCTGTGGTGTTCCTGGCCTCTGGCTCTGCCCTGCAGCTGCCCCTGGAAAACTGCTTCCTCCTCATTGAGCCCCAGCCCACCTCGATCCTGGAAGTGTCACTCCCAGGACACACCATCCTCGTGGTCCCCGAGGGCCTACAGGACTCCACTTGGCCAGGACATCCTGAGTTTTCACCATCATACCCGCTTGACTCTGCTCTCATGGACTTGCCCCGGGACCTCATAGTCATCCAGCCAGGATCCTTCAGTGCTACGGTAAGACACAGGGAGGGCTCCCAAATGCCTCTCACTCAGGGATGCCAGGGATAAAGGCTCCAGCTGGCCTGGTTCCAGGGCTTCATCTCTCATCTTCTTCATTTCAGGGTCAAGTCCCAGACGGTGCTATTCCTTCAGTAACTCCTAGTGCAGAGAATTATGCTCCGTGGGCTAACTGGACCCCCCAAGGCAGCATGGTGGAGTTTCTTCTACACTCACCCCTAGAGTCTCCCCCTCGATCTTCTCCTCCAAGACACCAAGAACAGAGCCCTCTGAGTTCTGTGAGACCTACTCGCCCTCCATGCAAGGCCAGGAGGCGCCTCCTCTTCTAGGAAAAATGGACTGCTTCAGAAACACCCAGCACCTGGGACACTGACCTGGAATCCCAGAGCTCCTGCGGATGCCCAACAAGGTAGTAGGCCTGTGTGCACACAGGGCTGTCGGCTGCACACTACAGATGGAACATACGACTTCAAGAAGAAGGCAGAAACTACATCACATCTTAGAAGATAAAAAAAAAATCTGCCTTTGAACCCCAGAAGATGGATTGTGACACTTGAGGCTTTATCTCACAACCTTCCATGTTTCCTTCATGTGCATTGGCAATTCCAAATAAGAATGCTGTGAGACTCTCCTGTTTCTCCGAAATCAAGAAACTACTGGGTTTCCTCTCCTGCCACTGTTTTCAATTCTGTTTTTCTCTGACTGAATGAAGACTTGTCCTTGTAAGTTCAAGCTGCTGGCTTCAGAAAATGACATATAACACAGTAGGAGAAGAGGGTTCCAGCCCTGAATGCCTGATGCTTCCATCCTTCTTCTCAGCCATCCCTCCACCTGCTGCAGTGGACATCAAATGTCAGTCTCCTGTCAGTGAGACATGGCGCACATTGTCCCCAGCTGGTTTCAGCATGCTCTGGATGGACCTTTCTTTTTTACTGAAGCTCCCACGCTGACGTTAGCATTAGACTCACGGAAGGTAGGAGGGTTACTGTTGCTCTACATTCTTTTATACTACAAATTTAACAATGAATCTTTTTCTCCTGTAAATCTAAGTGTATGACATGTTCAGTCACTATAGAATTTTCCTCATTGTGCATGGAAATAAAATATTACTTGTAAAGTTTAAGCCTATGCAGTAATTTTGTTTTCTAAAATGTTTAACATTAAGACACCTTGGGGAACAGCTTACAGTTGCACATGATCACAACATGAAAATAACACAGCAGCACCAAAGTCTGTCAGTTGATGAGGAAACAGACACAACAGAATGACTGAAAGATTGGATTGGGCCTGGTGGTAACAGCACATGCCCTTGGTTCCAAAACTTGGGAAGAAGAGGCAAGCAGATCTCTACTTTCAAAGCCAGCCTGGAATTAAGGTTCATTTTCAAAACAACCAAGGGATATTTCCCTGAAGCAGTCAGCAGAGAAAGGATGTTCTGGTAAAGCAAGCACTTGAAAGAACATGTATGAAGGATTCCTCATTAATTACATGCATGTTTTGGTCTGCCTTACATTGGATAGTGTAGTTCAATTAGTCGGCCTCCATAAAGAGGAACACAGCAAAAACCATCTAGTGGTGTGCTGCAGTTTCCTGCCACGTCCACACACTCAGGCTGATTGGCAGAGAGATGTCAGCTGAGATCACGCACTGGTCCCTGCTATTCCCTGACCTTTGCTCTGTCATGAGAGGCACAGCTCCTGCTGGTTGGAGTCCCTCCTGCCTGGCTGTTCCTGCTAGGCCCTGCCACTGATGCTGTCCTGTCTCTACTACACTGGACTCACAGTGTATCTGAGAAGGGTTTGCCAGTGCATCAAGCTTCCCCTCTGACCTGTGAACTCATCTGCCAATTTCCAGACAACACAGAGGGCAGTTGCTCCAAGGAGCCATTTCTAAACACTCCTCTTCCCAGTATCCTAACTTTTCAAGTACTCTGGTGGGTGCAGGGCTAAAAGGGAGGTTAAAGCATTTAAAAACCATCATTGATATAGGCACTGACATGAAGCTAGAGCACCAGAGAGATAGAAGTATGATAGAAGAATGTCTTTTCCTTCTCCCTCTTGCTTTTCAGAATTCACAACAACCAATTAATAATCCAACTAAAGGGAAATACAGCAAAAGTAGGAGATTACATAATGCTGTAGATAATGGCATTTAGTAGGAAAGGCTATAGGTTTCAATAAAGAGTAACAGGACAATTGATTGGTTCTTCATATGATAAAAAAAACCGAAATGGATCACTACCAGTGTTTTCAAACTAAACCTTTATGTCAAGGTAAACTTACGAAGCACAAGTGTACTGACTGTGCTGCGATTTACCTGTAATTTCAGGGTAAAGCAGAAGGAGGAGAAGTTAAAACACAGTCTCAACTACAGAGAAAGTTCAAGGCCAGCCTGGGTTCCAGGGCACCATGGAACAAAGGAAGGGAGGCCCCTTGAAAATCCGCAGATGGATAAGTGCTCAGAAACCCAACCCAGTAAAGTACAGGAAGAATGGGACTTCTTGTACCTTCCTGAAAACAGTAACAGTGCTATAGCTTTGTGGTGTCCACAGGGGCCCATCAGTGAGAGACAGGAGGGAGTCTTGAGGCTGAATTCTCCTCCTGCTGTCCCGGGACTTCTTCAACTGCAAACGGATATGGGGTGGATCCATGCTACAAAACTGAAGCACAGGGATCCTCTGAGCATAGCTCTAGTGACCCCTGGCAGTGTCTCTTAACTAGGGCCTAATCTCCAGGCTAAAATTGGTGGAACTATGGAAGTGGACGTGTTTTATGGAAAGCAAGACGTTTAGACCAAACATGGTTTTGTACCAATGGACACCCTTGAAATCGTGTAATTATTACCCATCATTTGCTTCTGTAATGACTTTTGTCAATAGGTGAACCAAACATACCTTTAAGGGGGGGGGGATGAGTCCATTCTGGAATGGGGAATTCTGTACTTAATAAAGGATGAGGGCTGGAGAGAGTATTGTCATGGGTGTCATGGGGCGGGGACAACTTAGAAATAAATGCTAGATACCAGGCTGCTAGTTTATTTGAGTTCAAACTTAGATCAGGTTCTATAAAATGGAGTGTGAACTTAAGAGACTTGACCTCTCATCAGAACAATGGTTCTCCACGTATGACTCTCAACCCTTCTGAGGGTTTGTATGTCTCTTGCCAGGTGATCTCCTAGTAGATATCTTGAATATCAGGTATTGACATTGTTACAGTAACTATAGCAAAATGGCATTAAGAAGTAGCAATGAAAACACTTTTCTGTCTGGAGAGGATGGGAGGCACCACAACATGAGGACCTGTATAAAAGAGTCACAGCATTAGGAAGGTTGAGGACCACTACCTAAAAGGACTTAAAACTTTAGCAGCATTCACGTGCCTCTTAACCACCTGTGACTCCAAGTCCAGATCCTCTGACACCCTCTTCTCCCAAAGTTCTTGCGTGCCTTAGGGTATATGAACTAACAAAGGCACAATAACAGGCACACAAACAAATAAATATATGGTGTTGCTTAAAAAAAAAAAGACTGAGAAAATGAGAAATTAAACGTTTTTGACACAGGGAGCACCTGGTGGGTGTTGTTGTTTTTTAGATCCTCTCTATGGGGAATTGACAAACACCCAAGGGCTGCAGTCCACCTGTGAGGGATTTTTTGTTTGTTTGTTTGTTTCTTTTTCGAGACAGGGTCTCTCTGGGAAGCCCTGGCTTTCCTGGAACTCACACTGTAGGCCAGGCTGGCCTCAAACTCAGAAATCCCCCTGCCTCTGCCTCCAAAGTGCTGGGATTAAAGGCGTGTTCCACCAGTGCACGGTGAGGGATTGTTCTTGATTGAATCATTTGAAGTGAGAAAGGCCACCCTGAATCTGGTTCTTTAGTGGTGGGAATATCTTGGCACAGGTATTCCAGCTCTTGGGAGGTGGAGAGAAGTCACCCAGAAGTTCCAGGCTAGCCTCAGCTACACAGTGTGCTTTAGGTTAATTTGGTTTTGTCACACTTTCTGAAAAAGAAACACTAAAAGTATTTTCAAAGTCCTAAAAGTACAGTGGCACAGGATTAGGAAAAGTAATCCTGTAAAGATCCAGTAAAGCGGACAGGGCAATGGGGTAGGAGTCATACCAAAGTCTATCTTACACATCTAAGAGATTGTCATCAGGAAACCAAAGGCGAAATGAACATATTTGGGGAGGCCTTTGGGAGAAATATTCCAAAATGCTTAATCAGCATTGCAGAGGGAAACATAACAGGACTGGCTTTCTGTCACTTAACTTATATCGCCAGTGGGTATCAATATATATGTTTAATAACTGCATTGATCTATCATTTAAATGGTTACTCAATGGAGATGCAAATGAAATGACTCAGTGGTTAATATCACTGAGTGCTCTTCCAGAGATCCTGAGTACAATTCCCAGCAACCACATGGTGGCTTACAAGGATCCTATGCCCTCTTCAGTGTGCCTGAAGACAGCTACAGTATGCTCATATACATAAAATAAATACATAATTTTTTTTAAAAAAGGGATGAAGCAAAGAGTCACCCAATTACCCTCAGTCTCTAAGATCAAATTAGTTAAGATTTTTTTTAGGATTCTACTTATCTTCTCTCCCCGTCCTGAACTCTGGGGCTGTAAGCACAATGAAGTTTCTAATCAATCTCCAGAAGGTTAGTTAATCTCTAACTTACCTGGGACACAAATGAAGGTCCATTTTCTGACCCTATAAGCTTAGAAAAACCATACCTTGGAAGAATTTCTTTTGGTAGTTTCTTTGCTACCATCTGCACTGTGTCATGCTTAGATGGAAAAGTCTCAGTCAATCTGAAAGGTATAAATAAAGACCAGCAAATATTTGTATCTATGAAGTCGATTTCCTGATAGACTCCTGGCTTAGTGTTCTGGGGTTTTTCTCCTTGAAGAAGAAACAACATTAGTCGATTAACAGGCCTTACAATTTGTAAAAGTTTCAGGTTTTTTCAAATTGGTATGTCTTATTCTAATGTGGGACTGACAGACTAAGTCTTGCATTCTCCAGGGTCCCATGTGTGAAAATCAATGGATCTTTTTCTATATGTTTATACCCAATTACTCTAGTACAATTAGTTCATAGTCAGCTGTCTTTTGTCATCTCTTATGACACTGAGATATGGGCCAGATCACATCTCCATTCTGGTCAGAGAGTATGGGATCTCCTGGGTTTACGGAAATCAAAAACATGAGGGGCACAAATTTTAGGGACACCTACTAGGCTATCTTGTTGACCTCTGGGATGAAGTTTCCCTTCCTGCTGCCATCAGAAAGTCTCTCTCCCTATAAATAGCCCCCCGGATATCAATGGTAGCAAAGGCACACTGGCTATCAGTGTCTCCTGTCTTTTCTCAGCTCGAAAACCTTGGTCAGAGCTACCAGTTCAGTTTTCTGGGCTGACATTGCTGCCAGGAGTGGCTCTGTCCATATAATCTCATTGTTTCAGAGGATCACGGCCACAGCAGACCTCTGTCCATCCTGAATGAGGCAGTTGCCACTGGAGAAACATGACACAAAGATGGAGGTCTTTCCATCTTCTCCAAAATCTTTCTTCAGAAACTTGAGGTTCTTATCATAAAGATCTTTCACTTGCTTGGTTAGAGTCACACCGAGGTATTTTATATTACTCGTGAGTATTGTCATGGGTGTCATTTCCTTAATTTCTTTCTCGGCCTCTTTATTTTTGAGAAGAGGAAGGCTACTGATTTGATTGAGTTATTTTATATATAGCCACTTTGCTGAAGTTGTTTATCAGGTTTAGGAGTTTTCTGGTAGAATTTTTGGGGTCACTTAAGTGCAAATAGTGATATTTGACTTCTTCCTTTAAAATTTGAATGCCATTAATATCCTTTTGTTGGCTACTTTTTCTGTCTAGGTCTTTGAGTACTATATTGATTAGGTAAGGAGAGAGTGGGCATCCTTTTATTTAAGCTATACCTCCCCCCCCCGCGCCAATACACCACCATCACACAGAACAGTTTTGGTGGTGGTTGTGGAGCCCTGAATGTCTATCAGACTAAGGCTTTATAGTAACCAGCAAACAGGGGATACATGTGAAAGCATTTAATTGGAAAACTACTTTGGCCTTTTAACATAATTGGCTGATGCTGGGAATCGTTTCCTAAACTTAATTTCTACTCCCCTCTGCATTGGTGGTCAATAGACAGGGGGTTGGCTTGTAACCTGGGAATACAAGTTTGTTGGAGGAATAACCTGGAGACACTGGTTTTGGTTAAGGTGTAAGCAGAAAACTCTGGTCTTGTTGTGGATTGGCCAAGAGACTGGAGCTAGGTTCAGATGTTTGGGGGGCGGGGCAACTTAGAAATAAATGCTAGATACCAGCCTGCTAGTTTATTTGAGTTCAAACTTAGATCAGGTTCTATTAAATGGAGTGTGAACTTAAGAGACTTGACCTCTCATCAGAACAACGGTTCTCCACCTATGACTCTCAACCATTCTGAGGGTTTGTATGCCTCTTGCCAGGTGATCCCCTATCAGATATCCTGAATATCAGGTATTGACACTGTTATAATAACTATAGCAAAATGGCATTAAGAAGTAGCAATGAAAACACTTTTCTGACTGGAGAGGATGGGAGGCACCACAACATGAGGACCTGTATAAAAGAGTCACAGCATTAGGAAGGTTGAGGACCACTACCTTAAAAGGACTTAAAACTTTTGCAGCATTCACATGACTCTTAACCACCTGTGACTCCAAGTCCAGATCCTCTGACACCCTCTTCTCCCAAGATTCTTGCATGCCGCCAGGGTATATGAAATAACAAAGGCACAATAACAGGAACACAAACAAATAAATATATGGTGTTGCTTTAAAAAAAAGAAGGAGAAAATGAGAAATTAAACGTTTTTGACACAGGGAGCACCTGGTGGGTGGTGTTGTTTTTTAGATCCTCTCTATGGGGGATTGACAAACACCCAAGGGCTGCAGTCCACCTGTCAGGGATTTTTTGTTTGTATGTTTGTTTGTTTGTTTCTTTTTCGAGACAGGGTCTCTTTGGGTAGCCCTGGCTTTCCTGGAGCTCACACTGTAGGCCAGGCTAGCCTTGAACTCAGAAATCCACCTGCCTCTGCCTCCCAAGTGCTGGGATGAAAGGCGTGCGCCAGCACTGCATGGAGAGGGATTGTTCTTGATTGAATCATTTGAAGTGAGAAAGGCCACCCTGAATCTGGTTCTTTAGTGGTGGGAATATCTTGGCACAGGTATTCCAGCCCTTGGGAGGTGGAGAGAAGTCACCCTGAAGTTCCAGGCTAGCCTCAGCTACACAGTGTGCTTTAGGTTAATTTAGTTTTGTCACACTTTCTGAAAAAGAAACACTAAAAGTATTTTCAAAGTCCTGAAAGTACAGTGGCACACGATTAGGAAAAGTAATCCTGTAAAGATCCAGTAAAGAGGACAGGGCAATGGGGTACGAGTCATACCAAAGTCTATCTTACACATCTAAGAGATTGCTATCAGGAAACCAAAGGCGAAATGAACATATTTGGGGAGGCCTTTGGGAGAAATATTCCAGAAGGCTTACTCACCATGGCAGAGAGAATCATGACAGGATGGTTTTCCTGTCACTTAACTTATAGCTCCAATGGACATCAATATATCCAGCTGGTAACAGCACTGATTTCTCAATGGAGATGCAAATGAAATAGTGTGGTACACTCTCCCATCAGAGCACAGGACTACATAGCAAGTCAGCAGACCCCACACTCCCACACTGACTTAGAGGAGACCTTTTAAAAATAGTCAGTAAATAAATACATTGTAGACCTACCAACAGAAGGACGCAGCTGTATCCATGAGCTCTAGCATTTGTCCATGATGTCTGAGGATGAGCTCACAGAGGGAACTGAAAGAAGAGAGGGGGAGAGAGACAGAGAGAGAGAGAGAGAGTTTGGACTCATAGTCTTGCTGTGATTGTCTGCCAACCTCTGTGGTTGTGGGTGTTCTAAAGCACTCACAGAAATACTATTTTGTTTTCGTTCTGGAGATCAAATCCGTTGGCCTGCAGCATGCAAGGCATACATACATTCAATCATCGATGGATTTTCCCAGATTAGCTATGTACTTCAGTATAATACAAAGATTTGGTCAGTTTTCTAATTGAAAAATAGTCAAATAAAAATATCTTAGTTACTAGCACTAAGTACCAAGGTTGAACTCCAAGAAACAACTGAAGTCTCACTTTGATGATTTCCAATTTCATTTTCTTTTATGAATGAGGAAAATTTCTCAGTGGGGATGGGGAAAGAGTCATGAAAACCTGGAAGGCTGGGGGAATAATTTTCCTGTGTGTGATGCCACAAATAAAACGCATGAAAACCATAAGGAGATCCAAGGGCTGATTCCTTCTCTAAACACCAAGAACATCCAAAAGTCTCCTGCCTACACACTTGCGTGCCTTCAGAAACACACACACACACACACACAAAGACACACACAAACACACACACAAACACACACACACACACACACACACACACACACACACACATACACACACGCATTCGTGAAGGGGAGTGGGAAAAAGAGTTCATGAGAATATGGCAGAGGGTTGGAAAATATTTTCCTGTGTGTTGCCACAAATAAAGGAAATGTAAACAATAAGGATAGTCAAGGGTTAATTCCCTTCTTTTCACAATGAAACAATGCAACACTCCTTCCTCCTCAAAATCCACTCCTCCTATTATAGGCCCCGCCTTGCTTGGGCGGAGTTTCCTGGGATCCAGAAATATATAAGGAACTCAAGTTTGCTTCCAGCCAACACTCCTGATCAGCCAGTCCTTCTGATCACATCTGCTCTCTCCAAGAGAACTCACAGAGTCTCTGGCAAAAGCCAGCCAGGCAACAGATACAACATCAATAAGTAAGGCTCACAGGCCCAAAACCTGCAGCGCACCTCTTGGGACACAAACTACCAACTTCCTATATCACCACAACATGGTGGGAGTGAGGCCTCGCAGCACCAGCCCTGACCTTGGAACCAATCCTGCCAAGCGCCCTCGACTCCAACTAGACCAGCCTGCTCAACTCGACCTGGAAGGGCTTATGCAGCCTTCCAGCAACTGGCTCACCTCTGTGGTGTCCCTGGCCTCTGGCTCTGCCCTGCAGCTGCCCCTGGAAAACTGCTTCCTCCTCATTGAGCCCCAGCCCACCTCGATCCTGGAAGTGTCGCTCCCAGGACACACCATCCTCGTGGTCCCCGAGGGCCTACAGGACTCCACTTGGCCAGGACATCCTGAGTTTTCACCATCATACCCGCTTGACTCTGCTCTCATGGACTTGCCCCGGGACCTCATAGTCATCCAGCCAGGATCCTTCAGTGCTACGGTAAGACACAGGGAGGGCTCCCAAATGCCTCTCACTCAGGGATGCCAGGGATAAAGGCTCCAGCTGGCCTGGTTCCAGGGCTTCATCTCTCATCTTCTTCATTTCAGGGTCAAGTCCCAGACGGTGCTATTCCTTCAGTAACTCCTAGTGCAGAGAATTATGCTCCGTGGGCTAACTGGACCCCCCAAGGCAGCATGGTGGAGTTTCTTCTACACTCACCCCTAGAGTCTCCCCCTCGATCTTCTCCTCCAAGACACCAAGAACAGAGCCCTCTGAGTTCTGTGAGACCTACTCGCCCTCCATGCAAGGCCAGGAGGCGCCTCCTCTTCTAGGAAAAATGGACTGCTTCAGAAACACCCAGCACCTGGGACACTGACCTGGAATCCCAGAGCTCCTGCGGATGCCCAACAAGGTAGTAGGCCTGTGTGCACACAGGGCTGTCGGCTGCACACTACAGATGGAACATACGACTTCAAGAAGAAGGCAGAAACTACATCACATCTTAGAAGATAAAAAAAAAATCTGCCTTTGAACCCCAGAAGATGGATTGTGACACTTGAGGCTTTATCTCACAACCTTCCATGTTTCCCTCATGTGCATTGGCAATTCCAAATAAGAATGCTGTGAGACTCTCCTGTTTCTCCGAAATCAAGAAACTACTGGGTTTCCTCTCCTGCCACTGTTTTCAATTCTGTTTTTCTCTGACTGAATGAAGACTTGTCCTTGTCAGTCCAAGCTGCTGGCTTCAGAAAATGACATATAACACAGTAGGAGAAGAGGGTTCCAGCCCTGAATGCCTGATGCTTCCATCCTTCTTCTCAGCCATCCCTCCACCTGCTGCAGTGGACATCAAATGTCAGTCTCCTGTCAGTGAGACATGGCGCACATTGTCCCCAGCTGGTTTCAGCATGCTCTGGATGGACCTTTCTTTTTTACTGAAGCTCCCACGCTGACGTTAGCATTAGACTCACGGAAGGTAGGAGGGTTACTGTTGCTCTACATTCTTTTATACTACAAATTTAACAATGAATCTTTTTCTCCTGTAAATCTAAGTGTATGACATGTTCAGTCACTATAGAATTTTCCTCATTGTGCATGGAAATAAAATATTACTTGTAAAGTTTAAGCCTATGCAGTAATTTTGTTTTCTAAAATGTTTAACATTAAGACACCTTGGGGAACAGCTTACAGTTGCACATGATCACAACATGAAAATAACACAGCAGCACCAAAGTCTGTCAGTTGATGAGGAAACAGACACAACAGAATGACTGAAAGATTGGATTGGGCCTGGTGGTAACAGCACATGCCCTTGGTTCCAAAACTTGGGAAGAAGAGGCAAGCAGATCTCTACTTTCAAAGCCAGCCTGGAATTAAGGTTCATTTTCAAAACAACCAAGGGATATTTCCCTGAAGCAGTCAGCAGAGAAAGGATGTTCTGGTAAAGCAAGCACTTGAAAGAACATGTATGAAGGATTCCTCATTAATTACATGCATGTTTTGGTCTGCCTTACATTGGATAGTGTAGTTCAATTAGTCGGCCTCCATAAAGAGGAACACAGCAAAAACCATCTAGTGGTGTGCTGCAGTTTCCTGCCACGTCCACACACTCAGGCTGATTGGCAGAGAGATGTCAGCTGAGATCACGCACTGGTCCCTGCTATTCCCTGACCTTTGCTCTGTCATGAGAGGCACAGCTCCTGCTGGTTGGAGTCCCTCCTGCCTGGCTGTTCCTGCTAGGCCCTGCCACTGATGCTGTCCTGTCTCTACTACACTGGACTCACAGTGTATCTGAGAAGGGTTTGCCAGTGCATCAAGCTTCCCCTCTGACCTGTGAACTCATCTGCCAATTTCCAGACAACACAGAGGGCAGTTGCTCCAAGGAGCCATTTCTAAACACATCCTCTTCCCAGTATCCTAACTTTTCAAGTACTCTGGTGGGTGCAGGGCTAAAAGGGAGGTTAAAGCATTTAAAAACCATCATTGATATAGGCACTGACATGAAGTTAGAGCACCAGAGAGATAGAAGAATGAATTCTCATTTGTCTTTTCCTTCTCCCTCTTGCTTTTCAGAATTCACAACAACCAATTAATAATCCAACTAAAGGGAAATACAGCAAAAGTAGGAGATTACATAATGCTGTAGATAATGGCATTTAGTAGGAAAGGCTATAGGTTTCAATAAAGAGTAACAGGACAATTGATTGGTTCTTCATATGATAAAAAAACCGAAATGGATCACTACCAGTGTTTT
>BTHU01000008.1:99996855-100096855 GCA_036184795.1 Tokudaia tokunoshimensis
ATTGACAAACACCCAAGGGCTGCAGTCCACCTGTGAGGCATTTTTTGTTTGTTTGTTTGTTTATTTGTTTGTTTTTCGAGACAGGGTCTCTCTTGGTAACCCTGGCTTTCCTGGAGATCACTCTGTAGACCAGGCTAGCCTTGAATTCAGAAATTCCACTGCCTCTGCTGCCCAAGTGCTGGGATTAAAGGCGTGCGCCAGCACTGCACGGAGAGGGATTGTTCTTAATTGAATCATTTGAAGTGAGAAAGGCCACCCTGAATCTGGTTCTTTAGTGGTGGGAATATCTTGGCACAGGTATTCCAGCCCTTGGGAGGTGGAGAGAAGTCACTCCGAAGTTCCAGGCTAGCCTCAGCTACACAGTGTGCTTTAGATTAATTTGGTTTTGTCACACTTTCTGAAAAAGTAACACTAAAAGTATTTTCAAAGTCCTAAAAGTACAGTGGCACAGGATTAGGAAAAGTAATCCTGTAAAGATCCAGTAAAGCGGACAGGGCAATGGGGTAGGAGTCATACCAAAGTCTATGTTACACATCTAAGAGATTGTCATCAGGAAACCAAAGGCGAAATGAACATATTTGGGGAGGCCTTTGGGAGAAATATTCCAAAATGCTTAATCAGCCTTGCAGAGGGAAACATAACAGGACTGGCTTTCTGTCACTTAAATTATATCGCCAGTGGATATCAATATATATCTGTAATAACTGCATTGATCTATCATTTAAATGGTTACTCAATGGAGATGCAAATGAAATAGTGTGGGAAACTTATCCATCAAAGATCTGGGCTACATAGCAAGTACACAAGGCAGCAGACTGAATTAACCGAGACCTCTTAAACAGTCAATTAAATAATTAATTAATAAAAAATAAACAATAAACCTAGCAATAGAGGGACCCAGTCTGTGTCCCTGAGCTGTAGTGTTTGTCTAGTGTGTGTGAGGAAGAGCTCTGTCAGGGGACTGAAGGGAGAGAGGAGAGAGAGAACCTACAAAATGGATTCAAGTCTCAGACAAATATAAATATAACAATTGCTCAAAAATGCGACTTAAGAATCAAGTACCAATACCATGCGGTTTTTAACACTATTGCTCTGTAGTACAGCTTGAGGTCCGGGATACTGATTCCCCAAGAGGGTCTTTTATTTTGAGAATAGTTTTAGCTAACCTGGGTTTTCTGTTATTCCAGATGAATTTTTGAATTGCTCTTTCTAACTCTATGAAGAATTGAGTTGGGATTTGGTGGGGATTGCATTGAATCTGCATATTGCTTTTGGCAAGATGGTCATTTTGACTATATTAATCCTGCCAATCCATGAGCATGGCAGATTTTTCCATCTTCTGAGGTCTTCTTCAATTTCTTTTTTCAGAGACTTGAAGTTCTTGTCATACAGATCTTTCACTTGCTTGGTTAGAGTCACACCAAGATATTTTATATGGTTTGTGGCTATAGTGAAGGGTATCATTTCTCTTACTTCATTCTCAGCCTGCTTATCCTTTGAGTATAGGAAGGCTTCTGACTTGCTTGAGTTGATTTTATATCTGGCCACTTTGCTGAAGTTGTTTATCAGCTGTAGGAGTTCTCTGGTGGAGTTCTTTGGGTCCCTTAAGTATACTATCATATCGTCTGCAAATAGTGATAGTTTGACTTCTTCCTTTCCAATTTGTATCCCTTTGACCTCTTTTTGTTGTCTAATTGCTCTAGCTAGAACTTCAAGTACTATATTGAAAAGATATGGAGAGAGAGGGCAGCCTTGTCTAGTCCCTGATTTTAGTGGGATTGCTTCAAGTTTCTCTCCATTTAGATTGATGTTGGCTACCAGTTTGCAGTAAATTGCTTTTACTATGTTTAGAAATGGGCCTCGAATTCCTGATCTTTCCAAGACCTTTAGCATGAAAGGATGCTGAATTTTGTCAAATGCTTTCTCAGCATCTAATGAGATGACCATGTGGTTTTTTTCTTTGAGATTGTTTATATAGTGGATTACATAAATGGATTTCCTTATATGGAAACATCCTTGCATCCCTGGGATGAAGCCTACTTGGTCATAGTGAATGATCGTTTTGATGTGTTCTTGGATTCGGTTGGCAAGAATTTTATTTAGTATTTTTGCATCGATATTCATAAGAGAGATTGGCCTGAGATTCTCTTTCTATGTCGGATCTTTGTGTGCTTTTGGTATTAGCGTAACTATGGATTCATAGAACAAGTTGGGTAGTGTTCCTTCTGTTTGTATTTTGTGGAACAGTTTGAAGAGAATTGGTGTTAGGTCTTCTTTGAAGGTCTTATAGAATTCTGCACTAAAACCATCTGGACCTGTGCTTTTTTTGGTTGGAAGACTTCCAATGAAGACTTCTATTTCTTCAGGGGTTATAGGACAGTTTAGATGGTCTATTTGATCCTGATTTAATTTTGGTATTTGGTATCTGTCAAGGAAATTGTCCATTTCCTCGAGATTGAAGACCCAGAAATGAATCCACACTCCTATGGTCACTTGATCTTTGACAAAGGAGCTAAAACCATCCAGTGGAAAAAAGATAGCCTTTTCAACAAATGGTGCTGGCTCAGCTGGAGGTCAACATGCAGAAGAATGCAAATTGACCCATTCTTATCTCCTTGCACTAAGCTCAATTCCAAGTGGATCAAGGACCTCCACATAAAACCAGACACACTGAAACTAATAGAAAGGATACTAGGGACGAACCTTGAACATATGGGCACAGGGGAGAATTTCCTGAATAGAACTCCAATAGCTTATGCTCTAAGATCAAGAATAGACAAATGGGACCTCATTAAATTACAAAGTTTTTGCAAGGCAAAAGACACTGTCAAAAAGACAAAGCGGCAACCAACTAACTGGGAAATGATCTTTACCAACCTTACATCCGACAGAGGGCTAATATCCAATATATACAAAGAACTCAAGAAGTTAAACTCCAGAGAGGCAAGTAACCCTATTAAAAAATGGGGTACAGAGCTAAACAAAGAGTTCTCACCTGAAGAATATCTAATGGCTGAGAAGCACCTAAAGAGATGTTCATCATCCTTAGTCATTAGGGAAATGCAAATCAAAACAACCCTGAGATTCCATCTGACACCAGTCAGAATGGCTAAGATCAAAAACACAGGAGACAGCAGTTGTTGGCGAGGATGTGGAGAAAGAGGAACACTCCTCCACTGCTGGTGGGATTGCAACCACTGGTACAACCACTCTGGAAAGCAGTCTGGCGGTTCCTCAGAAAACTGGGCATGACACTCCAGGAGGATCCGGCTATACCACTCCTGGGCATATAACCAGAGGCTTTACCTGCATGCAATAAGGACACATGCTCCACTATGTTCATAGCACCCTTATTTATAATAGCCAGAAGCTGGAAAGAACCCAGATGTCCCTCAACGGAGGAATGGATTCAGAAGATGGGGTATATTTACACAATGGAATACTACTTTGCAATTAAAAACAATGAATTCACGAAATTCCTAGGCAAATGGTCAGAACTGGAAAATATCATCCTTAGTGAGGTAACCCAATCACAAAAGAACACACATGGTATGCAGTCACTGATAAGGGGATATTAACCCAGAATCTCGGAATACCCTAGACACAATTCGCATATCAATAGATTTCTAAGAAGATGGAAGGAGAGACCCCTGGTCCTGGAAAGACTGGATGTACAGGAACGCCAGGACATAGAATCGAGAGGGGGTTGAATGGGGAAAAGAGGGAGGGAAGGGGGCTTATGGGACTTTCGAGGAGAGAGGAAATGGGAAAGGGGAAATGATTTGGAATGTAAATAAAAAAAAACTTAGAAAATAAAATTTAAAAAAAAAAAAGAAACCACCTTAGTCGAATAACAGGCCTTACAATTTGTAAAAGTTTCAGGTTTTATCAAATTGGTATGTCTTATTCTAATGTGGGACTGGGAGACTAAGTTCTGCATTCTCCAGGGTCCCATGTGTGAAAATCAATGGATCTTTTTCTGTATGCTTATACCAATTTACTCTGTTACAATTAGTTTATAGTCAGCTGTCCTTTGTCATCTCTTATGACACTGAGATATGGGCCAGATCACATCTTCTATCTGGTCAGAGAGTATGGGATCTCCTGGGTTTAGGGCAATCAAAAACATGAGGGGCACAAATTTTAGGGACACCTACTGGGCTATCTTGTTGACCTCTGGGATGAAGTTTCCCTTCCTGCTGCCATCAGAAAGTCTCTCTCCCTATAAATAGCCCCCCGGATATCAATGGCAGCAAAGGCACACTGGCTATCAGTGTCTCCTGTCTTTTCTCAGCTCGAAAACCTTGGTCAGAGCTGCCAGTTCAGTTTTCTGGGCTGACATTGCTGCCAGGAGTGTCTCTGTCCATATAATCTCATTGTTTCAGAGGATCACGGCCACAGCAGACCTCTGTCCATCCTGAATGAGGCTGTTGCCACTGGAGAAACATGACACAAAGATGGAGGTCTTTCCATCTTCTGAGATCTTCTCCAAAACCTTTCTTCAGAAACTTGAGGTTCTTATCATAAAGATCTTTCATTTGCTTGGTTAGAGTCACACCGAGGTATTTTATATTACTCGTGAGTATTGTCATGGGTGTCATTTCCTTAATTTCTTTCTCGGCCTCTTTATTTTTGAGAAGAGGAAGGCTACTGATTTGATTGAGTTATTTTATATATAGCCACTTTGCTGAAGTTGTTTATCAGGTTTAGGAGTTTTCTGGTAGAATTTTTGGGGTCACTTAAGTGCAAATAGTGATATTTGACTTCTTCCTTTAAAATTTGAATGCCATTAATATCCTTTTGTTGTCTACTTTTTCTGTCTAGGTCTTTGAGTACTATATTGATTAGGTAAGGAGAGAGTGGGCATCCTTTTATTTAAGCTATACCTCCCCCACCCCCGCCAATACACCACCATCACACAGAACGGTTTTGGTGGTGGTTGTGGAGCCCTAAATGTCTATCAGACTAAGGCTTTATAGTAACCAGCAAACAGGGGATACATGTGAAAGCTTTTAATGGGAAAACTACTTTGGCCTTTAACATAATTGGCTGATGCTGGGAATTGTTTCCTAAACTTAATTTCTACTCCCCTCTGCATTGGTGGTCAATAGACAGGGGGTTGGCTTGTAACCTGGGAATACAAGTTTGTTGGAGGAATAACCTGGAGACACTGGTTTTGGTTAAGGTGTAAGCAGAAAACTCTGGTCTTGTTGCACATTGGTCAAGAAACTGGAGCTAGGTTCAGATGTTTGGGGGGCGGGGGCAACTTAGAAATAAATGCTAGATACCAGCCTGCTAGTTTATTTGAGTTCAAACTTAGATCAGGTTCTATAAAATGGAGTGTGAACTTAAGAGACTTGACCTCTCATCAGAACATTGGTTCTCCACCTATGACTCTCAACCCTTCTGAGGGTTTGTATGCCTCTTGCCAGGTGATCTCCTAGTAGATATCTTGAATATCAGGTATTGACATTGTTACAGTAACTATAGCAAAATGGCATTAAGAAGTAGCAATGAAAACACTTTTCTGACTGGAGAGGATGGGAGGCACCACAACATGAGGACCTGTATAAAAGAGTCACAGCATTAGGAAGGTTGAGGACCACTACCTTAAAAGGACTTAAAACTTATGCAGCATTCACGTGCCTCTTAACCACCTGTGACTCCAAGTCCAGATCCTCTGACACCATCTTCTCCCAAAGTTCTTGCATGCCTTAGGGTATATGAACTAACAAAGGAACAATAACAGGCACACAAACAAATAAATATATGGTGTTGCTTTAAAAAAAAGACTGAGAAAATGAGAAATTAAACGTTTTTGACACAGGGAGCACCTGGTGGGTGTTGTTTTTTAGATCCTCTCTATGGGGGATTGACAAACACCCAAGGGCTGCAGTCCACCTGTCAGGGATTTTTTGTTTGTTTGTTTGTTTGTTTCTTTTTCGAGACAGGGTCTCTCTGGGTAGCCCTGGCTTTCCTGGAACTCACACTGTAGACCAGGCTGTCCTCAAACTCAGAAATTCCCTTGCCTCTGCCTCCCAAGTGCTGGGATTAAAGGCGTGCGCCAGCACTGCACGGAGAGGGATTGTTCTTGATTGAATCATTTGAAGTGAGAAAGGCCACCCTGAATCTGGTTCTTTAGTGGTGGGAACATCTTGGCACAGGTATTCCAGCCCTTGGGAGGTGGAGAGAAGTCACCCAGAAGTTCCAGGCTAGCCTCAGCTACACAGTGTGCTTTAGGCCAATTTGGTTGGTTACATGTCACACTTTCTGAAAAAGAAACACTAAAAGTATTTTCAAAGTCCTAAAAGTACAGTGGCACATGATTAGGAAAATGAACAGATCCAGTAAAGAGGACAGGGTAATGGGGTATAAGTCATACCAAAGTCTATCTTACACATCTAAGAGATTGCTATCAGGAAACCAAAGGCGAAATGAACATATCTGGGGAGGCCTTTCAGAGAAATATTCCAAAATGCTTAATTAGCCTGGCAGAGGGAAACAAAAAAAGACAGGCTTTCTGTCACTTAACTTATATCACCAGTGGATATCAATATATATCTGTAATAACCGCATTGATCTATCATTTAAATGGTTACTCAATGGAGATACAAATGAAATAGTGTGGGAAACTTATCCATCATAGATCTGGGCTACATAGTAAGTACACAAGACAGCAGACTGACTTAACTGAGACCTCTTAATCATAGTCAATTAATTAATTAATTAATTAATAAAAATATAAATAATAAACCTAGCAACAGAGGGACCCATGCTGTGTCCCTGAGCTGTAGGGTTTGTCTAGTGTGTGTGAGGATGAGCTCTGACAGGGGACTGAAGGGAGAGAGGAGAGAGAGAATCTACAAAATGGATTCAAGTCTCAGACAAATACAAATATAACAATTGCTCAAAAATGCCACTTAAGAATCAAGCAGATCTGAGCTTAGTTATCATTTTCAACATAAATAAAGCATCCAATTTTGAAACTATTTTTCCCACTCATAATGGCTTGTGAGGATGAACTAATTTTCTCAGACATAATTCAATCAGTCCAGGCTAGCCTTGAGTTCACTGTGTTCCAAGACTGTCCTAGTTATTACCCTGTAGCAGACTGGTCTTGAACTTATAATTTTGCTGTGATTGTCTCTCAAACTCTGGGGTTGTGGATGTTCTAAAGTTCTCACAGGAATACTTTTTGATTTCTTTCTGGGGATCAAATCCACTGACATCCAGAATGCTAGGCAAGCACTCAATCATTGATGGGTTTTCCCAGATCAATTATGTACTTCATTAAAATTCAAGTTTGAGGTCATTTTTCTAATAGAAAAATAGGTACCTAAAAATATTTTAGTTACTGTCCTTAAGTGACAAGCTTGACCTCCAAGGAACAACTGATGTTTCACTTTGATAATTTCCATTTCCACTTTCATTTGCAAATGAAGAGGATTTGTAGGAAGGGACAAAGAGTTCACGAAAAACGCAGCTGTGGGGGGAAAGTAATATTCCTCTGGGCGATGCCACAAATAAAGGCAATGCAAACCATAAGGAATCCAAGGGCTGATTTCTTTCTCTTGACCCGGAGTATTCCCAACACACCTTAGCCCTGCAACCACATCCTCCCCCACCCACCTCACCAATCCAGTGCCTGTACCCAAGGCCCCGCCCTGCCTGGGCGGAGCTTCTTGGAAGCCAGGAATGTATAAAGAACTCAGGTCCTCTCCCAGCCAACACACCTGATCAGACCTTCCTACTGAACACATCTGCTCTCTCCCATGGAGCCCACAGAGTCTCTTGCAAAAGCCTTGTGGACAACAACTGTACCTGCAAGAAGTACAGCTCACAGGCCCCGCACCTGCAGCACACCTCTTTAGGCACCAACTACCAATTGCCACATCACCACAATATGGTGGGAGGGAGACTCCGCAGCACCAGCGCTGACCCTGGAATCCATCCTGCCATTTTCCCTCGACTCCAAGTAGACCAGTCTGCTCTACAAGACTTGGAAGAGTCTATGGAGACTTCCAGCGACTGGCTCACCTCCGTGGTGTACCTGGCATCTGGCTCTGCCTTCCAGCTGCCCCTGGATGACTGCTTCCTGCTCCTTCAGCCTCAGCCCACCTCGATCCTGGAAGTGTCGCTCCCAGGACACACCATCCTCTTGGTCCCCGAAGGCCTCCAGGACTCCACTTGGCCAGGACATCCTGAGTTCTCACCATCATGCCTGCTTGGCTCTGCTCTCCTGGACTTGCCCCGGGACCACATAGTCATCCAGCCAGGATCCTTCAGTGCTTCGGTAAGACACAGGGAGGGCTTCCAAATGCCTCTCACTCAGGGATGCCAGGGAAGAAGGCTTCAGCTGGCCTGGTTCCAGGGCTTCATCTCTCATCTTCTTCATTTCAGGGTCAAGTCCCAGATGGCGTGATTCCTTCAGTCTCTCCTAGTGCAGAGAGATATGCTCCGTGGGCTAACTGGACCCCCAAGGCAGCATGGTGGAGTTTCTTCCACACTCACCACTGGAGCCTCCCCCTCCATCTTCTCCTCCAAGACACCAAGAACAGCGCCCCCTGAGTTCTGTGAGACCTACTCGCCCTCCATGCAAGGCCAGGAGGCGCCTCCTCTTCTAGGAAAAATGGACTGCTCCAGAAACACACAGCGCCTTGGACACTGACCTGGAATCCCAGAGCTCTTGCAGATGCCCAACAACATAATGTTGAGCCTGTGTGCACACAGTGCTGACTGCTGCACACTACAGATGGAACATACGACCTCAAGAAGAAGGCAGAAACTACATCACATCTTAGAAGATTAAAAAAATCTGCCTTTGAACCCCAGAAGATGGATTGTGACACTTGAGGCTTTATCTCACAACCTTCCATGTTTCCCTCATGTGCACTGGCAATTCCAAATAAGAATGCCGTGAGCCTCTCCTGTTTCTCCCAAATCAGAAACTACTAGGTTTCCTCTCCTGCCAGTGTTTTCAATTCTGTTTTTCTCTGACTGAATGAAGACTTGTCCTTGTCAGTCCAAGCTGCTGGCTTCAGAAACTGACATATAACACAGTAGGAGAAGATGGTTCCATCCCTGAATGCCTGATGCTTCGATCCTTCTTCTCAGCCATCCCTTCACCTGCTGCAGTGGACATCAAATGTCAGTCTCCTGTCAGTGAGACATGGCACACATTGTCCCCAGCTGGTTTCAGCATGCTCTGGATGGACCTTTCTTTTTAACTGAAGCTCCCACGCTGACGTTAGCATTAGACTCACGGAAGGTAGGAGGGTTACTGTTGCTCTACATTCTTTTATACTATAAATTTAACAATAAATCTTTTTCTCCTATAAATCTAAGTATATGACAGGTTCAGTCACTATAGAATCTGCCTCATTGTGCATTGAAATAAAATATTACTTGTAAAGTTTAAGCCTATGCAGTAATTTTGTTTTCTAAAATGTTTAACATTAAGACACCTTGGGGAACAGCTTACAGTTGAACATGATCACAGAATGGAAATAACACAGAAGTACCAAGGTCTGTCCGTTGATATGGAAACAGACAGAATAGAATGACTGAAAGATTGGATTGGGCCTGGTGGTAACGCCACATGCCCTTGGTCCCAAAACTTGGGAAGAACCCTGAATGTCTATTAGACTAAGGCTTTATATTAAGCAGCAAACAGGGGATATATGTGAAAGCATTTAATTGGAAAACTACTTTGGCCTTTAACATAATTAGCTGATGCTGGGAATCATATCATAAACTTAATTTCTACGCCCCTCTGCATTGGTGGTCAATAGGCAGGGGGTTGACTTGTAACCTGGGAATACAAGTTTATTGGAGGAATAACCTAGAGACACTGGTCTTGTTGAAAGTCTAATCAGAAAACTCTGGTCTTGTTGTGGAGTAGCCTACAGACTACTGCTAGGTTCAGGTTTTGTTTTGGGAAGAGGGGAAACTTAGAAATAAATGCTAGGTACCAGCCTGCTAGTTTACTTGAGTTCAAACTTAGATCAAGTTCTATAAAATTGAATCTGAAATTAAGAGATATGGCCTCTCATCAGAACAATGGTTCTCCATCTATGACTCTCATCCCTTCTGAGGGTTTGTATGCCAGGTCATCTCCTATCAGATATCTTGAATATCAGGTATTTACATTATTATAATAACAATAGCAAAATGACATTAAGAAGTAGCAATGAAAACACTTTTCTGACTGGAGAGGATGGGAGGCACCACAACATGAGGACCTGTATAAAAGAGTCACAGCATTAGGAAGGTTGAGGACCACTACCTTAAAAGAACTTATAACTTTTGCAGCATTCACGTGCCTCTTAACCACCTGTGACTCCAAGTCCAGATCCTCTGACACCCTCTTCTCCCAAAGTTCTTGCGTGCCTTAGGGTATATGAACTAACAAAGGCACACTAACAGGCACATAAACAAATAAATATATAGTATTGTTTTAAAAAAAAAAGACTGAGAAAATGAGAAATTAAACATGTTTGACACAGGGAGCACCTGGTGGGTGTTGTTGGTTTTTAGATTCTCTCCATGGAGGAAAGACAGACACCCAAGGGCTGCAGTCCACCTGTCAGGGACTTGCCTTTTTTTTTTCGAGACAGGGTTTCTCTGTATAACCCTGGCTGTCCTGCAACTCACTCTGTAGACCAGGCTGTCCTCAAACTCAGAAATTCCCCTGCCTCTGCCTCCCAAGTGCTGGGATTAAAGGCGTGTTCCACCACTGCACAGAGAGGGATTGTTCTTGATTGAATCATTTGAAGTGAGAAAGGCCACCCTGAATCTGGTTCTTTAGTGGTGGGAATATCTTGGCACAGGTATTCCAGCTCTTGGGAGGTGGAGAGAAGTCACCCAGAAGTTCCAGGCTAGCCTCAGCTACACAGTGTGCTTTAGGCCAATTTGGTTGGTTACATGTCACACTTTCTGAAAAAGAAACACTAAAAGTATTTTCAAAGTCCTAAAAGTACAGTGGCACAGGATTAGGAAAATGAACAGGTCCAGTAAAGAGGACAGGGCAATGGCGTATGAGTCATACCAAAGTCTATCTTACACATCTAAGAGATTGTCATCAGGAAACCAAAGGCGAAATGAACATATCTGGGGAGGCCTTTGGGAGAAATATTCCAGAATGCTTAATCAGCATTGCAAAGGGAACCATAACAGGACCGGCTTTCTGTCACTTAACTTATATTGCCAGTGAATATAAATATATATTGTAATAACTGCATTGATCTATCATTTAAATGGTTACTCAATGGAGATGCAAATGAAATTGTGTGGTAAACTTATCCATCAAAGATCTGGGCTACATAGCAAGTACACAAGGCACTAGAATGACTTAACCTAGACATCTTAAAGGTAGTTAATTAATTAATTAATTAATTAATAATAAACCTAGCAACAGAGAGACCCAGGCTGTGTCCCTGAGTGGTAGTGTTTGTCTAGTGTGTGTGAGGATGAGCTCTGACAGGGGACTGAAGAGAGAGAGGAGAGAGAGAGTGCCTAAAAATTGGTTTAAGTTGCAGACACATATAAATATAACAAATGCTGAAAATACTACTTAGAAATCAAGCAGATCTATCATTTTCAACACAAACAAAGGATTTAATTCTGAAAGTATTTTCCCCCCAGTGATGACTTGTAAGAATGAACTAATTTTCTCAGACATGATTGAAGCAGTCCAGGTTAGCCTTGAGTTCACTGTATATCTAAACTGGCCTATTTGCCACCATGTAACAGGTTGGACTTGAACTCATAATCTTGCTGTTCTTGTCTCCCAACTTCTGGGGTTGTGGTTGTTCTAAAGTATTCACAGGATTACTTTTTTGATCCTTTCTAGGGATAAATTCCATTGACCTCTAGCATGCTGGGCAATTAATTACTTAATCACCAATGTATTTTCCCAGATCAATTATGTCCTTCAGTTTAATACAAATTTGAGGTCCATTTACTACTTTTTTCTTTTCTTTCCTTTTCTGTTTTTTCTTTTTGTTTTGTTTTGCTTTGTTTTGTTTTGTTTTTCGAGACATGTTTCTCTGTATACCCCTGACTGTCCTGGGACTCACTCTGTAGACCAGGCTGGCAGCAAATCAGAAATCCACCTGCCTCTGCCTCCCAAGTGTGGGGATTACAGCATGGGCAAACACGGCCTGGCTTCAGGTCGATTTTTAATTGAAAAATAGGCAAATATAAATGTCTTAGATATTGGCGTTAAGTATCAAGCTTGACCTCCCCAGAACAATGGAAGTTTCTTTTGGGTAATTTCCATTTCCATTTTATGTTGTGAAAAAAACATTTCTAGGTGGGGATGGGACAAAGAGTTCATGTCAACATGGCAGAAGGTGGAAAATGAATTTTCCTCTGTGTGATGCTACAAATAAAGGCAATGCACACCGTAAAGAAACTCAAAGGCTGATTTCCTTCTCTGAAACCCAGAAGTTCCCAACAATCCTTCTCCCTGCCACACCCTCTGAGTGCCTGGTTCCTAGGTCCCGCCCTACCTGGGTGGAGCTTCCTTGGAAGTCAGGCATCACTCCAGATCAGCTAGTCCTTCAGATCACATCTACTCTTTCCCAGAGAGCCCACTGATTCTCTTGCAAAAGCCAGCCGGACAACATTTATACCTGCAAGAAGGACTGCTCACATGTCCAGCACCTGTATGGCACCTCATTGTGCAGGAACTACCAACTGCTCACATCACCACAACATGGTGGGAGTGAGGCCCCGCACACCAATGCTGATCCTGGACCCAATTCTGCCAAGCACCCTCAACTCCAACTAGACCAGCCTGCTCAGGGGGACCTGAAAAGACCTATGCAGGCCTCGACCTGGCAAGTACAGCATGAGTTCTCGCCTTCCTGCCAGCTTGGGTCGGCTCTCCTGTCCATGCCCCGGGACCTCATAGTCATCCAGCCAGGATCCTTCAGTGCTTCGGTAAGACACAGCGAGAGCTTCCAAATGCCTCTCACTCAGGGATGCCAGGGATAAAGGCTCCAGCTGGCCTGGTTCCAGGGCTTCATCTCTCATCTTCTTCATTTCAGGGTCAAGTCCCAGATGGCAGGAATTCTTCAGTCTCTCCTAGTGCAGAGAGATATGCTCCATGGGCTAGCTAGAGTCCCCAAGGTATCATGCTAGAGCCTCTTCCACACTCACCACTTCAGCCACTCTCTCCATCTCCTCCTCCAAATTCACCATGAACAGTGCCCTCTGAGTCCTGTGACACCTACTCACCCTCCATGCAAGGACAGGAGGTGCCTCCTCTTCTTGGAAAAATGGACTGCTCCAGAAACACACAGCACCTTGGAAACTTAACCTGGAATCCCAGAGCTCCTGTGGATGCCCAACAATATAATGTTAAGCCTGTGTAAACATAGTGCTGTCTGCACAGATCCCCAAGTGTAGCCTGAACTCTGTGTTTTCTCCTCTCAAAACATTAAAACAAAAAGGAATTAATATTAACTGAATGTACAATTAAATCTCAGAGGCATGAAATAGTAAAAATACATCAAATTATATTCTATCATTTGGCATTGTAGTGGCTATTCCTGGTTGTCAACTTGACTATATCTGGAATGAACTAATCAAGAATTGGAAGGCTCACCTATGATCCTAATCTGGAGGCTCAGAGATACAAGTTTTTGACCTGGATCTTGGCATGAAGATCTTGAAGCATAGTGACTATGGATGCCAGAAGATTAAGACAAGGAGATCCCTGAGTTCAAGGTCATCTGGGACTAACTGCAAAGTGGCACAGGCCTTTAATCTGGGTCACACCAGTTTGCTTCCTGTTATTTTTGATGTTATTTTATTTTTTTATTTTTGTGTGGTTACTTTCTTTTGGGTTTGTTGGGAAAAGATTAGTTTCTTCCTTTTTCTAGGGTGTAGTTTCCCTCCTCATGTTGGCGTTTTCCATCTATCATCCTT
The DNA here is from genome assembly GCA_036184795.1 of Tokudaia tokunoshimensis. Lineage (NCBI taxonomy): Eukaryota > Metazoa > Chordata > Mammalia > Rodentia > Muridae > Tokudaia > Tokudaia tokunoshimensis. The sequence goes on from BTHU01000008.1 coordinate 100,010,791, forward strand.
TGTAGGGCTGGATTTGTGGAAAGATATTGTGTAAATTTGGTTTTATCATGGAATATCTTGTTTTCTCCATTTATGGTAATTGAGAGTTTTGCTGGGTATAGTAGTTTGGGCTGGCATTTCTGTTCTCTTAGGTCTATATGAGATTTGCCCAGGATCTTCTAGCTTTCATCGTCTCAGGTGAGAAGTCTGGTGTAATTCTGATAGGCCTGCCTTAATAGGATACTTGACCTTTTTCCCATACTGCTTTTAATATTCTTTCTTTGTTTACTGCATTTGGTGTTTTGATTATTATGTGCCGGGAGGACTTTCTAGTCTGGTCCAGTCTGTTTGGAGTTCTGTAGACTTCTTGTATGTTCATGGACATCTCTTTCTTTAGGTTAGGGAAGTTTTCTTCTATAATTTTGTTGAAGATATTTACTGGTCCTTTCAGTTGGAAATCATTGCTCTTTTCTAACCTATAATCCTTAGATTTGGTCTTCTTATTGTGTCCTGGATTTCCTGGATGTTTTGGCTCAGGAGCTTTTTGCATTTTGCATTTTCTCTGACTGTTGAGTTAATGTTTTCTATGGTATCTTCAGTCCCTGAGATTCTTTCTTCTATCTCTTGTATTCTGTTGTTGATTCTTGCATCTATGATTCCTGAATTCTTTCCAAGATTTTCTATCTCCAGAGATGTCTCACTTTGTGATTTCTTTATTGTTTCTACTTCCATTTTTAGATCCTGGATGGTTTTGTTCAGTTCCTTCACTTGTTTGTTTGTGTTCTCCCGCAATTCGTTAAGGGATTTTTGTGTTTCCTCTTTAAGGGCCTCTACCTGTTCACCCATGCTCTCCTGTATTTCTTTAAGGGATTTTTGTGTCTTCAAGGGCTTTTACCTTTTGACCCATGTTCTCCTGTATTTCTTTAAGGGAGTTATTTATGTCCTTCTTGATGTCCTCTAACAGCATCGTGAGATGAGACTTTAAATCCAATTTTGTTTTCCCCGTGTGTTGGGGTATCCGGGACTTGCTGTGGTGGGAGAACTGGGCTCTGGTGATGTCAAGTAGCCTTGGTTTCTGTTGGTAGGGTTCTTGCGCTTGCCTTTTGCCATCTGGTTATCTCTGGCATTAGTTGGTCTTGCTGTCTCTGGCTGGAGCTTGTCCCTCCTATGGGCCTGTAAGCCTGTGTCTGTACTCCTGGGAGACCAACTCTCTTCTGGCAGGTTCTGTGGAGCTGTCTGGTTCCCTGCTGCAAATGACGGTCAGAAGGGAAAACTCCTGTCCCAGCAGCTCCATTGATCTTATCTGTGTGCTCCTAGCTGCACCCCTCCAGAGAGAAGGTGGAGATCTCACCTCCGCACTTAGATGTGCAATCATTCGCTGCTGAGAGATCACTCTGTCCTTGCAGGCTAAACACAGAAGGCTATGGAGCTGCCTGGTTCCCTGCTGCATTTCAAATAACTATATCTTTGTGGGAAGAAACGATATTCTCACCATGTCACAACTTAAGAGCTTACCTGAGCGTCCTGCACAGTATCCAGCAGAACTGTAAGAGCAAACAGGCCAAGTCACCTTAAGCCTGCTTAATTACAGGGAACCAGCAAAATGGATTCCCTTTATTTTCTTTTACAAATGAGGAGAATTTCTTGGTGGGATGGGAAGAAGAGTTCGTGAAAACCTGGATGGGCGAAGGAATAATTTTCCTGTATGTGATACCACAAATAAAAGCCATGAAAAGTATAAGGAGATCCAAGGACTGACTCCTTCTCTAAACACCAAGAACGCCCAAAAGTCTCCTGCCAACACCCTTGCGTGCCTCCATAAACACACACACACACACCCGTTCGTGAACAAGATTGGGAAAAAGAGTTCGTGAGAAAATGGCAGAGGGTTAGAAAATATTTTTCTGTGTGTGATGCCACAAATAAAGGAAATGTAAACCATAACGATAGTCAAGGGTTAATTCCCGTCTTTTCACAATGAAACAATGCAACACTCCTTCCCCTCAAAAACCTCTCCCCCTCCTCTTGCCCCTGAGACAGGGGCACTAGGCCCCGCCTTGCCTGGGCGGAGCTTCCTAGAAGCCAGACATATATAAAGAACTCAGGTTCTCTCCCAGCCAACACTCCTGATCAGACAGTCCTTCTGACTACATCTGCTCTCTCCAAGAGAACCCACAGAGTCTCTGGAAAAAGCCAGCCAGGCAACAGATACAACATCAACAAGTAAGGCTCACAGGCCCAAAACCCGCAGCGCACCTCTTGGGACACAAACTACCAACTTCCTATATCACCACAACATGGTGGGAGTGAGGCCCCGCAGCACCAGCCCTGACCTTGGAACCAATCCTGCTAAGCGCCCTCGACTCCAACTAGACCAGCCTGCTCAACTCGACCTGGAAGGGCTTATGCAGCCTTCCAGCAACTGGCTCACCTCCATGGTGTTCCTGGCCTCTGGCTCTGCCCTGCAGCTGCCCCTGGAAAACTGCTTCCTCCTCATTGAGCCCCAGCCCACCTCGATCCTGGAAGTGTCGCTCCCAGGACACACCATCCTCGTGGTCCCCGAAGGCCTCCAGGACTCCACTTGGCCAGGACATCCTGAGTTTTCACCATCATACCCGCTTGGCTCTGCTCTCCTGGACTTGCCCCGGGACCTCATAGTCATCCAGCCAGGATCCTTCAGTGCTACGGTAAGACACAGCAAGGGCTCCCAAATGCCTCTCACTCAGGGATGCCAGGGATAAAGGCTCCAGCTGGCCTGGTTCCAGGGCTTCATCTCTCATCTTCTTCATTTCAGGCTCAAGTCCCAGATGGTGCTATTCCTTCAGTAACTCCTAGTGCAGAGAATTATGCTCCGTGGGCTACCTGGACCCCCAAGGGCATCATGCAGGGTCCTCTTCCAGACTCACCACTGCAGCCACTCTCTCCATCTCCTCCAAGTCACCAAGACCAGCGTTCCCTGAGTCCTGTGAGACATACTCGCCCTCCATGCAAGGCCAGGAGGCGCCTCCTCTTCTAGGAAAAGTGGACTGCTCCAAAAACACACAGCGCCTTGGACACTTACCTGGAATCCCAGAGCTCCTGAGGAGGTAATGGGCCTGTGTGCACACAGTGCTGTCTGCTGCACACTACAGATGGAACATTCAGAATTCAAGAAGAAGGCAGACACTTCTCATCTTAGAACATTAAAAAAATCTGCCTTTGAACCCCAGAAGATGGATTGTCAAACTTGATCTTTTATCTCACTGTCTTCCATGTTTCCTCGTGAGCATTGGCAGTTCCAAATAAGAATGCCGTGATCCTCTCCTGTTTCTCCCAAAACAAGAAACTACTGGATTTCCTCTCCTGCCTGTATTTTCGATTCTGTTTTTCTATGACTGAATGAAGACTTTTCCTTGACAGTCCAAGCTGCTCTCTTCAGAAACTGACATATAACACAGTAGGAGAAGACGGTTCGAGCCCTGAATGCATGATGGTTCTATCCTTCTTCTCAGACATCCCTTCACCTGCTGCAGTGGTGTTCACTTGTCAGTCTCCTGTGAGTGATACTTGGTGCAGACTGTCACCAGCTGGTTTCAGCAAGAACTGGATGGACCTTTCTTTTTAACTGAAGTTCCCATACTTTCTTTAGAGTTAGATTCATGGAAGGTGGCAGGGTTACTGTTCTACATTCTTTTATACTTTTAATTTAAAATAAATCTTCTTCTCCTGTAAACCTAAGTAGTATGACATGTTCAGTCACTATAGAATTTACCTCATTGTGCATGGAAATAAAATATTACTTGTAAAGTTTAAGCCCTTGCAATAATTTTGTTTTCTAAAAGATTTAACATTAAGACACCTTGAGGAATAGTTTACAGGTGCACATGATCACAACATGAAAATAACACAGCAGCACCAAGGTGTGTCAGCTGATGTGGAAGCAGACACAATACAGTGGCTGAAAGATTAGATTGGGCCTGTGGGAGATGTCACATACCCTTGGTCCCAAAATTTGGGAAGAAGAGGCAGGAAGATCTCTCCCTTCAAAGCCAGCCTGGATTACAGGTTTAGTTAGTTCCAGGACAACCAAGGAATGTTTCCCTGGAGCAATCAGTGGAGAAAGGATGTTCTGCTAAAGCAAGCACGTGAAAGAACATGTATGAAGGATTCCTCATTAACTACATGCATGTTTTGGTCTGCCTTACATTGGATAGTGTAGCTCAATTAGTCGGCCTCCATAGAGAGGAACATACCAAAAAACGTCTAGTGGTGTGCTGCACTTTCTTACCACTTCCATCGACTCAGGCTGATTGGCAGAGAGATGTCAACTGAGACACATTCATCTGCAGAGGTATGACACAGGCTGAGACCAGGCAAGACTTGGGCTTAAGAAAAATCATAAAGATGACACCTGATGTTTGGAGGGAGCCTAAAAATCACTGGTTAGACAGGGAAAGAGGCTGATCTTGGTTTGCTTGCATAGCAAAACACATGCTGGTCTCTGCTATTCCCTGACCTTTGCTCTGTCATGAGAGGCACAGCTCCTGCTGGTTGGAGTCCCTCCTGCCTGGCTGTTCCTGGAAGGCCCTGCCACTGATGCTGTCCTGTCTCTACTACACTGGACTCACAGTGTATCTGAGAAGGGTTTGCCAGTGCATCAAGCTTCCCCTCTGACCTGTGAACTCATCTGCCAATTTCCAGACAACACAGATGGCAGTTGCTCCAAGGAGCCATTTCTAAACACATCCTCTTCCCAGTATCCTAACTTTTCAAGTACTCTGGTGGGTGCAGGGCTAAAAGGGAGGTTAAAGCATTTAAAAACCATCATTGATATAGGCACTGACATGAAGTTAGAGCACCAGAGAGATAGAAGAATGAATTCTCATTTGTCTTTTCCTTCTCCCTCTTGCTTTTCAGAATTCACAACAACCAATTAATAATCCAACTAAGGGGAAATACAGCAAAAGTAGGAGATTACATAATGTTATAGATAATGGCATTTAGTAGGAAAGGCTATAGGTTTCAATAAAGAGTAACAGGACAATTGATTGGTTCTTCATATGATAAAAAACCGAAATGGATCACTACCAGTGTTTTCAAACTAAACCTTTATGTCAAGGTAAACTTACAAAGCACAAGTGTACTGACTGTGCTGCGATTTACCTGTAATTTCAGGGTAAAGCAGAAGGAGGAGAAGTTAAAACACAGTCTCAACTACAGAGCAAGTTCAAGGTCAGCCTGGGTTCCAGGGCACCATGGAACAAAGGAAGGGAGGCCCCTTGAAAATCCGCAGATGGATAAGTGCTCAGAAACCCAACCCAGTAAAGTACAGGAAGAATGGGACTTCTTGTACCTTCCTGAAAACAGTAACAGGGCTATAGCTTTGTGGTGTTCTTAGGAGTCCATCAGTGAGAGACAGGAGGGAGTCTTGAGGCTCAATTCTCCTCCTTCTGTCCAGGGACTTCTTCAACTACAAACAGATATGTGGTGGATCTGTGCTACAACTCTGCAGCACAGGAAGCCTTTGAGCATAGCTCTAGTGACCCCTAGCAGTGTCTCTTAATTAGGGCCTAATCTCCAGGCCAAAATTGGTGGATGTGGAGGTGGACCTGTTTTATGGAAAGCAAGGCATTTAGGCCAAAAATGTTTTTGTACCCAATGGACACTCTTGAAATCGTTTAATTTTTACCAATCATCTGCTTCTGTAATGACTTTTGTCAGTAGGTGAACCAAACATAATTTTAAAGGGGGTTGGGTGAGTCCATTCTGGCATGAGGAATTCTGTACTTAATAAGGATGAGGGCTGCAGGAATGGCTCAGTGATTAAGAGCACTGACTGCTCTTCCAGAGGTCCTGAGTTCAATTCTCAGCTGTCAATTTGTGGCTCACAACCATCTGTAATGGGATCCAAGGCCCACTTCTGGTGTGTCTGAAGACAGCTACAGTCCACTCATATACATGAAATAAATACATAATTTAAAAAAATGGATGAAGGGAAGAGTCACCAAGTTACCCTCAGTCTCTAAGGTCAAATTAGTTAAGGTGTCTTTTAGGATTCTACTTATCTTCACTACCTGTCCTAAACTCTGGGGCTGTAAGCACAATGAAATTTCCAATCAATCTCCAGAAGATTAGCTAATCTCTAACTTTCCTGGGACACAAATGGAGGTCCATTGTCTGACCCTATAAGCTTAGAAAAACCATACCTGGGAAGAATTTCTTTTAGTGGTTTCTTTGCTACCATCTGCACTGTCTCATGCTTAGATGGGAAAGTCTCAGTCAATCCTGACAAGGTACATATAAAGATCATCAAATATTTGTATCTATGAAGTCCATTTCCTGATAAACTCCTGGCTTGGTTCTCTGGGGTTCTTCTCATTGGCAACCACATTAGTCAATTGACAGGCCTTACAATTTGTAACAATTTCAGCTATTTTCAAATTGGTATGTCTTATTCTAATGTGGGACTGGCAGACTAAGTCCTGCATTCTCTAGTGTCCCATGTGTGAAAAACAATGGATCTTTTTCTGTATGCTTCTACCCATTTTCTCTGGTACAATTAGTTTATAGTCAGATGTCCTTTGTCATCTGACACTGAGATATGGCCCAGATCATATCTTCTGTCTGGTCAGAGAGTGTGGGATCTCCTGAGTCTAAGGTAATCAAAAATATGAGGGACCCAATTTTTAGGGGCACCTACTGGGCTATATTGTTGACCTCTAGGATGAAGGTTAGTCTTTCTACCATCAGAAGGCCTCTCTCCCTATAACTAGCCCCCCGGATATGAGTGGTAGCAAAGGCACACTGGCTATCGGTGTCTCCTGTCTTTTCTCAGCTCTAACACCTTGGTCAGAGCTGCCAGTTCAGTTTTCTGGGCTGACATTGCTGCCAGGAGTAGCTCTGTCCATATAATCTCATTGTCTGAGATAACCCACTGCCCCAGCATATCCTGAATGAGACTGTTTCCACTGGGGAACCATGACACCTCTGCATACATCTGAGTGGTCATGTAGAGGCCCTTCAATTGAGGAAAGGATCAGGCACCAGGGCAGCTAAAAAGGAATCATGGAGTCATTCAAGAAGAGAGGCTGGTAATGAGTCATTCAGGCACCATATTTAACCAGCAGGTCATTGCTGCCCTGATGTGTAAATAGGGTGGGGGACAGTTTCTCCTAATTAGTGACATATTGACCATGGGCTGATGCCAGGTCCCCGAGTCTAAGTTTGCACCCCTGGTTCAGGGGAGGTCACCTTTAGTTGGCAGAATAAAGCCTTCTTAGTGGAGGCACAATAGTCTGAAATTTTCAAGACCTCTAAGAGGTCATGGGTTTTTGTTGTTGTTTTTCTCTTGCCATCAGGAAGTTATTTATAAACTGATGAAGAAACTTTATGTTTAGCAAAACAGAATGTTGAACTTCATTATCAACCAAAAAAAAACACATTGGCTTCCCTTTTACTTTGAGGATTACACTGTGCTTGGGGAGGAAGCACATTTGATCTTTACAGACCCACCTTATCCCCTTCTTCTCTGTTTTAAGCATCTCTTATGGTCTTCTGGTTTGTTCTTGGCTGCCAATAGGATCTTTGCCCCTTGAGTCTGTTACTTCTCTCCTCTGTTCTGCTTCTTCTCTGTAATCTCTCCTCTAATAAACACTCTCTCTGCCACTATCAATAAGTCCCTCAGACTCCTTTCTCCTAACCTCTCAACCCTCTGCAGCTTTTTTTTTTAATATCTGGTGCTGTCTAGTTAATAAAAGATAGACCAACTACTGCCTTTGCTTCTGGTGATTCAGTATCCATGGGGTGTATTGTCAAAATGTCTCTATAACCCTCTCTAAACATGATGCAGGGCATTAATTTTCTCCTTGCCTAATGTCATATGCTCTAGACAAATTTGTTGACCATATTGCAGCTGCCTTAAGACCTTCCAGCAGAGTCTAATGGTAGACCAAGAGTCTCATCTTACCTTCCAGTATTAAAATCCCAGTCTGGGTGGGTTAGGCAGAAGCAAGAATCAAGAGTTGCTTGAGTATTAGTAGGCTCCCCTATTGGGCCAGAAATCAAACTCTTAGCTTCTGTCTGTGGTGAAGAGGACCTGAAAAAGCTGTTGACACTCATCCCATGTGGGCTGGTGAATAAAGAGAACTGTTTCAAAGAGATTTATTAGATCAATAAGGTTGTCCTAAAAGGAAGAATTCTGAGTGCTCCAGCTATAAAGGTCACTGGTAACAAAGGACAAGTAGTGATGGAGATAATTCCCTTGGTCATTGACTGGCCCTGATACACACAAGAGCAGAATGTGGCTCAAGGGGTATCTCTGTTGGTTCCATGTCCCTGCATCAGGGCCCCCTCCCTCTGCCTTTATGCGACTGCCAACTGCCCAGTTGCCACTGGTGGCTTCTGTTTGTCCTAAGGGTTAAGTAAGGTGGGGATGGAAAAATAACATCATCCTTTGTCCCTCCTTGGAGAACCAGAGGGGTGGTGCAGAAGGGGATGGATGATCTAGTATTCTCTTCCTTCATATCCTTAGAATTCTTGGTAGACAAATCAAGAACTTCTGCTTCTCAACTGGGGAGAAAGGGTTTAAGCCAAAAGGGTGTGTCCTCCACAAGATCTCACCAAACCATCACATGAGTTATTTGGACTGGATGGCCAAGCATGGATTGAAAAATGACCTTTTCAATCCCCTGGACCAATTTCAAATCAGAAGACCCTTCTTGGGCTCATTCTGACCTGCAGAATGTGGTTGATTTATCTTTCTTAATAATGAGCAAGAGATTCTCCCCCATTTCTTTAAAATCCTTCAAGTGATTGAGAAGCAATTCCAATCAGGTTGGAGGTGTCTGTTCCATGTTAATATGTCTGTCAAAGTCACTTTGTAACGACAACAAAAATACAGATAGAATACAAAGAAACACAAATGTAACCTTCCCTCTCTACAGAGCAGAGACAAGAAACAAGCAGAAACTAATACTCATGAAAAAGACCTCACTATAACATCCAAAACAGAAATTCAACCTTCTCTCTCCATCAGGCAGAAATGAGAAATAACCAGAAAGTGGTGCACACCCACAAGAAAAGATCCAGATTGGTGGGCATCTCTCAGCTCCTCTTAGCCCAAACCCACCCCAGACTAAGATTCAGGATGTCTCCTGGCCCTGCCTTAACCACAGCTCCCAGACATGTCTATCCTAACCACTAACCAGCCACAGAAACAAAGTCAAGGCTTTATTCCCAGACAGGTGGATGCCACTGCTTCCTGAGCCCATGTCTACCCAAACTACGATTCAGGACATGTCCTGACTCCACCATGGCCACAGCTCCCAGACTTGTCTGTCCTAACCCCAGAAACAAATTCACAGAAGGATTCTGCATTATTTAGAATCAATGAACAGAAAAAGGCACAACCAGAAATAAAAACCAACCAGATCCAGAAAAAGATACAGCCCACAGAAACAAGAACCAACCAGACAGTGGCGTTCACACACATGACACTCCTCAGTGATACACAAATATTTACTCAGACGTGGAAAAAAATCACCATGACAACATAAGTCATTTATCTTTACACAAGTATTTCTCATGCTTTCTAAACCTATCAAAAGTTTCTAACATTCAGACAAATTAGCCACCACACAAATCACAAGCTTTTGAGTCAAAGTGCAAGCACTCACCTGCTCAGACCACATAGAAAACTTCTGACAATCAAATTTCCCAGCAGGGATCAGACCTAGAAGAATTACCTTGGCAACACAAGTCACCAGGTCCACACAAAGAAATTATCTCAGCAAAGCTGGAAGAGTTACCAAATTCACCTCTACACAAGCTTGCTTCCATTCCACTCAGCAGATCTCACACAAAAAGCTCAGACAAATTCAGCTCTCAGTCAAGAAACAGGAAGTTAAATACAGTGTTACAAACATAAAAAAACAAATACTTGGACTAGTTCTCCTGGCTTCAAGATCCACCAGATTGATACTCCTGTGAGTCATGGGGAACTTCCCAACCAACTCATCAAAATGTAGTGCCAGGGAAATGTTAGTGATCTCCCCCCCCCAAAAAAAAAACAACAGACAGGAGTCAATGTGATGCAACTCACAGCAGGTTACTTTTTATTTGATATTTACTTTATTTACATTTTAAATGTTATCCCATTTCCCAGTTCCCCTGTCCTCAAAATCTCCAATCCCAGCCCCCCCCCTGCTTCCATAAGGATGCTCCTCCACCCACCTACCCGCTATGCCTCCCCACCCTCCCATTCACCTACACTGGGGCATCAAGCCTTCACAGGATTAAGGGCATCTTCTCCCATTGATGCCAGACAAGGCCATCCTCTGCTACATATGTGGCTGGAGCCATAGGTACTTTTTGGTCGGTGCTTTAAACCCTGGGAACTCTGGGGAACCTGGTTGGTTCATATTGCTGTTCTTCCTATGGGGTTGCAAGCCTCTTCAGCTCTTTCAGTCCTCTCTCTAAATCATCCTTTGGGGACCCCCTACTCAGTCCAGTGGTTAGCTTTGAACTTCCACCTCTGTATTTCTCAAGTACTAACAGAGCCTCTCAGGAGACAGCTATTTTAGACTCCTGTCAGCATGTACTTCTTGGCATCCACAATAGTGTCTGCCTTTGTTGACTGTTTATGGGATGTATCCTCAGGTGGGGCAGTCTCTGGATGCCCATTCCGTCAGTCTCTGCTCCACACTTCCTCTTCAAATGTGCCCCCAATGAGTATTATGTATTCCCTTCTAAGAAGGATTGAAGCATTCACACTTTTGTCTTCCTTCTTCATGAGCTTCATGTGGTCTGTGAATTGTATCTTGGGTATTCCAAGATTTTGGGCTAATATCCACTTATCAGTGAGTGCATACCATGTGTGTTCTATTGTGATTTGGTTACTTCACTCAGGATAATAATTTCTAGTTCCATCCATTTGCCTAAGAATGTCATGAATTCATTGTTTTTAATAGTTAACTAGTACTGGGTTGTGTAAATGTGCGACTTTCCTGTATCCATTCATCTGTTGAAGGACATCTGGGTTCTTTCCAGCTTCTGGCTGTTATAAATAAGGCTGCTAAGAACATAGTGGAGCATGTGTCCTTGTTATATGTTGGAGCATCATTGGGTATATGCACAGGAGTGGTATAGGTGAGTCATCAGGTAATACAATGTCCAATTTTCTGAGGAACCACCAGACTGATTTCCACAGTGGTTGTACCAGCTTGCAATCCCATCAACAATGGAGGACTGTTCTTCTTTCTCCACATGCTAGCAAGCATCTGCTGTCACCTGGGTTTTTGATCTAAATTATTCTGAATGGTGTAGGGTGGAATCTCAGGGTTGTTTTGATTTGCATTTCCCTGATGACTAAGGATGCTGAACATTTCTTTAGGTGCTTCTCAGCCATTTGAGATTCCTCAGTTGAGAATTCTGTGTTTTTAATAGGGTTATTTGATTCTCTGGCATCTAACTTTTTGAGTTCTTTGTGTATATTGGATATTAACCCTCTATCAGATGAAGGAATAATAAAAGATCTTTTCCCAATCTGTTGGTTGCCATTTTGTCCTCTTAGTGTCCTTTATCTTACAGAAGCTTTGCAATTTTATGAAGTTCCATCTGTCTATCGTTGATCTTAGAGCATAAGCCATTGGTGTTCTGTTCAGGAATTTTTCCCCTGTGCCCACATGTTCAAGGCTCTTCCTTACTTTCTCTTCTATTACTTTCAGTGTGTCTGGTTTTATGTGGAGGTCCTTGATCCACTTGGACTTGGCCTTTGTACAAGAAGATAAGAATGAATGAATTTGCATTCCTCTACATGCTGACCTCCAGTTGAACCAGCACCATTTGATGAAAAGGCTATCGTTTTTCCACTGGATGGTTCTAGCTCCTTGTCAAAGATCAAGTGACTATATATGTATGGGTTCATTTCTTGGTCTTCAATTTGACTCTATTGATCTTACTGCCTGTATCTGTACCAAAACCATACAGTTTTAATCACTATTGCTCTGTAGTACAGCTTGAGATCAGGGATGGTGATTCCTTCAGAAGTTCTTTTATTGTTGAGAATAGTTTTCACTATCCTGGGTATTTTGTTATTCCAAATGAATTTGCAAATTGTTCTTTCTAACTCTATGAAGAATTGAGTTGGAATTTTGATGGGGATTGCATTGAATCTGTAGATTGCTTTTGGCAAGACGGCCATTTTTACTGTATTAATCCTGCCTCAAGTTTCTCTCCATTTAGATTGATGTTGGCTACCAGTTTGCTGTAAATTGCTTTTACTATGTTTAGATATGGGCCTCGAATTCCTGATCTTTCCAAGACCTTTAACATGAAAGGATGCCGAATTTTGTCAAATGCTTTTTCAGCATCTAATGAAATGACCATGTGGTTTGGTTGTTTTTTTTTTTTTTTTTTTTGAGATTGTTTATGTAGTGGATTACATTGATGGACTTCCTTATATTGAACCATCCCTGCATCCCTGGGATGAAGCCTACTTGATCGTGGAGAATGATCGTTTTGATGTGTTCTTGGATTTGGTTGGCAAGAATTTTATTGAGTATTTTTGCATCGATATTCACAAGAGACATTGGCCTGAGATTCTCTTTCTTTGTCGGATCTTTGTGTGATTTTGGTATCAGCATAATTGTGGCTTCATAGAACGAGTTGGGTAGTGTTTCTTCTGTTTCTATTTTGTGGAATAGTTTGAAGAGTATTGGCGTTAGGTCTTCTTTGAAGGTCTGATAGAATTCTGCACTAAAACCATCTGGACCTGTGCTTTTTTTGGTTGGAAGACTTCCAATGACCACTTCTATTTCTTCAGGGGTTATAGGATGGTTTAGATGGTCTATTTGATCCTGATTTCATTTTGGTATTTGGTATCTGTCTAGGAAATTGTCCATTTCCTCCAGATTTTCTAGTTGTGTTGAATACAGGCTTTTGTAGTAGGATCTGATGATTTTTTGAATTTCCTCAGTTTCTGTTGTTATCTCTCCCTTTTCATTTTGGATTTTGTTAATTTGGATACTGTCTCTGTGCCCTCTGGCTAGTCTGGCTAAGGGCTTATCTATCTTGTTGATTTTCTCAAAGAACCAACTCCTCATTTTGTTGATTCTTTGTATGGTTTTATTTGTTTCTACTTGATTGATTTCAGCCCTGAGTTTGATGATTTCCTGCCTTCTACTCCTCTTGGGTGTATTTGCTTCTTTCTGTTCCAGGGCTTTCAGGTGTGCCATTAAGCTGCTAGTGTATGCTGTCTCCCATTTCTTTTTGGCGGCACTCAGGGCTATGAATTTTCCTCTTAGCACCACTTTCACTTGAAGCAATCCCACTAAAATCAGGGACTAGACAAGGATGCCCTCTCTCTCCATATCTTTTCAATATAGTACTTGAAGTTCTAGTTAGAGCAATTAGACAACAAAAGGAGGTCAAAGGGATACAAATTGGAAAGGAAGAAATCAAACTATCACTATTTGCAGACGATATGATAGTATACTTAAGCGACCCAAAGAACTCCACCAGAGAACTCCTACAGCTGATAAACAACTTCTGCAAAGTGGTCGGATGTAAAATCAACTCAAGCAAGACAGTGGCCTTCCTATACTCAAAGGATAAGCAGGCTGAGAAAGAAGTAAGAGAAATGATACCCTTCACGATAGCCACAAACCATATAAAGTATCTTGGCGTGACTCTAACCAAACAAGTGAAAGATCTGTATGACAAGAACTTCAAGTCTCTGAAGAAAGAAATTGAAGAAGACCTCAGAAGATGGAAAAATCTGCCATGCTCATGGATTGGCAGGATTAATATAGTAAAAATGACCATCTTGCCAAAAGCAATATACAGATTCAATGCAATCCCCATCAAAATCCCAACTCAATTCTTCATAGAGTTAGAAAGAGCAATTCAAAAATTCATCTGGAATAGGATAGCTAAAACTATTTTCAAGAGTAAAAGAACTTCTGGGGGAATCAATATACCAGACCTCAAGCTGTACTACAGAGCAATGGTGTTAAAAACTGCATGGTGTTGGTACAGTGACAGGCATGTAGATCAATGGAACAGAATTGAAGACCCAGAAATGAATCCACACTCCTATGGTCACTTGATCTTTGACAAAGGAGCTAAAACCATCCAGTGGAAAAAAGCCTTTTCAACAAATGGTGCTGGTTCAACTGGAGGTCAACATGCAGAAGAATGCAAATTGATCCATTCTTATCTCCTTGCACTAAGCTCAATTCCAAGTGGATCAAGGACCTCCACATAAAACCAGACACACTGAAACTAATAGAAAGGAAACTAGGGAAGAACCTTGAACATATGAGCACAGGGGAGAATTTCCTGAATAGAATTCCAATAGCTTATGCTCTAAGATCAAGAATTGATAAATGGGACCTCATAAAATTACAAAGTTTCTGCAAGGCAAAGACACTGTCAAAAAGACAAAGCTGCAACCAACTAATTGGGAAATGATCTTTACCAACCCTACATCCGACAGAGGGCTAATATCCAATATATACAAAGAACTCAAGAAGTTAAACCCCAGAGAGCCAAGTAACCCTATTAAAAAATGGGGTACAGAGCTAAACAAAATGGCTGAGAAGCACCTAAAGAGATGTTCATCATCCTTAGTCATTAGGGAAATGCAAATCAAAACAACCCTGAGATTCCATCTCACACCAGTCAGAATGGCTAAGATCAAAAACACAGGAGACAGCAGGTGTTGGAGAGGATGTGGAGAAAGAGGAACACTCCTCCACTGCTGGTGGGATTGCAAGCTGGTACAACCACTCTGGAAAGCAGTCTGGCGGTTCCTCAGAAAACTGGGCATGACACTCCTGGAGGATCCTGCTATACCACTCCTGGACATATATCCAGAGGCTTCCCCTGCATGCAATAAGGACACATGCTCCACTATGTTCATAGCAGCCTTATTTATAATAGCCAGAAGCTGGAAAGAACCCAGATGTCCCTCAATGAAGGAATGGATTCAGAAGATGTGGTATATTTACACAATGGAATACTACTCTGCAATTAAAAGCAATGAATTCACGAAATTCCTAGGCAAGTGGTCAGAACTTGAAAATATCATCCTTAGTGAGGTAACCCAATCACAAAAGAACACACATGGTATGCAGTCACTGATAAGGGAATATTAACCCAGAATCTCGGAATACCCTAGACACAATTCGCATATCAATAGATTTCCAAGAAGATGGAAGGAGAGACCCTGGTCCTTGAAAGACTGGATGTAGGGGAATGCCAGGACAGAGAAGTGAGAGGGGGTTGAATGGCGAAAAGAGGGAGGGAAGGGAGCTTATGGGACTTTCGGGGAAAGAGGAAACGGGGAAGGGGAAATGATTTGGAATGTAAATAAAAATACTTAGAAAATAATAAAAAAAAATCCTGCCAATTCATGAGCACAGGAGGTTTTCCATCTTCTGAGATCTTCTTCGATTTCTTTCTTCAGAGATTTGAGGTTCTTTTCATAAAGATCTTTCACTTGCTTGGTTAGAGTCACACTGAGGTATTTTATATTATTTGAGACTACTTTGAAGGGTATCATCTCCTTAATTTCTTTCTCAGCCTCTTTATTTTTTGAGACAAGGAAGGCTACTGATTTGATTGAGTTAATTTTATATATAGCCACGTTGCTGAAGTTGTTTATCAGGTCTAGAAGTTCTCTGGTGGAAATTTTGGGGTCACTTAAGTATACTATCACATCATTTGCAAATAGTGATATTTTGACTTCTTCCTTTCCAATTTGAATCCCTTTAACATCCTTTTGTTGTCTAATTTTGTTGGCTAGGACTTCGAGTACTGTATTGATTAGGTAAGGAGAGAGTGGGCAGCATTTTATTCGAGTTATCTCCTCACCCAATGTACCACCAACACACAGGTCGGTTTTGGGGGGAGGAGTCCTGAATGGCTATCAGAGCAAGGCTTTATAGTAATCAACAAGCAAGGGATACAGGTGCATGCATTTAATTGGAAATTTACTTTAGCCTTTAACATAATGGGCTGATGCTGAGGAGTCATATCATAAACTTAATTTCTACTCCCCTCTGCATTGGTGGTCAATAGGCAGGGGGTTGGCTTGTAACCTGGGAATACAAGTTTGTTGGAGGAATAACTTGGAGACACTGGTCTTGGTGAAGGTGTAACCAGAAAACTCTGGTCTTGTTGTGGATTAGCCTACAGACTGGAGCTAGGTTCAGGTTTTGTTTTGTTTTGTTTTTTGGGGGGGGGACTTAGAAATAAATGCTAGATACCAGCCTGCTAGTTTATTTGAGTTCAAACTTAGATCAAGTTCTATAAAATTGAATCCGAACTTAAGAGATATGGCCTCTCATCAGAACAATGGTTCTCCATCTATGACTCTCAACCCTTCTGAGGGTTTGTATACCTCTTGCCAGGTGATCTCCTATCAGGTATCCTGAATATCAGGTATTTACATTATTATAATAACAATAGCAAAATGGCATTAAGAAGTAGCAAAAAAAAAATCACTTTTATGTCTGGAGAGGATGAGAGTCACCACAACATGAGGACCTGTATAAAAGAGTCACAGCATTAGAAAGGTTGAGGACCACTACCTTAAAAGGACTTAAAACTTTTGCAGCATTCACGTGACTCTTAACCACCTGTGACTACAAGTCCAGATCCTCTGACACCCTCTTCTCCCAAAGTTCTTGCATGCCTCAGGGTATATGAACTAACAAAGGAACAATAACAGGCACACAAACAAATAAATATATGGTGTTGCTTAAAAAAAAAAGACTGAGAAAATGAGAAGTTGAACGATTTTGACACAGGGAGCATCTGGTGGGTGTTGTTGGTTATCAGGTTCTCTCCATGTGGGACTGAAAAACACCCAAGGGGTGTAGTCCACCTGTGAGGGATTATTCTTGATTGAATCATTTAAAGTGAGAAAGCCCACCCTGAATCCTGTTCTTTGGAGGTGGAAAGATCTTGGCACAATTATTCCAATCCGTGGTAGGTAGAGAGAAGTCACCCAGAAGCTCCAGGATACACAGTGATTTTTATTTCAATTTCGTTGGTTACATGTCACACTTTCTGAAAAAGAAATACTAAAAGTATTTTCAAAGTCCGAAAAGCACAATGGCACAAGATCAGGAAAATGAACAGAGTCAGTAAAGAGGACAGGGAAATGGGGCATGAGTCATACCAAAGTCTATCTTGCACATGTAAGAGAATGTCATCATGAAGCCAAAGGCGAAATCAACATATTTTGGGAGGCCTTTGGGAAAATTTTTCCAAAATGCTTAATCAGCATGGCAGAGAGAAACATAACAGAACTCTCTCTTTCTGTCACTTAACTTATATCGCCAATTGATATCAATATATTCATGTGGTAACTGCATTGATCTCTCATTTAAATGGTTACTCAATGGAGATGCAGATGAAATAGTGTGGTACACTCACCCATCGAAGATATAGGCTACAAAGCAAGTACATCAGACACCACACTGACTTAGCCGAGGCCTCTTAAATGTAGTGAATTAATTAATTAAGTAAGTAATTAATAATAAACCTAGCAAAAGAAGGACCCGGGCTGTGTCCCGAGCTGTAGTGTTTGTCTAGTGTCTGTGAGGATGAGCTCTGACAGGGGACTGAACAGATAGAGGAGAGAGAGAGAGCCTATAAAATGATTTTAAGTTGCAGACACATATAAATATAACAAATGCTGAAAATGGAACTTAGAAATCAAGCAGATCTGAGCTTATCATTTTCAACACAAAGAATTTAATTCTGAAAGTTTTTCCCCCACTGCTGATGACTTGTAAGAATGAACTAATTTTCTCACACATGATTGAAGCAGTCCAGGCTAGCCTTGAGTTCACTGTGTATCTAAACTGGCCTAGTTGTCACCATGTAACAGGCTGGTCTTGAACTCATAATCTTGCTGTTCTTGTCTCTCAACTTCTGGGGTTGTGGATATTCTAAAATATTCACAAGAATACTTTTTTGATCTGTTTCTGAGGATTAAATCCATCGGCCTCCAGCATGCTAGGCAATTAATTACTCATTCAACAATATATTTTCCCAGATCAATTATGTCCTTCAGTTTAATACAAATTTGAGGTCGATTTTCTAATTGAAAAATAGGCATATATAAATGTCTTAGTTACTGGCATTAAGTATCAAGCTTGACCTCCAAGGAACAATGGAAGTTTCTTTTGGGTAATTTCCATTTCCATTTTATTTTGTGAAAAAGACTTATCTAGGTGGGGATGGGACAATGAGTTCATGTCATCACGGCCAAAGGTGGAAAACAAATTTTCCTGTGTGTGATGCTACAAATAAAGACAATGCACACCATAAGGAAACTCAAAGGCTGATTTCCTTCTCTGGAACCCAGAAGTTCCCAACAATCCTTCTCCCTGCCACACCCTCTGAGTTCCTGGTTCCTAGGCCCCGCCCTACCTGGGTGGAGCTTCCTTGGAAGTCAGGCATCACTCCAGATCAGCTAGTCCTTCAGATCACATCTACTTTTTCCCAGAGAGCCCACTGATTCTCTTGCAAAAGCCAGCCGGACAACAGTTATACCTGCAAGAAGTACCACTCACAGGTCCAGCACCTGTATGGCACCTCATTGAGCACGAACTACCAACTGCTCACTTCACCACAACATGGTGGGAGTAAGGCCCCGCAGCACCAATGCTGACCCGGGACCCAATTCTGCCAAGCGCCCTCGACTCCAACTAGACCAGCCTGCTCAGGGGGACCTGAAAATACCTATGCAGTCCTCGACCTGGCAAGGACAGCATGAGTTCTCACCTTCCTGCCAGCTTGGGTCAGCTCTCCTGGCCATGCCCCGGGACCTCATAGTCATCCAGCCAGGATCCTTCAGTGCTTCGGTAAGACACAGCGAGAGCTTCCAAATGCCTCTCACTCAGGGATGCCAGGGATGAAGGCTGCAGCTGGCCTGGTTCCAGGGCTTCATCTCTCATCTTCTTCATTTCAGGGTCAAGTCCCAGATGGTGCTATTCCTTCAGTAACTCCTAGTGCAGAGAGATATGCTCTGTGGGCCAACTGGACCCCCCAAGGCAGCATGCTGGAGCCTCTTTCACACTCACCACTTCAGCCTCTCTCTCCATCTCCTCCAAGTCACCAAGAACAGCGTCCTCTGAGTCCTGTGAGACCTACTCCCCCTCCATGCAAGGCCAAGAGACGCCTCCTCTTCTAGGAAAGATGGACTACTCCAGAAACACCCAGCGCCTAAGACATTTAGCTGGATTCCGAGAGCTCCTGTGGATGCCGAACAACCTAATGCTGAGCCTGTGTGCACACAGTGGTTTCTGCTGCACACTACAGACAGAAGATACAGACTTCAAGAAGGGGGGAAACAACTACATCGCAGCTTGGAAGTTTTAAAAAACTCTGCCTTTGAAAACCATAAGATGGAGTGTCAAACTTGAGACTTTTTCCCACAACCTTCCATGTTCCCCTCATGTGCATTGGTGGATCTCGGTAAGAACCTACCATCCTCTCCTGTTTCTCCCAAACCAAGAAACCACTGGGGTTGCTCTGCAGCTGGTATCTGTTCCTTCTGTTTTTCTGTTACTGAATTAAGACTTGTCCTTGTCAGTCCAAGCTGCTCCCTGCAGAGACTGACAAATAACATAGTAGGAGAAGACAGTTCCAGCCCTGAATGCATGATGCTTCTATCCTTTTTCTCAGCCATCCCTTCACCTGCTGCAGTGGTCTTCACTTGCCAGGCTCCTGTGAGTGAGACTTGGTGCACATTGTCACCAGCTGGTTTCAGCATGCGCTGGATGGACCTTTCCTTTTGACTGAAGTTCTCACAGTTACTTTAACATTAGACTCACGGGAAATGTTTGGGTTACTGCCCTTCCAAATTGTTTTATAGTTTTAACTTAATAAATTTTTTTCTCCAGTGAACTTGTATGAAATATTCAGTCACTATTGTCAGCTGATGTTGAAGCAGAAACAATATAGTGACGGAAAGATTGGGTTGGGCCTGGTGGTGGTGGTGGCACACTTGCTTGGTACCAAAACTTGGGAAGCAGAGGCAGGCAGATCTCTGAGTTCAAAGCCAGCCTGGACTACAGGTTTACTTCCAGAACAACCAAGGCTCCACACAAAGAAACACTGACGTCAAATAACAAAAAACTAAAGAGAAGAGGAGAATGTAAAGGGTTCTTTGGAAAGTCAGTTGTGTAGGATACTGTTTAGCTAAGGCAGACTTCTGAAGGAATGTTTCCCTGAAGCAGACAGAGGAGAAAGGATGTTCTGCTACAGCAAGCAGGTGAAAGGCCATGTGATGAAGGATTCTTCACTAACAACAAGCATGTACTGGCCCAGCTTACACTGGGTAGTTAAGCTCAATTAGTCAGGACTCCACAGAGAGAAACACACCAAAAAACTTCTGGTGGTGTGCTGTAGTTTCTTGCCACTTCCACAAACTCAGGCTGATAGGCAGAGTGATATCAGCTGAGGCAGATTCACATGCTGAGGCAAAAGACAGACTAAAACAAGGCAAGATTTGTGCTTAAGGCAAGACCTGTGGAGGACACATGATCTTTGGAGGGAGCCTAGAAAGGTATGAAAAGACAGTCAAAGAGGCTAAGTGTGGCGTGCTTGCATAGCACATTTGTTGGTCTCTCCTCTTCCCTGATCTTTGCTCCTGTCATGAGAGGCACAGCTCCTGACATCCCTGCTGGTCAAACCCCTCCTGTTTGACTTTTCCTACTAGGTCCTGCCACCTGATGCTATCCTGTCTGTACCAAACTGGACTGAGGGTATATCTGAGAAGTGTCTGTCAGTGGATCAAGCTGCTGTTGCCGACCTGTGAACTCACCTGCCAATTTCCACACAACACAGATGGCAGTTGCTCCAAAGAACCATTTCTAAACAAGTCCACTTCCCCAACATCCTGTATTTTCCACTACCTCTGGTAGGTGGTGGGCTAAAAGGGAGATTAAAGCATTGAAGAACCATCATTAAAATAGGCACTGAAATAAATAAAGTTAGAAAAGAATTAGAAGAATGGATTGGTATTTCTCTTTTCTGTCTTCTCCTCCTCCTCTTACAGAATTCACACCAACCTCCTTATAATCCCTTAATAAGGAAACACAGCAAAAATAGGAGACTATGTAATGTTGGAAATAATGGCATTTAGTAGGAGTAAAGTTTTAATAAAGTGTGATAGGGCAATTTATTGGTTCTTCATATAAAAAAAACTGAAATGGATCACTATCAGTGTTTTCAAACTAAACCTTTAAGTCCAGCATTCTTTAAAAGGTTAAGTGTACTGGTTGAGGTGGTAGTTCATGGACATCCTGGGCTCCGTGGAGCCATGGGAAAAGGAAGGGAGGAAAAACAAACACCCGAGGCCCCATTTTTTCCAGCAGATGAATAAGTGTTCAGAAATCCAACTCACTAAGTGCAGTGAGAAAGGATATTTACATCATTTAGGACCTAATCATATATTATTAGAACAGCTACTTAAGAAGCCTTCAGTGAGGGCTGGAGAGATGGCTCAGAGGTTAAGAGCATGGACTGATCTTCCAGAGGTCCTGACTTCAAATCCCAACAACCGCATGATGGCTCACAACCATCTATAATGGGATCCTATCTCCTCTTCTGGAGTGTATGAAGACAGCTACAGTGCTCATATAAACAAAATAAATATATCTAAAACAACGGAAGAAGAAGCCTTCCAGGGGTCTGGGGAGGCAGAGGCAGACAGATCTCTGTTGAGTCCTGTCTGGCCCAGAGGTCAAATTCCAGGACAGGCAGGGCTACCCAGAGAAACACTGCCTCAAAAAACAAACAAACAAACAGAAAATCTACTTAAGAAGGAAATGTGGGCCAGGCAGGCTGGCTGGAGACATTTGTTCCCAGCACTTGAGAGGCAGAAGGGAGCAATTTGTGTGTATTCAAGCTTACTCTCCAACAAATATGAAGAGTTCCGTTTCTTACTTTTAAAAGGACTATACCAAAGCAAAGTTTGCGCTTTCAACTTCACTCACAAATTAGTAAAATTTATTCACCAAAATAGATGATGGTGAAAAGGGGGCTTAAGAGAGGGAGAGAGAAGAAAACATCTACACATTAGTAATTCCTTACTGTGGGGGGAATGACAGTGCAGGCTTTAATCCCAGCACTCACGGAGGCAGATGCTAAACAGCAGATTATGTGTTCAGGGCCATTGGGTCTACATAGTGAGTTCCAAACTGACCAGAGCAATGGAATGAGACCCCGTTAAAGAAAGAAAAGAAAAGAAAAAAAATTATGGTTTATATTTCAGAATTACTAACAGAAATTTTAAATGTTTTCACCATAAAATGATTTGGATGTGAAGTGATAAGCAGGCTAATTATCTTTGTAACAGGGCCCCAGACCTTACCACAGCTGACTCAATGATGAAAGTACCACCATTCAGGTGTTAAAACTCAACAAGTAGATAGCAATGCCAGCCAAAACAAAGACCTAATCCATTGAAGTCTACTGTTATGGGAAAGTCTCTGAATGGGCGTTTGAGAGTCCAGATCTTTTGAGTTCACACTCCATCTTAGAGAACCTGACCTAACAGGTTCATACCTAGCACCAGTTTCCAGGCTGCCCCCAATAGGACTTATGTCTAGCACCAGTTTCCAGGGTATTCCCCAACAAATCTGCACCTCCAGGTTACAAGCCTGCCCCTGACATGTAACTTCCTAACAACTACCAACCAGGAGGAAAGCAGAAGTTAAGGTTATGGTTTGGCTCCCAGCACTAGCCAATTATGGTAAAGGCAATAATGGCCCCCAGTCAGATGTGCACCAGGCTAGATACTCCCTTCTTCCTCTATAATGCTTGCCTGAATCTCGGGTCACAACAGCTCCCTACCTTTCTGCTGCATCACAGACTGGGGTGTGGACCAAGCTTCAGCTTGAATATCGACACTCTAATGTGTCTTCATTGGAATAGGCTCCTTGGTGGTCTTTTGTGGGTTCACAAACATTTCCTGACACAACATTTCTAGCTTCTGTAGTGCAGCTTCTAGCTAAATGATCTTGTTAACTGAAGTATGTCAAAGCAAGAGGCAGGTTTTGTGATTAAAACTGCTCCTGAGAAAGACTTGGGGCTATACTGAGATCCTGATTGTGCAGGATACTCTTGGGCTGGCTAATAAAGACCTTCTATTGACTTAAACCCATGTATGGGCAGGCTTCTCTGATAAATACCACACAACAGCTTTGTTTAATCACTTATGATCACAGGATCACCTTGTACTCTCTATACAAATAAATACATACAGTCACTACTTACAATTGAGAAATAAAGTCATTAGGACAATTAGGATATGAGAGAGAGCAGAGCTCTTAAGCGCACTAACCGCTTTGTTACCCCAGCTCAAGGGCATCCAGAGCCCTCTTCAGGCCTCCAAGTGCATGCACACACACACAGACCCCCAAACACAAGCACACCAGTCTAGCCAGTGTTGCCTAAACTCTGGGTTCTCTTCTCTCAAAACATTAAAACAAAAAGGACCCAATATTAATTGAATGTAAAATTAAATCTCAGAGGCATGAAATAATAAAAATACATCAAATTATACTCTATCATTTGGCATCAATTCCAATATCAAATATATAGTGATAAGTACTAAACATACTAAAACTATCAATTGTATTAAATTGCCTCTGCTTACCCACATAACTTCAGACATAGTTTATAAAAAAAAACAAAGGGATGACCCCTCCCACCATGGCCCACCCTTCCTGCTGGGGCAGAACCTTGCCAGTTCTGCTGCTGTGAAGATTCCATCTTCTGATACTTCCTAGAGAACCAGCCACTCAGGGCAGTTGGTAAGAACGCCCCTCCCACCTCTGGAGGCCCAGAGCTGCTGCCTGGGGTCTGGCAGGACTCACTACCCAACAACCACCAAAAGCCCTGCCCTTCTCAATAGCAACCCCTTCCAAGCCTTCTCCCCCTCCCACCGTGGCCTGCCCTTCCTGCTGGGGCAGAACCTTGCCAACTCTGCTGCAGTGAAGATTTCATCTCCTAATACTTCCAAGAGAACCAGCCACTCAGGGCAGTTGAGAACCAGCCACTCAGGGCAGTTGAAACTTGCCAGGTCTGCCGCAGTGAAGATTCCATCTCCTGGTACTTCCTAGAGAGCCAGCCACTCAGGGCATTTGCCCTTTCTGCTGTGACAGAATCTTCCCAAATCTCCCACAGTGAAGACACCTCTCCTGATACTTCCTAGAGAACCAGCCACTCAGGGCATTTGCCCTTTCTGATGTGGCAGAATCTTGCCAGGTCTGCCACAGTGAAGACACCTCTCCTGATACTTCCTAGAGAGCTAGCCGCACTTAGTTCATTTGGAGTGCAGAGAGGCCTGGAAGCAAAGGAGAGCTGGTCTCCCAGGAGAGCCTACATACCTGTGTGCACAGAGAGAATGGGAATCCCAGGAGTACATATACACAGGCTTACAGAACAGATAAGTCAAAATCAGAGAATGCAAGACCAGCTAACACCAGAAAAAAACTAGATGGCAAAAGGCAAATGCAAGATCATTACCAACAGAAAATGTATTAGTCATGGTTCTCTAGAGTCACAGAACGTATGGGTAGTCTCTATATAGTTAGGGAATTTGTCGATGACTTACAGCTTGTAGTCCAACTCCCCAACAATAGTCAGCAGTACTTGTGGATGGAAGTTCAAGGATCTAGCAGTTGCTCAGTCCCACGAGGCAGGCCAGGAAAAGCCAGAGTGAATCTTCCTTCTTTCAATGTCCTTATATAGGTCTCCAGCAGAGGGTGTGGCCCAGATTAAAGGCGTGTGCCACCGAACCTTCCAATTCTTTTTTTTTTTAATTTACATTCCAAATCATTTCCCCTTTCCCGTTTCCTCCCTCCCTGAAAGTCCCATAAGCCCCCTTCCCTCCCTCTTTTCTCCATTCAACCCCCTCTCGTTACTCTGTCCTGGCATTCCCCTACATCCAGTCTTTCCAGGACCAGGGGTCTCTCCTTCCATCTTCTTAGAAATCTATTGATATGCGGATTGTGTCTAGGGTATTCCGAGATTCTGGGTCAATATGCCCTTATCAGTGACTGCATACCATGTGTGTTCTTTTGTGATTGGGTTACCTCACTAAGGATGATATTTTCAAGATCTGACCATTTGCCTAGGAATTTCGTGAATTCATTGTTTTTAATTGCAGAGTAGTATTCCATTGTGTAGATATACCACATCTTCTGAATCCATTCCTCCGTTGAGGGACATCTGGGTTCTTTCCAGCTTCTGGCTATTATAAATAAGGCTGCTATGAACATAGTGGAGCATGTGTCCTTATTGCATGCAGGTAAAGCCTCTGGGTATATGCCCAGGAGTGGTATAGCCGGATCCTCCGGGAGTGTCATGCCCAGTTTTCTGAGGAACCGCCAGACTGCTTTCCAGAGTGGTTGTACCAGCTTGCAATTCCACCAGCAGTGGAGGAGTGTTCCTCTTTCTCCACATCCTCGCCAACAACTGCTGTCTCCTGTGTTTTTGATCTTAGCCATCCTGACTGGTGTGAGATGGAATCTCAGGGTTGTTTTGATTTGCATTTCCCTAATGACTAAGGATGATGAACATCTCTTTAGGTGCTTCTCAGCCATTAGATATTCTTCAGGTGAGAACACTTTGTTTAGCTCTGTACCCCATTTTTTAATAGGGTTACTTGCCTCTCTGGAGTTTAACTTCTTGAGTTCTTTGTATATATTGGATATTAGCCCTCTGTCGGATGTAGGGTTGGTAAAGATCATTTCCCAGTTAGTTGGTTGCCGCTTTGTCTTTTTGACAGATCAAGAATAGACAAATGGGACCTCATTAAATTACAAAGTTTTTGCAAGGCAAAAGACACTGTCAAAAAGACAAAAGAGCCTTCCAATTCTTGATTAGTTCATTCCAGATTTAGTCAAGTTGACAACCAGGAATAGCCACTACAATCCACCCCTTGTCAACTTGACACAAATAATATCTCATGTCCACATGAAACAATAACAAGGTCATGAATATGCCTAACATGATATAACTATTCCTTGTACAATCGCAAATGCATTTGTAAATTTACAATGGGGTAATGTCCCTTGGAAACATTCTTTAAGTGTCTCAATACCAATTGATGTTAAAGAAATTGGAAGAAAAACAAATGTATCCTTAACAAAATAAGACAGAAGAAATCATATTACTTATACTTCACATTTCTGCAGCTGGTTACGTGGTCTTAGCTGGTATTTATAACTACCTTCCTCTACTACCCATTCTGTATTTCCTTCACCTTCAGCAAGCACCTCAGCAAGTCTTGGCTCTTTTCCTGGAAGACTGACCCATACCTTCATTCCTGATGGGTCTGTATCCTTTGTCATCCTGCTTGGATTAGGCTGTTGTAGTTTCCCATTGACTTTAATCACAGGACATGGTAGTACCAAGAGACGCCCTAAGGGATCTCCTGCACTCCAGACATAATCCTGCTTACCTCCATTGTGGAGAGGCAATCCAATTTCGCCATGGTAATCTGGATCTATCACCCCTCCTAACACTGTTATTCCTTTCTTAGCCTGTTGGTTTAAAGGCATTAGAAGCCCAAAATGGGGGAAGTCTGAGATTCCAGTTCAATGGAATGTTTGTTGTGACTCCTAGTAGGAGCACTCCCCCCTCTGGAACCAAAACTTCTAGGCCAGCAGAACCTAAAGTTGTGGGGACAGGAAGCAAAAATTTTCCTAGAGGGTCACTAGGAGTGATAGTGAGTGGAACTATTCCCTTTTCCACCCCTTAATTCCTGGACCCATGGATCCTGGCTATGGGAGAAACTGTACCATATATTGAACGCTGATTCAAAGCATATACTGCCTTCTGAAGAACTCTTCCCCAGCCCTCCATACTGTTGCCACCCAATTGATGTTGTAACTGTGTCTTCAAAAGGCCATTCCATCTTTCTATCAGACCAGCTGCTTCAGGATGATGGGGAACATGGTAAGACCAGTGAATTCCATGATCGTGGGCCCACTGTCACACTTCTCTGGCTGTGAAATGAATTCCTTGGTCAGAAGCAATACTGTGTGGAATACCATGATGATAGATAAGGCATTCTGTGAGTCCACGGATGGTGGTTTTGGCAGAAGCATTATGTGCAGGAAAGGCAAATCCATAACCAGAATAAGTATCTACTCCAGTAAGAATGAAATGCTGTCTTTTCCACAGAGGAAGTGGTCCAATATAGTCAACCTGCCACCAGGTTACTGGCTGATCACCTCGAGGAATGGTGCCATATCTGGGGCTCAGTGTTGGTTTCTGCTGTTGGCAGATCTGGCATTCAGCAGCTGCTGTAGCCAGGTCAGCCTTGGTGAGTGGAAGTCTGTGTTGCTGAGCCCAAGCATAACCTCCATCTCGGCCACCATGACCACTTTTTTCATGTGCCCATTGGGCAATGACTGGGATGGCTGGGGAAAGAGGCTGACTGTCCACAGAACGGGTCATCTTATCTACTTGATTGTTGAACTCCTCCTCAGCTGAAGTCACCTTTTGGTGAGCATTTACATGGGACACAAATATCTTCACATCCTTTGCCCATTTGGAGAGATCTATCCACATACTCCTTCCCCAGATGTCTTTCTCACCAATGTTCCAATTGTGATCTTTCCATATCCCTGACCATCCAGCCAATCCATTGGCTACAGTTCATGAGTCAGTGAACAATCATACATCTGGCCATTTCTTCTTCCAAACAAACTGTAATACCATGTGTACTGCCCGAAGTTCTGCCCACTGTGAAGATTTTCCTTCACCTGTATCTTTCAGGGTTGGCCCAGAAAGGGGTTGTAATGCTGCGGCTGTCCACTTCTGGGTGGTGCCTACATAACGTGCAGAGCCATCAGTAAACCAGGTTCTAGTCTTCTCTTCTTCAGTCAGCCGGTCATAGGGAACACCCCATGAGGCTATAGGTGCATGCTTGGCAGCAGATGGCATTGTAATAGAAGTAGAAACCATAGGCATCTGATCAACTTCTTCATGTAACTTGCTTGTTCCTTCAGGACCTGCTCGGGCCCGATCAGGTATATACCACTTCCATTTGATAATGGACTGCTACTGTGCACGTCCTACTTTATGACTTGAAGGGTCTGATAACACCCAGCTCATGACAGGTAGTTCAGGTCGCATAGTAACTTGGTGTCCTATTGTCAAACGTTCAGTTTCCACTAAGGCCCAATAGCAAGCCAAGAACTGTTTTTCAAAGAGAGAGTAGTTGTCTGCAGATGATGGTAGAGCTTTGCTCCAAAATCCCAAAGGTCTCTTCTGTGATTCACCTACAGGGGCCTGCCAGAGGCTCCAAACAGCATCTCTATCTGTCACCGACACCTCAAGTACCATTGGGTCTGCTGGATCATATGGTCCAAGTGGTAGTGCAGCCTGCACAGCAGCCTGGACCTGTTGAAGAGCCTTCTCTTGTTCCAGGCCCCACACAAAGCTAACAGCTTTCTGAGTCACTTAATAAATAGGCCTGAGTAACACACCTAAGTGAGGAATGTGCTGTCTCCAGAATCCAAATAGACCCACTAAACGTTGTGCTTCTTTCTTGGTGGTGGGAGGGGCCAGGTGCAATAACTTATCTTTCACCTTAGAAGGAATATCTTTGCATGCCCCACACCACTGTGCTCCTAAGAATTTCACTGAGGAAGATGGTCCTTGAAGTTTGGTTGGATTTATTTCCCATCCTCTGATACGCATATGTGTTACCAATGAATCCAAAGTGGTTGCTACTTCCTGCTCACTTGGTCCAACCAGCATAATGTCACCAATATAGTGCACCAATGTGATATTTTGTGGAAGAGACAAACGATCAAGATCCCTTCTAACTAAGTTATGACACAGGGCAGGAGAGTTAATATATCCTTGAGGCAAAACTGTAAAGGTATACTGCTGGCCTTGCCAACTGAAAGCAAATTGCTTCTGGTGGTCTTTATGGACAGGTACTGAGAAGAAGGCGTTTGCCAGATCAATAGCTCCATACCAGGTTCCAGGAGATGTGTTAATTTGCTCAAGTAATGAAACTACATCTGGCACAGCAGCTGCAACTGGAGTTACCACATGATTTAGTTTCCAATAGTCAACTGTCATTCTCCATGATTCGTCTGTCTTCTGCACTGGCCAGATAGGAGAGCATCTTTCAAGTCCTTGATGGTGACAGTAATTTCTGCAATTCCTCCAGGAATACGATACTGTTTTTGATTCACTATTTTCCTTGGCAGAGGCAACTGTAAAAGCTTCCATTTTGCCTTTCCAACCATAATAGCCCTCACTCCACAAGTCAGGGAACCAATGTGAGAATTCAATTTCTGAGTATATCTATCCCAATTATACATTCTGGAACAGAGGAAATGACCACAGGATGTGTTCGGGGACCTACTGGACCTACTGTGAGTCAGACATCAGTCAAAACTCCATTAATCACCTGTCCTCCATAAGCTTCTACTCTAACTGGAGGGCCACAATGTTTCTTGGGATCTCCTGGAATCAGTGTCAATTCAGAACCAGTATCCAATAGACCCTGGAAAGTCTGATTATTTCCTTTCCCCCAGTGTACAGTTACCCTTATAAAAGGTTGTAGGGCCTCTGGGGAAGAATTGGGGAAAGACTAACAGCAAAACTTTTAGGTGTCTTATCAAGATCCTTCCTCAGAGGAACCTGACCACCCCATCATTCAAGGGGTTCTGGCTCTGCAAACTGACTCAAGTCTGGAAATTGATTCACTGGCCGAGATTGCCTTTTGCCATGATCCAATGTAGCCTTTCTTTCATTTGTTTGAGAATTTTTCTGCTTATACAGATCAAACGGATATGCAGTAGGTTTCCTATCTATTTCATGCCTGGAAACACCATGATTGACTAGCCAGTACCAAAGGTCCAAACGAGTCATGCCATTATAAGTTCCACCTCTCTTGTACTGACCATTACGGGGTATGTCATTATAAACACTGTTTTGTCTACCCTGTCCATTATAATAACTACGATCACCTTGCTTCTGCCGATTCAATGCTGCCACCTGGCCCTTGTTACCTCGAGGCCCAGTTAAACCCTTTGAATTTAATTCATCTAATTGAGCAGCAGCATCTCCAACCCTAAGGTCTGGCACAAGGGCAAGAAAAAAAACTCTTTAAATGTGCTGGTGCCCCTCTCACCAGTTTGCGTCTTATAGGACTGGTGAAGGGCATATCTTCTGGACCTTCCCATTGTGGATCCTTAGGTTTTACACAACGTATCCACTCTAGCATTGCAATTTCCCTAAGCCTTAAAACCCCTTCATCAACACTAAGCCAAGGGATATCAGGCATCTCCAACTCCTTTTCAGTAGGCCATCTTTTGATAAACAGCCAACCACATATGAAAGTTCTTCTCCACTGAAACCTTTTGGGTCATCAGGCCTACACAGTTCAAATGACCCTCAATACCACTGTCTTCCATATTCCTACTAGGCTGGCCCACTAAGCCCCACTTAAAGCATTCCATGACTTTCCAAATCCAAAGTTCCAAAACCCACATTCTTCCAAACAAAAGCATGGTCAGGCCTATTACAGCAATACCCCACTCCCAGTACCAACTTCTGTATTAGTTTGAGTTTTAGTGCTGTGAACAGATACCAATGACCAATGTAAGTTTTATGAAAGACATTTACTTGGGGCTGGCTTATAGGTTCAGAGGTTTAGTCCATTGTCATCAAGGCAGAAGCATGGCAACATCCAGGCAGGCATGGTGCAGGAGGAGCTGAGGGTTCTACACCTTTATCCAAAGGAAACCAGGAACAGACTGGGCATCTTCAAGCATCTAAGAGGAAGATCTCTAAGCCCAACCCTACAGTAACACATTTCCTCCATCAAGGCCATACCTTCTAATAGTGCCACTCCCTGGGACAAGCATATACAAACCATCACATTCCAGTCCCTTGTCCCCATAGGTTTGTTCTAACATGAGTCTATGGGGGCCATACCTAAACATAGCATAATGCAAAATACATTTAGTCCAACTTCAAAAGTCCCCACAGTCTATAGTATTCTCAACAGTGTTAAAAGTCCAAAGTTCAAAGTCTCTTCTGAGATTCATCCACTTAACTGTAATCCCAAAAGCAAGACAGGAAACCAGCTGGGCAGTCTCCAAACTCTGCATCTCCATGTCTGATGGCAAAGCAGTCATCAGATCTTCAACTCCCTTTTCATCTTTGTTAACTGCAACAAGGTTCTTTCTCCTGGGCTGGTTCAACTCCCTGTTAGCAGCTTTCCTGGCAGGCATCCTGTGTCTCTGGCATCTTTAATATCTTGGGGTCCCCAAGTCAACTTCAGCTTCACAGCTTCTTGTTCCAATTTCTGAGTTCCACACATGATCTTCTGTGCATCTCCAAAGGGCTGGTGTCACTTCTCCAGCTCTGCCATCTGTAGCACTCTAAGTTCAAGTTGATCCATTCCACTGCCACTGCTGTTCTTGGTGGTCATCCCATGGTACTGGCATCTCCAATATGCTAGGGTCTTCTACTGCATGTATGCTTCACCAAAGTCGGGCAACATGGCACCATCAGAACCCAGTTCTCCCACAAGAGCAAATCCTGGATACCCTAACACACCGGAAAATCAAGAGCTGGATTTAAAATCACATCTCATGATGCTGATAGAGGACTTCAAGAAGGACACAAATAACTCCCTTAAAGAAATACAAGAGAACATAGGTCAAAAGGTAGAAGCCCCTAAAGAGGAATCACAAAAATCCCTTAAAGAAATACAGGACTACATGGGTCAACAGGAAGAAGCCCTTAAAGAGGAAACACAAAATTCCCTTTAAAAACACAGGAAAACATGGGTCAACAGGCAGAAACCCTTAAAGAGGAAACACAAAAATCACTTAAAGAGACACAGGAGAACATGGATCAACAAGTAGAAGCCCTTAAAGAGGAAACACAAAAATCCCTTAAAGAATTGTGGGAGAACACAAACAAACAAGTGAAGGAACTGAACAAAACTATCCAGGATCTAAAAATGGAAGTAGAAACAATAAAGAAATCACAAAGTGAGACATCTCTGGAGATAGAAAACCTTGGAAAGAATTCAGTAGTCATAGATACAAGCATCAACAACAGAATATAAGAGATAGAAGAAAGAATCTCAGTTGCTGAAGATACCATAGAAAACATTGACTCAACAGTCAAAGAAAATGCGAAATGCAAAAAACTTGTAACCCAAAACATCCAGGAAATCCAGGACACAATGAAAAGACCAAACCTAGGATCATAGGTATAGAAGAGAGTTATGATTTACAACTTAAAGGGCCAGTAAATATCTTCAACAAAATTATAGAAGAAAACTTCCCTAACCTAAAGAAAGAGATGTCCATGAACATACAAGAAGCCTATAGAACTCCATACAGACTGGACCAGAACAGACACTCCTCCCAGCACACGATAATTCAAAACACCAAATGCACTAAACAAAGAAAGAATATTAAAAGCAGTAAGGGAAAAAGGGCAAGTAACATATAAAGGCAGATCTATCAGAATTACACCAGACTTATCACAGGAAACTATGGAGGCCAGAAGATCCTGGGCAGATGTCATACAGACCCCAAGAGAACAAAAAAGTCAGCCCAGGCTACTATACCCAGCAAAACTCTCAATTACCATAGATGGAAAAAACAAGATATTCCATGACAGAACCAAATTTATACAATATCTTTCCACAAACCCAGCACTTCAAAGGATAATGGGTGGAAAATACTAACACAAGGTGGGAAACTACACCCTAGAAAAAGCAATAAAGTAATTTTCTTTCAACAAACCCAAAAGAAGATAGCCAAACAAACAGAATTCCAACTGTAACAGTGAAAATAACAGGAAGCAACAATCATCTTTCCTTAATATCTCTTAACATCAATGGACTCAATTCTCCAATAAAAAGACATAGTCTAACAGACTGGATATGTCAACAGGACCCAACATTTTGCTGCATACAAGAAACCCACCTCAGTGACAAAGACACTCATTACTTAAGAGTCAAAGGTTGGAAAACAATTTTCCAAGCAAATGGTCCCAAGAAACAAGCTGGAGTGGCCATACTTATATCGGATAAAATCGACTTTCAACCAAAAGTTGTCAAAAAAGATAAGGCGGGATACTTCATGCTTATTAAAGGAAAAATCTACCAAGATGAACTCTCAATTCTGAACATTTATGCTCCAAATGCAAGGGCACCCACATTCATAAAAGAAACTTTACTAAAGCTCAAAGCACACATTGCACCCCACACAATTATAGTGGGAGACTTCAACACCCCACTCTCAACAATGGACAAATCATGGAAAGAGAAACTAAACAGAGACACAGTTAAACTAACAAAAGTTATGGACCAAATGGATCTAACAGATATTTATAGAACATTCCATCCACAAGCGAAAGAATACACCTTCTTCTCAGCACCTCATGGTACCTTCTCCATAAAATTGGTCACAAAGAAGGCCTCAACAGATACAGGAATATTGAAATAATTCCATGCACCCTATCAGATCACCATGGCCTAAGTCTGATCTTGAGTTCAAACAAAAACAACAGAAAAAACACATACACATGGACGTTGAACAATGCTCTACTCAATGACAGCTTGGTCAAGGAAGAAATAAAGAAAGAAATTAAAGACTTTTTAGAATTTAATGAAAATTAGGACACATCATACCAAAACTTATGGGACAAAATGAAAGCAGTGCCAAGAGGAAAACTCATAGCTCTAAGTGCCTCCAAAAAGAAATTGGAGAGAGCTTACACTAGCAGCTTGACAACACCTGAAAGTTCTAGAACAAAAAGAAGCAAATGCACCCAAGAGGAGTAGACAGCAGGAAATAATTAAACTTGGGGCTGAAATCAACCAAATAGAAACAAAAAGAACCATACAAAGAATCAACAAAACCAGGAGTTGGTTCTTTGAGAAAATCAACAAGATAGATAAAACCTTAGCCAGACTAACCAGAGGGCACAGAGGCACTACCT
The DNA here is from genome assembly GCA_036184795.1 of Tokudaia tokunoshimensis. Lineage (NCBI taxonomy): Eukaryota > Metazoa > Chordata > Mammalia > Rodentia > Muridae > Tokudaia > Tokudaia tokunoshimensis. Next base: position 100,044,778 of record BTHU01000008.1, read on the forward strand.
AAATTAATAAAATCAGAAATGAAAATGGAGACATAACAACAGAAACTGTGGTAATTCAAAAAATAATTAGATCCTACTACAAGAGCTTATACTCAAAAAAATTGGAAAATCTGGATGAAATGGACAATTTTCTAGATACATACCAGGTGCCAATGTTAAAACAGGATCAGATAAACCATCTAAATAGTCTCATAAGTCCTGAGGAAATAGAAGCAGTTGTTAATAGTCTCCCAACAAAAAAGAGCCCAGGACCAGATGGGTTTAGTGGGGAATTCTATCAGATCTTCAAAGAAGAGGTAATACCAATACTCTTCAAACTATTCCACAAAATAGAAACTCAAGGAACACTACCCAATTCATTCTATGAAGCCGCAATAACGCTTATACCTAAACCAAACAAAGACCAAACAAGGAAAGAGAACTTCAGACCAATTTCCCTTATGAACATTGATGCAAAAATTCTCAATGAAATTCTGGCCAACCAAATCCAAGAATGCATCAAAACAATAATTCACCATGATCAAGTAGGCTTCATCCCAGGAATGCAGGGATGGTTCAATATACGGAAATCCATCAATGTAATCCACTACATTAACAAACTCAAAGAAAAAAACCACATGGTCATTTCATTAGATGCTGAAAAAAGCTTTAGTTCAACATCCCTACATGATAAAAGTCTTGGAGAGATCAGGAATTCAGGGCACATACCTAAACACAGTGAAAGCAATATACTGTAAACCGGTAGCTAACATCAAACTAAATGGAGAGAAACTTGAAGCAATCCCACTAAAATCAGGGACCAGACAAGGCTGCCCACTCTCTCCCTATCTAGTCAATATAGTACTCAAAGTCCTAACCAGAGCAATTAGACAACAAAAAGACGACAAGGTATACAAATTGGAAGGGAAGAAGTCAAAGTATCACTATTTGCAGATGATAGGATCATATACTTAAGCAACCCCAAAAATTCCACCAGAGAACTCCTAAAGCTGATAAACAACTTCAGCAAAGTGGCCGGATATAAAATTAACTCAAACAAATCAGTAGCCTCCCTCTACTCAAAGGATAAACAAGCTGAGAAAGAAATTAGGGAAATGACACCCTTTACAATAGTCACAAATAATATTACATACCTTGATGTGACTCTAACCAAGCAAGTGAAAGATCTGTATGATAAGAACTCCAAGCCTCTGAAGAAAGAAATCGTAGAAGATCTTAGAAGATTGAATGATCTCCCATGTTCATGAATTGGAAGGATTAATATAGTAAAAATGGCCATCTTGTCAAAAGCAATCTACAGATTCAATGCATTCCCTATCAAAATTCCAAATCAATTCTTTATAGAGCTAGATAGAGAAATCTGCAGATTCATTTGGAATAACAAAAAACTCAGGATAGCAAAAACTATTCTCCAAAACAAAAGATCTAATGGGGGAATCACCATCCCTGACCTCAAGCTCTACTACAGAGGAATAGTGATAAAAACTGTTTGGTATTGGTATGGAGGCAGGCAGGAAGATCAACGGAATAGAATTGAAGACCCAGATATGAACCCACATACCTACGGTCACTTGATATTTGGCAAAGGAGCTAAAAGCATCTAGTGGGAAAAAAAGATAGCATTTTAAACAAATGGTGCTGGATAAACTGGAGGTCAGCATGCAGAAAAATGCAAATCGATCCATTCTTATCTCCTTGTACAAAGCTCAAGTTCAAGTGGATCAAGGACCTCCACATAAAACCAGATACACTGAAGCTTATAGAGGAGAAAGTAGGGAAGAACCTTGAACACATGGGCACAGGGGAAAAATTCCTGAATAGAACACCAATGGCTTATGCTCTAAGAACAAGAATCAATAAATGGGACCTCATAAAACTGCAAAGCTTCTGTAAGTCAAAGGACACTCTCAATAGGACAAAACGGCAACCAACAGATTGGGAAAAGATCTTTACCAATCCTACATCCAATAGAGGGCTAATATGCAATGTATACAAAGAACTCAAGAAGTTAGACTCCAGAGTATCAAATAACCCTATTAAAAAATGGGGTACAGAGCTAAACAGAGCATTTTCAACTGAGGAAACTGAAATGGCTCTGAAGCACCTAAAGAAATGCTTTGCATCCTTAGTTATCAGGAAATGAAAACAACCCTGAGTTCCACCTCACAGCAGTCAGAATGGCTAAGATGAAAAGCTCAGGGGACAGCAGATGCTGGAGAGGATGTGGGGAAAGAGGAACACTCCTCCATTGCTGGTGGGATTGCAAGCTAGTAAAACCACTCTGGAATTCAGAATGGCAGTCCCTCAGAAAATCGGACAAAGCACTACCTGAGGATCCAGCTATATCACTCCTGGGCATATACCCAGAAGATGCTCCAACATGCAATAAGGACATATGCTCCACTATGTTCATAGCAGCCTTATTTATAATATCCAGAAGCTGGAAAGAACCCAGATGTCCTTCAACAGAGGAATGGATACAGAAATTGTGGTATATATACACAATGGAGTACAATTCAGCTATTAAAAACAATGAATTCATGAAATTCTTAGGCAAATGGATGGAACTAGAAAGTGTCATCCTGAGTGAAGTAACTCAATCACAAAAGAACACATATGGTATGCACTCACTGATGAGTGGATATTAGCCCAAAAGCTCAAAATAAACATGTACAATTCACAGACCACAGGAAGCTCAAGAAGGTAGACCAAAGTGGGGGTGATTTGCTTCCTCTGAGAAAGGGAACAAAATAATCATAGGAACAACTATGGAGACAAAGTGTGGAGCAGAGACTGAAGGAAAGGCCACCCAGAGGCTGTCCTATCTGGGGATTCATCCTCTAAACAGTCACCAAACCCCGAAACTACTATGGATGACAAGAAGTGTGTACCAAAAGGATCCTGTTATGGTTGTCTTTTGGAGGGGCCCAGCTAGAGCCTTACAGATACAGAGGTGAATACTAGCAGCCAACCATTGGACTGAGCACGGGGTTCACAATAGAGGAGTTGGAGGGCAGATTGGAGAGGGGGGCAGTTTGCAGTCCCATGGGAAGAATGCCAATGTCGGCCAACTAGACAACACAGGGCTCCCAGGGACTAAGCCATCAACCAATGGGTATATGTGGTTCCAGCCAAAAGATTGGCAGAGGAATGCCTCGTCGGGCATCAGTGGGAGGAGAGGTCATTTGTCCTGTGAAGACTCAATAGAGGCCCCAGTGTGGGGAAATCTAGTGGGGATCATGGGACTGGGTTGGGTGGAGGAGCATATTCTTGGAGTCAAGAGGTGGGAAGATGGGTTGGGGGTTTTCGGGGAGGGGGAAAACTTGGAGGGGTATAACATTTGAAATGTAAATGAAGAATATATTCAATAAAAAAAAAGGAATGGGCCTGCACATACCCGAGAGCACACAAACAGGTGAGCTCATGTGCTCGCACGCAAGTACACACACACACACACACACACACACACACACACACATCCACTGAAGATGACTGAGTTCAGTAGAAAAGGCAAATTTTCAATAACATATAACAAGACCATGGTTTTGTACCTGAAAACTGAAATTGAATCACTGTCTCTTGGCTTTTCATAATCCATTACATCTGGATCAGGAGGTTAAGTTGTGCTGGGTGTGGTAGTGCATGCTTTTACCAGGAGCATCGAAGGCACAAAGGGAAGAAAACCAAGATTCAAGGCTACACTGACTACACTGACCATTCCTAATTAGGACCAAAGAGTTGCACTGTGAAAGGTAACATGTAAAAACACGAGGAAAAGCCCGATATGGTGGTGCACACCTGAGATCCCACTTGAAGGTCGATGGCTAAAGGCTCATGGGTCAGGAGTTTACACACACTCTCAGCTACAAAGAACATTCAGTGACAACCAGGGCTACATGAGACAATGTGTCAAAGAAATAAAAACAAAGAATGATGAACTGGAGAGATGGGCCAGCACTTAGAAGAAGGGATCTCCACCCATGGTTCTCAGCTCCTCTGAGCATTTGAGTGATTCTAGCATGGGGATCAGATATCCTGGATACTTACATTACTATAATAACAGTAGCGAAATTACATTATGAAGAAACAATGAAAGTACTTTTATGTCAGGGGTGGAGACACCACAACATGGGGAACAATACTAAAGAGGCCCTGCATCAGGAACGATGAGAACCACTACCTTAAAACTTACTAAGTTTGCAGCATTCACATGACTCTTAGCCACCTGTGGCACCAATTCCAGACCCTCCGACACCCTCTTCTCCCCAAGCTCTTCTATGCCTGCGGGACATAGGAACTAACAGAGGCACACTAACAGGCACATGAATATATAAATACATGTTTTTTAAAAAGAATGAGAAAGTTTGAAGGTAACACTTTGGACACAGGGAGTATGCAGTGCCTTTTGTCAGTTATCAGATTGTCTCCTCGGAGGTTGGACAAAAACCCAAGGAGACTAGTTCACCTGTGAGGGGTTTCTTTCTCGATTGAATCATTTAAGGTGGGAAGTCCCACCCTAATTCCAGTTCTTTAGAGGTGTAAAAATGTTGGCACATGTATTCCAGGGAGGTAGAGAGAAGTCACCCAGAAATTTGAGGTTTTCCTCAGCTACACAGTGTGTTTTAGACAAATTGAGTTCCTTACATGGCACTCTATCTTCAAAAAAGAGAGAGTAAATGTATTTTTAAAGTCATAAAAGTACAGTGACACAGGATTAGGAAAATGGACAGAGCCAATAAAGAGGGCAGGGCTATGGGGCATGAGTCAGACCAAACTATCTTACAAATGTAAGAGAATGTCATCACAAAACTGAAGGAAAACAGAACAAATGTAGGGGAGGCCTTTGGGAGACATTTTCCAAAACCTTTACTCTGCAGGGCAGACAGAACCATCACAGGACTGTCTTCCTGCCACAGAACATAATTCGTCAATGGATATCAATATGTTCATGTAGTAATGACATTGATCTAACATTTAAATGGTTAGAAAACCTCAATGAAGATGCAAACAAAAAAGTGTGGTAGACTCACCTATCAGAGCACAGGGCTACACAGCAAGTACACCAGACACCACACTGACTTAGCCGAGGCCTCTAAAATATAGTCAATACATACATACATACATACATACATACATACATACATACATACATACACAGACACACACACACACATACTCACATAATAAACCTAGCAACAGAGGGATCCAGGCTGTAGTGTTTGTCTAGTGTGTGTGAGGATGAGCTCTGACAGGGGACTGAAGGGAGAGAGGAGAGAGAGAACCTACAAAATGGATTCAAGTCTCAGACAAATATAAATATAACAAATGCTCAAAAATGTCACTTAAGAATCAAGCAGATCTGAGCTTAATTATCATTTTCAACAGAAACAAAGCATCTAATTTTGAAACTATTTTTCCCACTCGTAATGGCTTGTGAGGATGAACTAATTTCCTCAGACATAATTCAATCAGTCCAGGCTAGCCTTGAGTTCACTGTGTTCCAAAACTGGCCTAGTTGTCACCATGTAGCAGACTGGCCTTGAACTTATAATCTTGCTGTGATTGTCTCTCAAACTCTAGAGTTATGGATGTTCTAAAAAGTCCTCACAGGAATACTTTTTGATTTATTTCTGGGGATCAAATCCACTGACCTCCAGAATGCTAGGCAAACACTCAATCATAGATGGGTTTTCCCAGATCAGTTATGTACTTCATTAAAATTCAAGTTTGAGGTCATTTTTCTAATAGAAAAATAGGTACCTAAAAATATTTTAGTTACTGTCCTTAAGTGCCAAGCTTGACCTCCAAGGAACAACTGATGTTTCACTTTGATAATTTACATTTCCATTTTCTTTTGCAAATGAAGAGAATTTCTAGGATGGGACAAAGAGATCACGAAAACGTGGCTGGGGTGGGAAAGTAACGTTCCTGTGTGTGATGCCACAAATAAAGGCAATGCAAACCATAAGGAATCCAAGGGCTGATTTCTTTCTCTTGACCCGGAATATTCCCAACACACCTTAGCCCTGCAACCACATCCTCCCCCACCCACCCCACCCATCCAGTGCCTGTGCCCGAGGCCCCGCCCAGCCTGGGCGGAGCTTCTTGGAAGCCAGGAATGTATAAAGAACTCAGGTCCTCTCCCAGCCAACACACCTGATCAGACCTTCCTACTGAACACATCTGCTCTCTCCCAGGGAGTCCACAGAGTCTCTTGCAAAAGCCTTCTGGACAACAACTGTACCTGCAAGAAGTACAGCTCACAGGCCCAGCACCTGCAGCACACCTCTTTAGGCACCAACTACCAATTGCCACATCACCACAATATGGTGGGAGGGAGACTCCGCAGCACCAGCGCTGACCCTGGAATCCATCCTGCCATTTTCCCTCGACTCCAACTAGATCAGTCTGCTCTACAAGACTTGGAAGAGTCTATGGAGTCTTCCAGCGACTGGCTCACCTCCGTGGTGTACCTGGCATCTGGCTCTGCCTTCCAGCTGCCCCTGGATGACTGCTTCCTGCTCCTTCAGCCTCAGCCCACCTCGATCCTGGAAGTGTCGCTCCCAGGACACACCATCCTCTTGGTCCCCGAAGGCCTCCAGGACATCACTTGGCCAGGACATCCTGAGTTTTCACCATCATACCCGCTTGGCTCTTCTCTCCTGGACTTGCCCCGGGACCTCATAGTCATCCAGCCAGGATCCTTCAGTGCTACGGTAAGACACAGGGAGGACTTCCAAATGCCTCTCACTCAGGGATGCCAGGGATGAAGGCTCCAGCTGGCCTGGTTCCAGGGCTTCATCTCTCATCTTCTTCATTTCAGGGTCAAGTCCCAGATGGCGCGATTCCTTCAGTCTCTCCTAGTGCAGAGAGATATGCTCCGTGGGCTAACTGGACCCCCAAGGCAGCATTGTGGATTTTCTTCCACACTCACCACTGGAGTCTCCCCCTCCATCTTCTCCTCCAAGACACCAAGAACAGCGCCCTCTGAGTTCTGTGAGACCTACTCACCCTCCATGCAAGGCCAGGAGGCGCCTCCTCTTCTAGGAAAAATGGACTGCTCCAGAAACACACAGCGCCTTGGACACTTACCTGGAATCACAGAGCCCCTGTGGATGCCCAACAGCATACTCTTGAGCCTGTGTGCACACCGTGCTGTCTGCTGCACACTACAGACAGAAGCTACACACTTCAAGAAGAAGGGAGACACTACGTCGCACCTTGGATGTTTAAAAAATACCTGACTTTGAACCCCAGAAGATGGATTGTCAAACTTGAGGCTTTTTCTCACAACCTTCCATGTTTCCCTCATGTGCATTTGCAGTTCCATGTAAGACCCCTAAGAACCTCTCTTCTTCCCAGAAACAAGAATCCATTGGGTTGTCTGCCAGTGTCCGTCCATGACTGAATGAAGACTTGTCCTTGTCAGTCCAAGCAGCTCTCTACAGAGACTGACACATAAAACAGTAGGAGAAGACGGTTCCAGCACTGAATGTCTGATGCTTCTATCCTTCTTCTCAGCCATCCCTTCACCTGCTGCAGTGGACTTCACTTGTCAGTCTCCTGTGAGTGACACTTGGTGCACATTGTCACCAGCTGGTTTCAGCATGCACTGGATGGACCTTTCTTTTTGACTGAAGTTCCCACGCTGACGTTAGCATTAGACTCACGGGAAGTGTTTGGGTTACTGTTCTTCCAAATTGTTTTATACTTTAAATATGTTTCTTCCTCCTGTAAACTTGTATGAAAGTTTCAGTCATTATTGAATTTGCCCCAGCATGTATGGAAATAAAATATTACCTGTAAAGTTTAAGCATATACGATAATTTTGTTCTCTTAAAGCTTTTAACTCTAAGATATTGTAGCGGAAAGCTTACAGGTGCACATAATCGCTACCTCCTTAGAGGAGCTTGGGGAGAGACTAGCCAGCTGGCTGGTTCTGGATGCAATGGCAGGCTGTGTCCAGAAGCGTGTTATTGGAGTAGAATCTTGAGTAAATGCTATGTGTCTCTGAGGCCCAAGTCACAACTAAGGTTTGGAAGTGGGCATGGAGAAGCTGGAAAGGACTGCGGGGGAGAGAGTGGTCGGTGGTGCCTCTGCAGTTCTGCCCCATGCCAGTTCACCCTCCAGCAGTCAGCCAATCTAACCATACTGCCAGTGGGAGCTTCCCTACCAAGAGCTACCAAGCCCTTTGGGGGCTCTCCCACTGTGGTGGTTTGGATAGGAATGGTCCCCATAGGCTCTTATATTTAAATGCTTGGTTATTAGGAAGTTGTGTTACTTGAGAGGGGCTAAGAGGAGTTGCCTTGTTGGAGGAAGTGTGTCACTGAGGGTGGGCTCTGGGGTTTCAAGAGCTCAAGCCAGCCCCTCGGGCCCTGATGTAGAAGTCTCACCTTCCTCTCCAGTGAAGTGTCTTCCTGTGTCTAACCATGCTTCCCACCATGACAGTAAAGTAAGCTGTGAAAGTAAGCACGTCCCAATTGATCGCTTTCTTTTATAAGAATTGCTACCACGGCATCTCTTCACAGCAACAGAACACTAAGACACCTCCTTCCATCAGCATTTTAGTGAAATGACTCTTTTTCTCCACATGGCTTATGAGGGCAGAGACAGTTTCTGATCACAGAGTAGCCAGTGATGATAGCCCTAGGCCTGGCACATATACTTTGGCAATATTAATCAATGCAGGCATGAATGAATGATAACAGAGATGGCATTCTAGAAGCCTGCCAGAGGCCAAGTACTCCTTTCAGGGCCCCTTGGAGTCAACTGGCTGAGAATAGGTGTTCTGGTCCCCATTGTCTCTGTCCTCCACAATGATTTTGTAATTGGCTCCTGATCCAACTTACACTTCAAGCAACAGTGACTCTCAGTGGTCCTCTCTCTGGCTTTAGAGCCAAGCTGGGACTTAAAAAAAAAAAATCTGTCTAAGTGATCAGGGAGCTGCCCGTGGCTCATTACCATCTCAAAAACCCAAATGAACGGCAATCTTCCTCCAGTTCACACGTGGGGCCCAAACATCCCAGGCCTGGTTTTACTTTCCCTCCTAAGCCCTTACACTTTCCCAATTGGGGGTCTTTCTGAAATCCTAGATGTCTGTTCCCAAGTGGAATGTTCCATACAGACCCTGAAGTGGGATTATGGCAGAAATAAATAAAAGATTAGCTTCCGAGTTTCAGGACTAAATAAAGGATTGGGTTCTTGGTGGTTGGGAGATAAAAGAAATTTGAGGGTTTGTTCATGGATGAACCCATTCTGAAGCAGTTTGGGGCAGTGGTAGGATCAGAAGCTCAGCTTCCCCTGGGTCACTCCAAGCCGCACTCACTGTCCACCCCAGCCATCTGGTTTCACTTGTGAGAAAGGAAACATAGGCTAAGGCAGCAAGGAGCCAGAAAGGAGTCTGGGTGGAGTATGGGGAAGGCTAGGTAGTGACTGCAGGAGGCACTTCCATGTGTGACATCCAGGTAACCCTTCACTTCACGATAACTCTCTCCAGAGCATCCCTAGCCACCTAAGATCAAGCAAAAGCATTCATGTGACTCAGGCTAGGCTTACTCTAACCCAAATTTAATAGTGCCCTGCTTGTCCTAGGTCCTGGTAGACTTGTTATAGCTTAGAAGAGTGAGGCTGATGCAGTGGATGAGGGGAGGGAGCACCATAGAACTCAAGGAGAAAAAGGACCCAAGACACTCTCACTGGGGATGGAAGAAAGGTCATATGGCCATCTGATGAGTCTGTGTTCAGTGTCGGAGGACCAGAGGAATGGTGGACTGTGACCCCCAAGCCCTGTTCCCAAAAGCAGAGAGTTTATGTGGTTCCCTGTGATGGGAGCCATCTCCACACAAACTGTACCACCGCGCACTGAAGCACAAGGTTGAGAGACTTCCATTTCTAACACATGAGGCTTTGCAAAGATCTCTATGTTTATTGAATGGAGAGAGGGGAGAGAAAAGCCCAAACATTACATTTGCTTTTTGCTTTCTACTTCTTGTTTTAGGAGTCATAGAAAAAAGCAAATCATACACACACACACACACACACACACACACGCACACACACACTACACACACACACACACACACACACACACACACTACACACACACACACACTACACACACACACACACACACACACATACTACACACACATTCTCATACACACACACATACTACACACACACTCTCATACACACACACACACACCAGTCAGTTTTATATTTATTGCTTCTTCTCAAGGAATATGATTTAGGCCCAAGTTTGGGAGAATTATGTAAGATTCACACAAGACAGCTGAGGATGAGTTGCACGAACAGCTTAGACCCTAACATGCCATCACCTTTCTGAGCCTGCCTTACAGCCCAGACTGTAGCAGCCAAGAGCTGTCAGCTGGGGACCTGTGGCTCAGGTAGCCAGCAGGGTGTAGGAATCAGGCTCAGCCACCCTTTCCTGTACCTCCCTCCCTGGTGCAAAGGCACTCAGAACTCCAAAACACTGCCTGAGTCACTCCTGGAAAGCAGTGGGCACACAGGGAGGCCTCGGGGGTGTTAATTTCCACCTAATCCTGAGCCCACACTTCCCACAGAGTAGATAACAGACAGCCTGCAGCAGGATTCCCAGTGCGGCCTGTAGAAAATGGGATACCCGGGCCCCACCCCAGCCATCTGGTTGATTTCCTTAGAGCCTTGGAATGTACAGGCTGAAAAGACTCCAGTCACTTATATTCCACAAGGACTGAGTGCCACTTCTCTAGACATTCTGCACGGGTTTGTAGTTCCTTCTGTTTCTGCAGATTTAAACATTCTACTGTGCTGCTCTGGGCCAGCCTCTGTTCTAAAGAGCGCAGCTGTGATGAGAATCCAGGCCCCGCCTACAAGAAAGCCACAGTGATTTCAGTCTCAACAGCAATGCTGAGAAAGAAAGTATGGATTGAAACTCCCATTCTACAAATTAAAAGAAAAAAAATAGAGCTTAGGGAATGAAAGGCACTTGTCCAAGATCACAGAGCTGCTAGATACACCTGTGGCTGGGTTCAACCCTAAGCCCCCAGCCTTCCCTCAGAGCACCACCGGGTCTGGTAATAGAGCCACAGTGGCTGAGCTAAAAGGGTTGTTAGACAGCAAACAGCTCCAGAAATATCCAAGAGGATAACTGTCACTTCAACTCCAAGCAGTTGACAGTGATTGCCTCCATGTGTGAGGGAAGACTCTGTGCTGCATTCAGGATCACGGACGAAGATGCTGCAATTGATTAATCATGGTCTACGGTGGATGTAACACCAGGAAGTGGCTGCATGTGCACCACATATGCACATTAGCCCTGTGTGTGGACAGCTCTCCAGTCTCACTGCAGAGGAAACTGAGGACTAGGGGCAAGGCCTCCTAAATCCTAGCGCAAGGCTCTTACACTAAAGAGCACTACCTTTTCTGTGCAGCCTAACTGATTAAACAAAGAAATGGACCACCAGGATCAAGGAACTCCCAATGTTAACACAAAAGGGATTTTTTTTGGGGGGGGCAAGGAGCTGAAAGGAGGAAGAAGAGGTCTAAAATGTAGAGGGAGTAGCCAGAAAGGTGATTCCTCCTATTTCTTCCCTTCCACCCAAAGGGAAGACCCACATTCCAAGCCTTCACCCGTCTCAGGCACTGTACTAAATATACCGACATACTCATTCAATCCTTTCCACTACCCAGTGAGGCAGCTTCACTCTGCAGATAAGAAAGCAGGGCTGGAGAGGCATAGTGACCAAGTGTGGCTAAGTTGGGCTCCCGGGTCGGGCTTTGAAGTCCAACTTTACCTTAATTTTGAATTCCAACTCTACCAAAAAAAAAAAAATGGCGTCAAGCTTTTGAACTTTAATATTCTCCATGCCTTGGTTTCTTCATCTATAAATGGAGGAAACAGGCCAGGTGTGGGGCCACACGCCTTTAATCCAAGCACTTGGGAGACAAAAAACAGGCAGACGTCCGTGAGTTCAAGGCCAACCTGGTGTACATATCAAGTTCTAAGCTAGCTAAGGCTACGTAGTGAGAGTCTGTTAAAAGAGGGCAGTGGTAAAGAGCTGGGTATAGCTTAGTAGGTTGCTCTTAGGTTTAAATAGTGAAAAGTGTTCAGCCACTTACATAAGTGGTAGCCCTCACTCACTGCCTCAGACACATCGCCCAGTCACCCTGCAACTCCTGCTGGTCTGAATGGCCTGTGTGGAGAAGCACACAGGTGCACTACCCTGGAGTTGTCTTGCCATTCTTCTATCTCTTCAGAGGAGGTGAAGACCCCAAGTCCCACAGGTCAAAACATGTGCGTGCTGTGTAAGACACCAAGGAGGGGCGTCTTCAGACATCAGAACTGGCCGGAAACTGGACTGGGAGCACCTAAGGAGGCCTAGGGCACCCAATCGGTCTGGCTCCTTAATTGAGGCCCTGCAAGACTTCTCAGTCAGCCTGTGTCTCCTAATCATGTTCACACCAGACACCAACCTGGCTGGGCACAGCAACCCTTCAGAGCAGGATGCTGCCTACTGACCTCATTAGGGGTCATCTGTGATTGGAGGTTCAGCCCAAGAATAAGCAAGGCTTCCTGTTCTGCCTACTCTTTTGATGGTCAGGAACAATCAACAAGCCCCCGTTAGCATGCATCTTCGATGGAGTCCCAAAGAAAGTAGATATGGCAGTGTACTAAATTGCAGATACTCAGGAGGCTGAGACAGGCAGATCATGAGTTCCAAGCCATCTGAGGCCATTTAATAGTTCTCTGCTTCAGAAGAAACAAAAACCGGGAACTGGGACATAGCACAGTGGCAGAGAACTCACCTAGAGTGGTAAGGTTCTGGGCTTGACCCCCTAGTTAAAATAAATCCAAGGAGGAGGGCCCTACCCCATGCATTCCACAACTAGACATTTCTGATACATCTCCTGTTGCTAGGTACTGAACCATTGGGTCCAACTCACCACACCTTATATAACAACATTACTAGCATAACTAGCAAACTCCTCACAGGTGAAAAAAAAAAACAAGCTAAATGTTATTAAGGAATTTGTCCCAAATTACTTCTTGGAGGTGGTAGATCCAGAAAGTAAACAAATTTCTCTAATTTCAGACTTAATTCCTAACAACTTCTGGTCATATTCTCTGCCCTCACCAAGCAAGTCTGAGCACCCTACAGGCCAGGCAGATAACAGGCGAGGAAAGCCTGTGTTTCTGCCTTAGGGAAACTTGGCTTCTACTTGGTGGCAGGAAAAGAAATCTCTTGCCACCATGAAGCTGAGGAGTTTTCTTGGAGATGCATCTTAAGATAAGAAGATCTGAAAGAGGGCCTGGTGTCAAGAGCCCTTCCCTCCAGGTCTTCCCTATCTTCCCCTCCACCAGAATCCCAGAGAGGACCCCGTCTGATGACTTTTCCCTGGAAGACAGGATGTGCTAAGGATGGTCTGTTCTGATGACAGAGACAGCACAGTTTAACATTGATTTGACCTTGATGGTTACCCACAATGTCCCCGTCCAGAGGAAATACAATCTGTCACCTCCAGCAGGAGTCGATATGAAGTAGGTTTAGAATCATCAGGTTTCTCCCTGTGAACCACTCTGTCCAAGAAAAGCACTTTCAAAGGACAGTTGACAAAAAGACTATTTTTTATTTTCCTTTTGTCAGAAAGCCAGACATCGTCAAATTGGTTTTCTTTTTTTTGTTAGCCCCATTATTGCAGAAATAGTGGGGAGCTAGTTTTATAACTAATTCCCGAAATAAGGATGCCTATCGAATAAATAAACAGAACATTCCAGATACACACAAGTGTGTGTGCACCACAAGTGTGTGTGCACTGCTGTAGGATTGGGTCTCATCTCAGAACATCTGGTCCCCTCATACCCCCTTGTTCAGCCTTTATAGACAAATACCTAGACCACAGGGGACACAGGGACCTGAGCATTGCCTCCAATTTCAGCTTGAAAAGCAGCAGTCCATATTGGAGAGATTATCATGTCAATGACCCTCGAATCAACTGAGAGTCTAAAATAGAGTCATGTGATCAGAACATATTTACTAAGTATGAGGTAAGATACTGAGGATGTAAAACTGCTGGCCCCTTCCCTTATACAGGATATGGAATGACAGACACAAGTCATCATGTAAGCATGAATGAACTGCCAAAAATATAAATAAATAAATAAATAAATAAATAAATTACCAAAGATGGGACCCCTCTAGGGGTCAAATGACAACCCTCACAGGGGTCGAATATCAGATATCCTTCATATCAACATTTACATTATGATTCCTAACAGTAGCAAAAAAAATTACAGTTGTGAAATAGTAACGAAAGCAATTTTATGATGGGGGGATTCACCACAACATGAGGAACTGTATTAAAGGGTCACAGCATGAACCACTCACTGGATTAAGCAAAGAACTAGGTTCAGAACTGAGTCTTAGAAAACTTCACCTCTGAGCTACTGTTGGTATCCCCATTAACAAAATATCCCAGTCCAAAATATTCCATCCCTTGGTGCTGTGGTTCCCAGCTCTGCCATTGCCTTGTATACATCTGAGTCTCATATATCCTTTGTTAGTATTCGATCTCTCCCCATTCGTCACCTTCCTACCCACTCGTAATCCTTGTTCAACATATCCACCGCTTCCAGTCCACACCTTGCTTCACCTGCTCTAACCTGAAGAGACTCTCAGTGCCTGCTGGTTGTCTTATAAGGACTCCTGAGCCTAGGTGCTCTTGGCACCAACCACAGGATTAAGGAGATACTGGTGCCCTGGCCTCGCCAGGAGATGCTGAGGAAACGGATCTGGGTGGCCTACATGTTGGGAATTTCTCCAAGCTCCCTTGTAGGTACCTGGGCAACAGGGTTCATAATCACACGTTTACAGTGAGGAAAATGGAGGCACCAAAATTGGCCACAGGCTTCTCTGACTTTGTACAGAACTCTGTGACTGAAAGGACCTCTCCAGCATGACCATTAGCATCTCCAGTTGGAGCAGAATCTTCCCAGAAAGACATTCATGTTCCAAAATCTTAGGAGAAGGACATCTCTTGCCTCAGAACAGTAGATCTGTGAGGGGTTGAGAGTCAAGCCGTGGCATCAAGCAACCTCAGCCTCATCTTGGGTTTGGGCCATCGCTGAAACTCCCTTCTTTGTGCCGTGTAGTGTGGAACAGTCACAGGAGGTACTTGCTGCAGTCTCCACACACAATACCTCCTGCTCATAGGAAGCCATCAATACATTGTTACAAGTAGAAGGGTTTTTTTTAAAAAAAAAAAAGATTTATTTATTTTTAGTTTGTGTGTATGGACTTTTGTGAACCGCATGTACGCAGTGCCCACAGAGGCCAGCAGAGGGCGTCAGATTACCTGGAATGGGAATTGCAGATGGTTGTTAGCCACCACGTGGGTGCTGGAAGCCGAACCCTGATCTGCAAGAGCAACGGGTGTTCTTAACTGTTGAACTATCTCTGAAACCCACAAATAGAATTTCTATCAGCATCAAGGTTCCCACTACCTGCTATGGACTCCCTTTTCTTCCATTCTTCCTTTCTTCTCTGGACACTCCTTGTTCCCCCAAAACGTTGAGTAAGAAGCAAACACGTAGACATGCTCAATGGTAAAAGTGACAATAGGGTCAGCAATATGGTTCAACGGGGAAAGGTGCTTGCTGCCAAGCCTGACAAGCTGAACTGCCTGGAGTTTGATCTCACACGGGAGAGAGAGAATCAACTTCTTCAAACTGTCTGGCCTCTACATATATGCTGTGACATAGACACACAGAAAATAATATATATTTTAAGAGGGGAGAAAAAGGTAATAATAATGGTACCCATATGTCACAGTCTTTGCTAACATTTAGATCCTGGTACAGAATCTCACACCAAAAGCAGCAGGTAGTAGTCAGGCCATCCTGCCCATGAAGTGATGCAATTTTAGGAAACAGAGACACCCAAAATGCCACGAGAGGCAGTGGTAACTGCAGATGTTTGAGATGGACTTTTTTTTCTCCCCTTTGTTGACTTACCAGTTCACTTGTGCACTCAGATTATGTGACAATCGAAGTCCTGGCTCACATCACAGGAGAAAATTGTATCATGCCCTGCAGCCCCCCAAGATCCACAGGGATAACTGTTTTACTTTGCATACGTAGTATCCCAACTTCCCAAATGGTGACATCATTTTGGAAAGTTCTAGAAACTTTGTAAAGTGGGACCCTGCTGAAGAAAGCAAATCACTAGGGGACGGCGCTCAGGGTCCGTGGCCACTTCCAGTCTTCCTTCCTGCTTCCTGGTTGACCAAGTAGTGAAGCGCTCTCCTCAGCCACACACTCCTGCCGCCCTGAAGTCCTTCTCAAGTGCGCATAGCCAGGCAACCAAGGACGACATTCTCTGAAACCGTGAACTAAAATGAATTGTTCCTCCCCTAAGTTGAGAAAAGTAACAAACACAAGTGCCCAAAATATGCTTTAGGAGTTATACGAGGCAACCTCTAAGAATCCCAACCAACCCCAGCCAGAGAACCCTCATGCTCATTTACCATAACCAGAAAAAAAAAATCACCATTTTCACAGATAAAAAACATTCCAGTTAGTTAGAAGCAACCTCTCCCCCACCCCCTCCTCTCAGAATGCAGAAAAGACCCCATGGCCTTTCCAATTCAGAGCTTACTCCACTATAGCAAACCACCATTTCTACAGCCACAGGGGTGCTTCCTCTGCCTGGTGGGCCACTATTAGGGCACAAAGCGGAGGTTCAAACCCCACAGACCAAGAGGTCTCAAAGCCCTGTGTGCGCCCCATTCCTGGGTCATCCTTATCGACCCCACTAGCTGCAGTGTCTCTGAGAGCATGCTCGCCCCGAGAGCCGGGTCACCCCGAGCTGCCTGTTTATTTTCCTTCCTGGACACATTGGTGACTTGATGTTTGAAAAGCTCCAACTTGGCTGGAATAAGAGCACACAAGAGAATGGACAGTCACCTCGAGGAGGCCTGCTGGTGATTTGGAATGTCCCTTTAGAAGGCTTTTTAATAAACTTTGTTTGTATCTGCCTTGATGAAGAACACATTTGCCTGGGACCGTGCAGAGATGTTTGGCTTCGAGGCTTCCCTTTCTTGGCCTTAGAAGTTCTTGGTGGCAGTGGCTGCCTGCAGGCCCTTGGGACTCCCCTGTGGAGCAGTGACCTGCCCACAGCTTGTTCCAGTAACTTTAGTCCCAATACACTCCTGGACCCGATGTCTCTGATAAACTCCAGAGACCAAAAAAAAAAAAAAAACACAGGGTGAGACAGTTAGAGAGCTCGACAGGAAAAGGCGGCCCATTACCTTTTTATGAAGCTTCCAGACTTAGGCTGGGATTTGTTTTTTCTCAATTCATCCAGCAATGTATTTGACTCCTGTTTCTCCCAGCCCTCCCTTGTCCAGACTCAAACAACTCTGGACATTAATTTTAGTATCTTATATACATATTATACATATGCAAGGCAGTTCCTGGCCACAGACTCTCGTTGTAAGACAGAAGATGAGAACTGGACTGAGCATACCTGTAAGTTAGTAGGCTGGAGTAGGACTGTGAGTCTGAGGAGAGAGAGAGAGAGAGAGAGAGAGAGAGGTAACTGGCTGTCTTTTCAGACTCTCCACTTGAAATAGTTGCCCCTCGGGGTTTGCTGCTGTTCATCATATCCTATTTGAAAAATTAATAATACTAAAAATCGGCACTCAGCCGCCACCCCACCCCACCCCACCCCACCCCCGGCGCTCACAGTTCAGAGAACGGTACTAGTGACCAACTGTACTCTGGCGAGAGGGTGGCAATCCCCCTCTGCTGACTCATTCCCATCTGGCTCTGGGGTGCCCAGGGCAGAACATAGTGTAAGTAAAACAGTTCAGCTGGCTGTGTCTGCAGTCAGGGAAGGGCAGAGGCAGCCAGGCACGACTCCAGGTCCTTTATTCACGGTGACATCCATTTGGTCCAAATGTACTGTCTACCTCATCTGACATATTTGATATAAATAATTGCACCTGTGGAAGGGTGACAGGAGGGGCAGCATGGGCAAGAAGCACGAGTCCTTGGTCTTGTTCACTAAGACCGAAATGTGAACCTGGCTGAGGTCAGGAAAGTTCCAGAAAGGCGTGGTCTACCCCACTACACTCTGCACTCAGGCCTGCGGGCTTGCATTTCACATTCGGGCTGTGTGAATGAGGGGGAAATGACCTAACCTCTCTTTGCCTCAGCTTTCCCATCTATAAAATGGGATTCTTTGTTAAGGATGATTCTTGCCTTTATGGTTGCAATAATATGTGATGTATCCATGCCACTGAAGAGACTCTAAAAACACCAGTTGTGTTCGGAGGAAAGAGGAGGGGTTGGGATGCAGGAGAGGTATGGTCACTGTTCTCAGGCATATAAGGGTGACACACTTGGAAAAGATAAAGGGAGCTATTGGTAGACAGTGATCATCACTTTTGTCTTGAGACAGGGTCTTACTATGTAGCTCAGGCTTGTGTCAAACTCATGATCCTCTCGCCTCAGCCTCCTGAGTCCTGGTGTCTGGGTGCCACTACATCTGACGGCCTTTGTCCTCTAAATCCTGGCTACCTAGGGGTGTGGTTAATAGATTGTTTCCTTTAATTCTGAGAGAGAAAGAGAGTAAAGCATTTTGGTCAAAGGATCCATAATCATTTCTTTTGACTCAGAAGTGACAAGAGGAGAGAACGCTGGGTGTGTGAACCCTCCGTGGTCATTTGTGGGTTATGAAATTCGAGAGAGTACTTCCTGCCATGCTGGTAGACATGAGCCTTGCTTCAGGCTCCACAGGAGCCCCTCCCAGGCTGTAGCCCACAGAGCCTCCTTCCTAATGCCATCCTGGAGGAGCGGCCAGATATGTGGTATGAAAACACAGCCGCGGCCCATTCCATAACATCACGTGTCCAAATAAATGAAGCTGTTGACTCAAGATGATTAGATGAGGGGCCTTTCCTAAAAAGCAATCCTTGTGAGGCTAAGAAAAACAGGATTCCTGGTGGAATTAGGCCTTTAATCCCCTGCTTCCACAGCCACAGCCTGGAGGATGGGGGGGGCGGGGGGAGAAGGGTCCAGAGATGCTGTCAAAAGCGGGGCCAGAGACTGCATTCCTTTCTTGCTGCCTGCCTCCAGGCTGGTGAATCTTACTGGACAGAAGGACTCTGATCTCTGGACTTCAGGGAGGCCAGGAACCTTGAGCTGCAGCCAGGGTTGGTGAAGGAACCCCCTACCCTCTCATCACCCACAGGGAACTTTTATTTGGAACCCAGAAGGTGCAAGCTGTAGCCACTTCACTTCACACTCCCAGGGAAAACTGACTGATGCCTGAGCTGAGCTGGATTTATATAGTACTGTGTGCACCGCGGCTCCATATACCTAACAAGGCGTGCAAAAGAAAGACCAGAAAAGGCAGAAAGAGGCATACAGTACGGCCCCTTCAGAGTGGCTAGCCATCTGTGAATCACAATGCCGTACGCACAGCTCTCATTTCAGTTACAATGACCTGCACCCACAGCTCTTTCCCAGACAACTAGGAGCAAGGACCTGGCTCTAGTCACATGTATACACCGGCGATAGTGCTGACCTAATGCCTGCCCCAGCTTCACAGGTGTTAAAGATAAAGCAAGTGAGCAAAAGCACGCTGGGCTCTGGAGGGAGACCTGTTCAGTGGGTTCCTCCTCGGGGCACACTGCCCAGACTCTCTGAGTTTCCAGCTGCCTCAAGAGTTAGCTTGTGCTTGCTTCATGTGGATGCTACGAAGACTGAATCGGGAAGTGCATGTGAAGAGCTGGACCCCTTGTGTTTGACCCCCACACCGTTGCCTACTTGACCCCATCATCGCCCATGATGCCTGTGGAGCTAGCCAAGAGTTGGGAGGGTTCCCCTCGAGCCTCGGAAACATCGACTACAGAGGGGAGACAGACTGTGGGAAGAGGTGCCAGGTCTTTCGACTAAAACTAAATGCAACTGTGGTGGTAAAGGAAGACATCCGGGGGCACTGAAACTCCAGTGGATGGAAGGGATAGGCAGAATCTAGGAAAGGAAGGTAGAAGGAGACCGGAAGCAGGGGCAGCTAAAGCAAGGTGGGAGCCAGAAAAGGACTCCATGATAACAGGATAAAGCAAGTAACCACAGCAAGGCTGAAGACAAGGCCAGCGGGAGAAGACTATATCATGGTGGGGAACACAGGCAGGACAGCTGCAGGGCCGTCAAGAGGACCACGCAGGGTCCCCAGTGCTAACTCCTCCCTCTTAGACCCCACACTCCATCAATTTGGTCCAGCCCCTTGCTTGTGTCTACAGTTCCTAAGACCTCCAGGACCAGCTAAAGTCTCCCTCTCTTTTGCTCCCATACATACCCACCAACCAACTAACTTTCTCCTCAAAAAAAACCCTCTCAGTGAGAAAATGGCTTTAGGGCCAGAGAGGACTTAAGCAAGCCACTAACTCTAACACACCTAGATACGACTATTGGCACCCGTGTAAGATGGGAAACTCCCTGCTTCCATGACTGTGATGAGGATGGTGTAAGATGAAGTATCTGGGTGCCTGATACCCTGCTTTCAGTGAAGTCAAAGCCACGGTTCACAGAAGAGCCTTCCGTGCATCCTATGACATCCTATGCCTTCCTTCCTCCTTACACTCACAGGGATAGATGCTCCATTGGGATAACCTCTGGCTTAACCAAAGCCCGCACGGAGACAGACCCTCCTACCTGACATCACACAGCTTGGTAGCATTCCCAGCACAGGTTGCACAGACATGCAATGAAGGCATGTCTGGCCGTTCACTCTTGAGGACAGAGAGCATACCTCTTTAACCTGCACCCGCTTTGCATATGAGGTAAGCTAGGCACTCTGCCAGAAGCCAGTGCTCAAATACCTTCAAGGTCCCAACAGGTAATACAAATGAGGCAGAGATGCCTGCTCATACAACAGAGGACAGTGGTAGAGCCTGAGGCAAACTGTAGAGCCAAGCTGTGCATTACTTGGTTTGTTGAGTGACAAAGGGAAGAGGCTTTGCAGAGACAGAAGTCCCGGATCACTCTCTCAACAGGTCACCACACACAACTGGCTCCCCTTTCTGTGCAGAGGCCATTGAGCCCATCCAGCCTGGCCAGCGCCTGCTGAAGATCAAACACATCAGCTCTTCTGAGAGCACTTTGAAAGCCTGAGGCTCCACAGAGACCTTGGGGACTGTGTTCAGAAGTTCTGACGTTTTCCCAAACCAGTCCCCAAATCTCAGATGATCATGAACAGGTGTACAGTGAGGGGGGCTTAAAAGGCCCCTGCTGCCCTGCTGGGAGCTGCCTCCTATCTCCTTAGGATCTCCCACGGCCCTGGCTCTGCAAAGAGATGGTAATTGGGTCCCTCTGGAAAACAGCAGAAGCGGCTTAGGGCAGCTGGAGGCGGCAGAAACCCTATCCCCTCCAAAGCCCTGACAGTCTCACATCAGCGAGCCTGTGCCTGCAGCCTCCTAAGACCACCTGGCCTCCCGGCCCTCCCTGTTCCCATGGCTCCCTACAGCCTCCCCACACACAGTGGCTGGCAGAGGCCAGCGGTTGGAGATGCCATCTTCCCTCCAAGGTCCTGGTGGCAGCTGCCAAATGGCACAATGACCTCTTCAAACCAAAGGTTCAGCGGTCACCATCACCTTCTAGGGTAGAGGGACACTGAGCCCCCACCTGTGGTCCAATCTGACCTCAGACAGTGAAGCCAGGTGTCCTGGTCACCAGGACCACAAGCTGCAAGTGATCAAATGTGTTCACTGGCTTCACATCAAAGATAATGTGATTGTTGTCAAGGCTCCCACACCTGCTCCTCTCGGAAAACTTTCCAGGATCTCCCAGCAACTCCAGGAGATGGCGTTATTTATTCCTGCTTTTTAAATGGGAAAACTGAAGTATAGAGAGGCCAAGTGACAGAAACAGAACCCGCTCCTGGTCTACTGTAAGCTACAGGCCTGTGCTAGCAAAATGCCTCATGTGCTAGAACTTATGTTTAAAAAAAATTTTTTTTCGTCTAATTTATTTTTTTAAAGCTAGGCGTGGTGACAAGTGCTGCAGAGACAGAGACAGAATTTCTGGGACTCGCTGACCAGCTAGCCCAACCTACTTACAAGCTCTAGATCAGTATGAGACCCTGTCTCAAAAAGGGACGGCAGATGGTGGCAAGATGCCTCAGCAGGTAAAGACATTGTACAAGCCTGGCAACCCCCAAAACCCTCAGAAAGGGAAGAGAAGCAGCACACAGGATTGTCCTCTGACACCCATGTGTGCACCAAGGCACATGTGACAACACACTAATAATCGTAATCATAATAGTAACAATAGTAACATAATAACTGGATGGTCCTAGCTAACAGCATTCAATGTTTGTCTCTGACCTTTGCATGCACATACACACACACACACACACACACACGCACACGCACACACACACACACACCTGCACACACACGCACACATATACACACACATCTGCACATAAAAACAGTCAGAGAAATGTGACAAATAAATGGTTGTCAGTGCTATAAGAGAGTCATGTCAGGAGCCATGTCATGCCTGATACTGGTTCAGAAAAGCCTTCTGGGGAAGTGTCCATTAAGCTGGGTCCTAAGACCCTGCCAGTAAGAGTCAGGGAGCAGCCTCAGGACCTAGGGTTCAGATGGTCCTCATTGGGACTATATATGACTCCTAATCATTAATATCCATCCTGTCTCTCCTGATCATTTGTTTATCTTTTTAAATAAATGCATTCTGTGTGCCTCCTTTATCCCACTCAATAAAACTATAGTGTGGCTGTTACATCTCTCCCCTTAGCCCAATGTCTAAACCAATAAAAATGTTCATATCAGCTTTATGATAATATGCACTCCAAAACTGAGCAAAACTAAGGTGTTCAACAACAAGACAGTGGATAAACAAGATGCATTGAAGCCGAACGCTGGAATACTACTTAATAATAAAAACAACCACTGATACACACACACACACACACACACGCACGCACGCACGCACGCACGCACGCACGCACGCACGCACGCAGGCAGGCACACGCACACCATGGATTAGTCATTATTATCCAAACCTGTGCTGAAGGCTAGAAACTTTGCCTGAGAGGGTGCAGCTGCTGAGGACCCACTTCTGTGATTTTTCTGTTCCAAGAAAAGCTAATCCATGGGAGGACATCAAGAGTGATTCTCTTCTGGAAGAGACAGAGACGCTACAAAGTAGCACCATTTGCACTCCACACATTGACGGGGACGTACGCTTCATTCCTATATGCCTTAATCTCAACTCACAGAACGACAGAACTAAGAGGGATCCATCTGTGCCCAGAGAACCACAAAACAGATCCTTAACTCCAGTCAACAATATCCATGTTCAACTATTCAGGGGTACAAGGTCTGAAGTTTATAGTGCAATGGATTTTGGAAAGTAGAGGGGTTGGGTTGAGGTTTCGTGGGCAAAGGTACTCACTGACAAGCCTGCTAAGTGGAGTTTGGATCCACAGAAGCCAGGTGAGAAGGAGAGGTTGTGGGGAGCTTCTGTAATCTCAGCTCTCCTGCGTTGAAACAGGGCGGAAACAGGAGATGGAGTCTGATGCTCACAGGCAGCTACCCCAGAGTACTCAGAGCATGAGGTGGGACAAGAGAGGCCTGACTACACACACTCGGGGGCAGGGAGTGAGGGGTCCATAGACTAGCAGAAGGCTAGGCAAGGGAATGTATCTATGACAAAGCAAATTTAGCAAAATGAAAATGATGATTAGAGATTTGATGTGTGTTTGACGTGTGATGGATTATGTTGGGAGACTTCCATGATGAAAATCTGGACCTATCACTATTAAAGGACTCCTTACATGCTACATTCAGGGGAGTCAGGAAAGCCTGGGTCCAAATCCTGACCAGGCCATTTCCTCCTTGTGTGCTCTGGGACAAGATTTATACTTGTGAATATTTGGTATATGGATGCATGGGAGGAAGGTGACAAAAGTCACCTCTGTCCAGAGAGCTTGTGGGGATGAGGGGACAGCACACAAAATGGGTTTGCAAGAGTTCAGTGTGACCTGAAACTATAAAACAGATAATCTTTCATGGTAGGCTCACAGATCATCTAAACTTCTCTCTCTCTCTCTCTCTCGTGTGTGTGTGTGTGTGTACATGTGTAGATGTATGAGTGTATGTGCATGCGAATGGACAAGTGTATTTCCCTGTGCATGAACACATGGAAGCCAGAAGTGGATGCCAGGTGTCTTCCTCCTATCACTCTTTTCTTCGTTTATTTGTTTGTTGTTGTTGTTTGCTGTCTCAGGTAGGCTGTTCGACCTACATGCCTGCTGGGATCCACCTACCTCCACACCCTGACTCCAGCGTTGGGGCTATAGAACCCAGCTTTTACACTCACACTAAGGATCTTAACTCTCATGATTGTGTAGAGGCACTTTTCCCACTGGGACATCTCCTTAGCTCAAAAAACCTAAGACTTAGGATGTTCAATAACACAGTAGGATAACATTTCTCAAAAGAATGTCTCAAAATATCTAGTAGTCAGGACTTGGGCTGTGCCCAATCCAAGTGAATGGTAAATGTCTAATGTGATCAATGTGCCAGCTAGTTACCCTGACACCTTGTATTAATGTACTACAGTGTCGTGGTGTCCCCATAAATGTGCCTGATCACTACATGTCAACTAAAATAAAATACATTTGAGAAGCTACAAGAATAGCATGCATGGTGCCATGGATTCAATCTCCACCATTAAAGTAATTAATTTACTTACTTTAAAAATAAAACAACAGGACTTTGGCTAAGAGGTGAGGAGTAGTTCTGTGGGTAAGAGCATATTCCACTCTTGCAGAGACCAGGGTTCTGGGGTTCTGTTTGTTTGTTTTTCTTTCTTTCTTTCTGTTCTGTTTGTTCCTTTACATTTTTATTTTTGTTTTTCAAGACACAGTTTCTTTTCTCTGTGTAGCCCTGGCTGTTTTGAAACTCACTCTGTAGACCAGGCTGGCCTTGAACTCAAAGATCCGCCTGCCTCTGCCTCCAGACAGCTGGGATTAAAGGCGTCTGCCACCACCCAGTTTTAGAGTTCTGGTTTCAACTCTGTCCACATAGGGCAGTTCACAGCCACCTGTAATTCCAACTCCAGGGAATCTGACGCCCTCTTCTGGCCTCCATAGGCACTGCATTCACATCCACAAAAAAAAAATTACACATACAGAGATAGATAGATAGATAGACAGACAGACAGACAGACAGACAGACAGACAGACAGACAGACATATGGTTTTATTATTTAGAAATAAAACCTTAAAATATAACTACTTTAGGGTATTTATGTGGCAAAGCACTTCCCTGCTAATTGCAAGGCCCCTGGATCCAATAACTCAGGACTTTTGGAGACCTGCACCCTTTGTAGAAAAGAGGGGTTAAAAATCACCACCCACCCACCCCACCCTCTCATCCAATCAGAGATGTCGCTCAGAAACTTGTCTTTTCCAGGTCTCCCAGGAGAAATCAAGGCGCTAAGGTTCAGGCGAGGGCTGTGGAGTCGGACTCACTGCATTCTGTGCCTTGATCCGACCCCAAAATATCAGCAAATAAACAGAAAAGACACCTCACGAACCCAGAATAAACTTTCTCAGTGAAGCTAAACTCTACAATACAGGCAACATTCTTTCAGATGAAGAGATCAGCAATGAGAGGCTAAAGAGGCGACTCAGTGGTTAAGAACACTTGCTGCTCTCTGGGGACCTGGGTTCCATTCCCAGCTCCCATATGGTGGCACACAACTGTTTGTAACCCAGTCCCAAGGGATCTAACGCCTTCTTCTGGCCTCTGTGGGCACAGTGCACACACATGGTGCACAGTCATACGTGCAGACAAAACAACCATACACACAAATAAATAACAAATGCCTGGGATTTTCTTAAAGAACCAAATAAAGCTTCGGAGAATTAAAAATACATGGTCATGCTCACTTTGGCAGAACATAGACTAAAACTGAGAAGACACAGAGAACACCGACAAAACCCCCGAGCATCCCATACTTCTCTCTTTGAGGTGGAAATCAGTGAATATTTACAGATCTCTTGCTCAGATTCCATGCTTTATGCTTCTATCTGCCTAATTCATTTCTTTTAAATGTGAAATTAAAACCTGTGTGGGATCACTCACACAGAGTGGGATGTCATCAATCAATCAGCTCGATGTGGTGGCGGATGCCTATAATCCTAGAACTCAGAAAGCTGAGGCAGGAGGATCACAAGTTTTAAGATCAGCCAGGACTATACAGCAGAACCCCGTTTCAAGAAAAATCATCAATATTAAAGTTTGTGAAAGCAGGTAAATTCATAGGTCAAATGAACCTGAAGAGAGAATTTGCAATGTAGAAAAATCACCACAGTAATTATCCACAGGATTGGACTGCCAGGTTGAAACAATAGAGAGAGAGCAGAGATTCAGTAAATCAGGAATAAGAAAACATGAGAATTGGAAAGAGGTCATCATAAAAGATCCAGTCATTGTGAGTTTCAGTAGCAATGAAAAGGACGAATTCTCATAAGGACAAAGCATTTCATGCCTCTAAGCAAATTAAATGCAAACAACCTCATGCCTGAACACATTGTAGCAAACATCAAAAAAAAAAAAATTCCTAAAAGTGTCAGAGAAGAAACATGTCTCCTATAAAGGAATGATTAGGCTTCATGACGCCAACCACAGATGCCAGATGCCAGAAAATAATGCAATATCATGTGTATCTTCTACATGCTGGGGAGAAATAACTGTTCTTCCTGTGTTCTATGTTCAGCTATATTATCCTCTGAGTTTGCGGTCAAAACGTTATGACTCACAGACATTAGTGGACGTACACATTAGTGGAGGTGCACAGAGATTCCAGGCATGAGTTAACTCTTAATGAAGCGGTGACTGTAAAAATGTGCATAGACCAGTTGCGCGGGCGCACGGCCGGACAAACGCTCTCCTTTGCTCACTCCATTGTGTGTACCTCATCTGAGACATTATTCTGCATGTGTTTGGGACATGCTGCTCACAATCACTTCTGCTCACATGATGTGTACATGGCTGTCACATCATGTTGACTTCTTCAGTTCTGGAATGTTTCACTATTTCTGGTCTAATGAGAATAACCCTTCCTCGTTTAAGCACAATCCCACACTTCATCTTTTTTTTTTAACCATCTTTTGTTGGTGAGGGAGGGGGAAATCCTAGTTCTATATGCTACTTAGAAATTCCACTGAGTAATATTTTATTTAACTGGGGGGGGGGAATTATTTGCACTCCTTTGACGGCGCCTCAAGAAAGATTGGCACTGGAAAGATGGTTCAGCAGGTACAAGTTCCTGCAGCTAAGCCTGACGGCAATGTGAGTTATACTCCCAGGACCCACATGGTGGAAAGGAGAGAACAACTCCCAAAGGTTACCCTCTGACCTCCACACATGCACATACATACATACACATACATCATATCTGCATACATACAAGTACACATATACACACACATACACGTGAGCACAAAATAAATATGTGTTGTCTTTTCAAAAAGAACAATTCTTATCTGCCAAATTCTGGGGGAGATTCTTACATGGTGACTTGTGTGGCTGAAGGTTAAGGGTCCAGCAACACAAACAAAGTCCGGGAAGCCACACAGCATGACTTCCACTGCAACAAATATCTCCAGGCAGTCACAAACCCACTGAGATTCAAGGAAGAGAAAAAAGATCCTACCTTAAGAAGACCACACAGAATTTGGAAGTCACCTTTTGAAAAACGATCACCTGTATTTTTAGCATGGTTGAAATCAGACACGTTCCACGACAGGAGCTAAAGTGTAAGATCTGTGATTGATGTGCACACACTGTGTTCTGCTCACCTTCCATAGTCTATCTTGATGCCACAGAAAAGGAGTGTGTACTGAAACTGTTGTAAACATCGAAGATCCAACAGCTAGTGAGTGGTCACATTCAGAACAAAATGCATCTCTCTGTAACCCTGACTGGCCTTAAACCCCTGCTCTTCATGTATGATGCCTCTGACGTGCTGGGGTTATAGGTTTGTGCCATCACACCATACCTTTTACCTTTTTTCCATCAAACAGGATTAAATGACTTCAGTCCCATGCATTGAAGCAGCCTATGAAGAATACAAGTTTAGACCCAGCCATCAAGAGAGGGAGGTGGCATCCAGGAGCAAGGGCTTCCTGTGTAAACAGGAAGTGCATGGGAAACAGCACTGTGGCGCTGGGACAATGGGCAGCGAGCAGGCAGGGCCTCCAGTCTCCGGTGGGTGATCAGGACTGTAAGAGACCAGGCAGGAACAGCTGGGGCCCGGTGCTCTGCTGCCTGGCCTGGAGAGGAACTGGACTGCTTCTGGCTTTCCCAGGAGGAAGTTCCCCACTGCTTCTAGGGAAGCCCTTCCCATCCCGGGCCTCCCTATGCCTTGGGCAAGCTTTCTTCTTCAGGAGCCTGTTGTCTTTGGGGCTAATCTGGGAGAGGAGCCTCTTGTGAAGTCCCTGTGACCTGGAAGTGGGGGGATGGGGACAAGGCAGGCCAGGCCCAAGATGTCAATCCAGAAGTCAGCCCCTGCTGAATATACACCAACCCAATGGAAAAAGAATAAGGAGGAAGGGGGGAGGTAAAGAGAGAGGGAGAGAGAGAGAACATGCAAGAAGGCCCAACTGCAGTCCTGACCCAATTGTGGAAGAGCTTTGTGATCAAGACAAGACGCGTATCTTCCCAAGTCATAATTTCCTCATTTGGAAAATCAGGAAAATCATGTCTTTATGAAAAGCCTTGCTGAAAGACAAAACAAGCTAACGTAGGTAAAGCGACAGGCACCAGGAGTTGTATGAACAGTAACGTGAGTATAAAAACCGGAACTCTGAACCGTATCTAACAGGTGTTCTAGGTGGAGGGGTCTCCTGAGACTCAAGGGCAGGGGCATATGTTTGTGCACATAACTATGTGCATGTTCTCAGTGCATGCATGGGCATTCAAATGTGCAGCACGTACTGCAGGACTCACAGCACACTCAACTTGTTTCCGAGCTGATACGTACTTTGATGATCACCAGTGCCCAGAGTGCAACTTCACATAAACAGGTAGTGCAGAACAGCAGAAGTGTGTTTAGAAGCCAGAAGAGGACGGACAAAGGATCCTTGAAACCAGAATTAAAGACACTTGTAAGCTGCCAAGTGGGTGCTGGGGTCCTCTAGAAAAGCGGTCAGCGCTCTTAGCCACTGAGTCATCTCTCCGGCTGTAGCCCTCTCCCACTTTTGAACAGGCTCTCTGTACTTCTGGCTGGCCTCCTACTCTATGTAAACCAGGCTGACCTCAAATTCACAAGGATCCACCCGGCCCTATCTCTAAGTGCTGAGATTAAAGGAGTATACCACCGTGCCTGGCTCGTGAAATAATTTCTTATGTAACTGGAGTCAGCAACTCAAACAGCAATTTTAAAGACCAAATATTCTAACAAACACAACCCATGGACAGACCGATTTGATACTACACAATGAGGGTTGGCAATAAGAAAACATTTGTAAATTATTTTTATTTAGTGTGTATGGTTGCTTTGCCAGCATGCATGTAGCACACCATGTCTCTGTATGCCTGTTGCCAGCAGAGACCAGAAGAGAGAATCAGATCCTTTGAAAGTTAGACTGTTGTGAGTCACTTGTGGGTGACAGAAATCCAGCCCCGGTCCTCTGGAAGAGCAACAATGTTCTTAATCTCTGACCAATCCTGCCAGCCCCAGGAAAATGTTTGTGGGGTCTTTATTTTCCATAGTTAAATCATTGTGTTTCTTTTAAAAGCAGAAAACTTCCATTGTACAGTAAAAACACTTCATAACTCAGTGGTCTCCAATTTGAGTTCAGTGATTCCGGCTAGCGTACCTGTGTGCTCAGAACTGAGGTAGCTGTCGAGTCTCCCCATATGCTGCCGGCAAGCCCTGCCAGCAATACCTGGATTGGGCCTGATTTTTTAACTCTTTTTTGTTTTTGATTTTTAATCCTTGCCTCTGAAAAACTTTTTAATATTGCCATTTTTTCTCCTTTGCTTGACAGTCTCATACCATGACCAACAGTTGAAGAAGCCCAGTCCCATAACAAGTTAGAACCAGGCAGATCCATCTGTCTTTAAAGGCCATACACATGCCTCCGTGGGGACTTCAGCCGGTCCCCTGTGCCTGCCTGGACAGAATTGCCCTGGGCTTTCCTGACCTGGGGGCCTTACTGCACTCCTGTGCTAGATTCAGACTGCTGGCAGAAAGATGACACCCCCCGAAAGAAGCAGGGTGACTCTCTAAATTGAGGGAGCTTCCCACTCCAGGAACCCTGCTGCTGGCTGAGTGAGATGTCCCCAGTCATTGCTGCACAAGGAGGCTTGGCACACAGGGAGGCGGTGCCCTCATCCTCTGTCCTCCACCCAAGAGTCTGGGATGGTCTTCGAGCGCTCTTCCCCGTTTCCATTCTTCATGTGGCCGCCACTGCTTCCATGAGGACACTAATGAGAGCCACAAACACAGAGCCAGAGTCCCTCAGTTCCTACCTCTCACCTACCTATAATTAAAATGGGACTGGTTTGGACTAGAGAAATGGTTCATCTCTCTTGCACAGAACCCAGGTTTGATTCCCAGCACCTACACAGCAGCTCACAATTGTCTGTTGCTCAAGTCTGAAGAGATCTGAAGCCCTCTTCTGGCCTCCTCAGGAACCAAGCATGCACACTGCGCACAGATGTATCTGCAGGAAAAACATCCATACACATAAAAAAAATACATAGCTTTTTTTTTTTTATTTTCCAAGACAGCCTATCTCTCTTAGACCTGGCTGTCCTGGAGCTCACTCTGTAGACCAGGCTGACCTCAAACTCATAGAGATCCACCTACCTCTGCCTCCCAAGTACTGGGATTAAAGCATGGGACACCACTGCCTGACCATAACTGATTTTTTAAAATAGGACTGGTTCATATTAAAGAATCAATGACTAGTTGACTATCTAATTCCTCCCCAGACTAATAGGTCACAGAAAAGAAGAGACTCTAAATATGGGATTATAAGCATTTATTTAATAAGTGTTTTCTGCCAGACACTGTACACATCAAGTCCTTAAGAATATGAGAATGGGACTAGAGAGATGGTTCACCCACCAAGAGCACTGGATGTTTCTGCAGAGAACTCTGTTTTAGTTCCAGGTACCCTAAAGGTGGCTCACAACCAATCACAGGGACACAGGAGCTGCACATAATACATATACATGCAGGCAAAGCTCATACATATAAATGAACCTTATTAAAAATAAGATAATATAAGGACAAGTAAGAGGCCAGGTGTAACAGGAGTCTGTAATCTCAGCTACTGTAAACTGAGGCAGGAAGGTCACTGGAGTGCAAAAAATTCAAGCTAATGTAGACAGCACAGCACAGGAAAGCAGAAACAGGGGTGCAGAGATGGGAGAGGGCTAGCCAGCCCCACCCTCTGGGAGTCCACAGTCTAGTGGAAGGAGACGGGCAAATTAACAAGTAGATGGTGGTATAGGATAGCAACTTCTCCCATAGGAGTTAGCACAGGCAAGGTGCTCAGGAGCCCAAAGAGAGCCCAGCTGCTGCCATTCGAGAAGAGGTTCTGTGAGACTTCGTATCCGTGGGCCGGCCAGATGGCACAGCAGATAAAGGGGCTTGCCAGGGAAAGCTGGCAACCTGTTTGATTCCCAGAACCCACATAAGGGTGAAAGGAGAAAACCAACTCCACAAGGTTGTCATCTTACCTCCACACATGCTGTATGGCACTTGCGCGCGCGCGCGCGCGCACACACACACACACACACACACACACATAATAATTTTTTTTAAATTAATGAGCATATAGGAAGACTCTAAGAGCAACTCAACTTTGTTAGGTCCATGGAGGGCAGGCAGAAGAATGTACCCCTACTTCAAGAAGACAGGGAGAATACAGAATACCCAGATATGCAGAATACCCAGAACGTGGATATCCTGAGACAGCCAAGAGACCACACCCACTCATCCCCCTGACACACGGACACCTTGTTAAACCATACTGAACATGTAGGTATCATAGGCATAATAAGACCTTTGCTTACACCTCCCAGAGCACGTGGTACCTACTTCGGTCCCTGTCAGTGTGTGGTTGATAGTCTCCCTGGACTTGGACACTAGCACCTGCAAGAAAATGGGGGATAACTGAAAACCTTCTGTATTCTCCTCTTGAGATCCAGCTCTCTCCTGTGAGGCTGTCTCAGATTGCCCAGTCTCAAGTCCCCCCTTTTTTCATCTTCCCACCTGTGGTGCTAGAACATGGCTTGGAGAGCTATAGATAGTGGGGCCCTGTTACCTGGAGTTCTGCTGGGAAGAACTCCCTTATCCTCCCACGAGCAAAACGGCCATGCAGCACATGTCAGCAAGGGGACCAATAGTGAGATGGGAGGTCAGCGTGTTTGATGGTCATTCTTTCTCTTCCCCTTTCTTCTCCCGTGGAAGATTCTGCCCAACCTCTCAGAACTGGTGAGGTCAGCGGTCTCCCAAGTGGTTATTTGGAATCCCATTGTCATTGTGATAAATATAAGAAAAATTTCCACTCGCCTGCCTGTCCTTTACAACCCCAAATCGTGGTTATTGGTTTCCTTTCTTTTAAGTTTTTGCTTTGTGAAACAGTTTAGTTAATTCCTGAAGAATGATAGAATTAAATTACCACTGTTTTTTGCAACCCTCAATGAGTAATGTCCCTAGGCAATGATCATCAGTGACTGTCAAGATCGAAAAGAAAACTAATGCAGACACCAGTGTCATCTACCGCCCCCTCCAACTGTGGAACCGCACACTAGGAGGAAGTGTTCTTCATCTCTAAATTAACCGGAGTGAGTCTGGGGCCTGCTGTGTTGTTAGCCTTCCACCACGGGAAACTCAGGCATTCCAATGAACACCCTAGACAAATCATCTTTAAAGGAGACAGGGTTTACTTTCTGGTTTTGAAGGTTTCAGCGTGAAGTCTTCAGCCCTGTCGCTGTGGAGCGGCAGGGGTACAGTACAGCATGGCAGTACATCATGGCAGAGACGTGTGGTAGAGAAGGTCTCAACTTTCTGGAAAGCAGAAAAAGGAAGAGGCCATGTATGACATCCCCTCACAGGCACACTCCCTGGATCAGTTACTTATTTTCTGTTGCTACAATAAAATGTTAGGACCAAAAGCAACTTAAAGAAGACAGAGTTTATTTTTGCTTTCAGTTCACAGCCCCAGAGGGATAGAAACCATCAAAGCCCAGACCCCAGTGATGCACTTCCTCCAGTAGTAAGGCTCCGCCTCCTAAAGGTCCCATAACCTCCAGAGCAACGCCAATAACTGAGGACCAAGTGTTCGAATACAGGAACTTATAGAAGACATATCTCAGGCAGCCCACCCTACTGTGACCTAGCTTCTTCTACTAAGGCTGTGCCTACTAAAAGGTCCCTGCCTGTAGGGCTACAGGCTGAGCTTTTGGGGAAGATACTTCTGACCCAAACTACAGCATCGTCCAAGGTCCAGGAACAATGAAGGTTAGCGGAGGTACCACAGGGTCCTACCAGCATGATGCTATTGTGCTTGAACTACAGAGACACTGGTCACTAACTTTAACAAATATATTACAAGAAGAAAGAAGGGCTAGAGAAATAGTTCGGTTGGCGAAGTGTTTGCCATGCAAGAATGAGAACTTTAGTTTGACTACCACGATCTATAGTTTAAAAGTCAGGCACAGTGGAACACACCTGCAATCTCAGGTTGTGGTTGATCCAAGTAGTTTGTTGAGAGGCATTGGATCATTTCCTAGTCTTTACTGTTGCCCATAGCCCTGATTTGGGTTTTCTTATACATGACTGCCACTGCGCATTGGCTACAGTTTGCCAAGGGTGGGAGTGCTAGATCAAAGGTGACAGACATCAGTTACCACCAAGCAGAGTCTCAGCTGTGGTTGGATCCAAGTAGTGTCCTTCGAAGCAGACATAGCATGGTAGCACACAACAATAATCCCAGAATTCCAAAGGTTGAGGCAGGAAGATCAAGAGTTTAAGGATAGTCTCAGCGATGTAATGAGTCCCAGGTGCTGAGACCATGTCTCTAAACACAAGGTAAATAGTTCCTGAAGAACAACACCCAAGGGTGACCTCCAACCTACACACATACATAAAAATAAAAAAAATTTAAAAAAAAAAACTGGAGAAAGAGAGGAACACAGACAGGACATAGAAATGTTACTATAGAAGTATACTTACATTATGAATACTGATTACTGAGATTTTCCTGCCAGACTCTATACTCAATATTTACATATACTACCTTAATTTGTCTCCTTGGGAACCCCACAACCTGGATGCTACTACCATCACCATTTCCTTTTGCATTCGAGAGAACCAAGTCACAGAGAGGCTAAGAAACCATTCCAAAGTCACCCAGCACATACATCACAGAGCCAGGATGTCGGTGATATGGCTGAAACCCAAGCTCACACTTTCTCCCACTGCTCCGTCTTGCCTGCTCGCTCCAGCAAGATGGCGGCTCCGCCAGCAGCAGCTGAGACTCTGCTTGGTGGTAACTGATGTCTGTCACCTTTGACCCAGCACTCCCACTCTTGGCAAACTGCAGCCAATGCGCAGTGTCAGCCATGTATAAGAAAGCCCAAAGCAGGGCTATGGGCAACAGTAAAGACTAGGAAATGATCCAATGCCTCTCAACAGGAGCATGGATAAATAAACCACAGCGTGTTCATACAATGGAGTGGTGCCACACAGGGAGAACGAACAACGCTTGTCTTTGTGTATCTACCAGGAACTTTTTCACAAACATGTGGTCGAATTAAAAAAAGCAAGCGCGTGTCTTTTAGAATAGCAGATACCAGTTCTATAAAGCTCTGAAACCCAGACCTTGATTTATTGCCCAGGAGTGCATACACATGTTGCACATATGTTGTAACAGGTACAGGAATGTTAAACACCAGATTTGCCATGATGATCACTCCAGGAGAGAAACAGACAGAAAGGAACCAAAGGCAGATTCAGATGAGTCCTCAGCTGTAACATCTCTACCTTGAAAAGCAAAGATGTGGCGGGTGGGGCTGGCATCCCAATTCCAGCACTTGTGAAGCTGAGGCAGAGGCAGAAGACACATAAGTTTAAGGTCGGCCTGGGTTACATGGGGAATCCTTCTCCTACACCTTAAAGTGTATACTGAAATCTAGAAAAAAACTGGAATCTAATTTCCTGTTAATGGGAGCCTATACCAGTGCTTCCTAAGATGACAGCTTTGCATAACTTACCAAACTTATGAATGTACACACCATTTGACACAACTACTAGAAAATGTTGCTTTTAAATATATGGATATGTCTACAAAATTAAGTAAACAAGACTGTACATGGGAGTATTGCTTTTAAAAACAAAGGCTTGGAAACAGCCTAGATGCTGCTGTGTTAATTAATTCTCATGTTACTGGGTTAACGCATCTGATATAAAAGGTTGGAGAGATGGCTCAGGGAGTAAGAGAATTTACTGCTCTTCCAGGGGACCCAAGTTCGGTTCCCAGTATCCACCCTGGGACTCTAACTCAAGTACCCTCCTACACTTGGCACACACCACATGCACACACATACACACAGAGAGACAAATGCACATACACCACTGACTGGGCATGCACATGCACAAATTATAAATAAAAACAAATATATATGTCACATATATATGATATACATACACACACACAGACACACACACACACACACACACACACACACACAAAACAAAAGCCATTTGGGCTTGCAGATTGAGAGTATAAAGTCCATCATGGTAGGGAGAGCATGGCAGTTGGAAGCATGAGGCAGATGATCACATTGTGTCCAGTCAGGAAGCCGTGAGATAAGCGCTGGTGCTCAGCAGACTTCCTCCCTTCTTTGTATTCAGTCCAGGACCCCCAGCCCATGGGATGCCCTCACTCATGCACACACATGCTCGCAAGTGTGTTTCCTCTGTCATTCCAAATGCAATCAAGTTGACAGTAAAGATGCAGGAACACAGTCCCTCTCAGCTCTACAAAGAAAATGCATTGAAATGGGGCATCATGACACATAAATCTAAGAGCCTAAGGAAGATTATCTCAAGCTCCAGGGTAGCCTGAGCAAAGAGAAAGACCCTGGGGGATGAAAGGGACTGATATAGAAGGATTTCTATAGTGCAGAACCTGGAGCACTAGTTGTTACTCTGTAACTACGAAAGTGGTGGTGTGCAGAAGAAAACTTGTGTTCATGCTTGGATAGGCATAAAATACAGGGTTCTGTCTGCCTGTGAGATGTGAAAGAGAGAGAAAGAGACTTTCTTTGTACTGCAAGCCTATTTGGGGGCCTGGAGGGGTTCAGGTGAATATATTGCTCTTTAAAAAACTGATAAAAGGGCTAGAGATATGGCTCAGCGGGTAAGAGCACCGACTGCTCTTCCAAAGGTCCTGAGTTCAAATCCAAGCAACCACATGGTGGCTCACAACCATCTGTAATGAGATCCAACGCCTTCTTCTGGTACCTGAAGACAGCTACAGTGTACTCACATATAATAAATAAATCTAAAAAAAAAACTGATAAAAATGTAAAGCAAGACAAAGTTCCTTAATTAACCAGGCTGATATAATTGAGAATTAAACAAGGGCCTTTGTCATCTGTCCACACTGTAGTGGCTCCCCATTCAATGCTATGTATAAAGACTGAGGTGTGCAGTTTGCAGGCACATACCTTTAATACCAGTACTCAACAGTCAGATCTCAGCCAAGGCCAACCTGGTCTACAAAGAGAGTTCCAGGCCAGCAAGGACTATACAGTGGGACCTTGTCCTAAAACAAAAAGATAGAGCCAGGCATAAGGACCCCCATTCTTTCTGCACCAGGTACTTCTGTGAGCTATCGCAGACCATTGCATGCTTCTGGACCTCAGTTTCCATGTCCAAGCAACAGTACCTTTTCTGTTCAGACAGGTCACTAATCTTTCATTCCACCAAGCAAAATGCCAGAGTCAAAAGGTACCTGGAACAGGGCATACCAGGATCCTCAATTATCCACTGCCAAAGACCCCAGATGTAGATGGGTTTGTGCCACAACAGGAGTCTGCCAGTAATTATATCCAATAACAAACCCAGAGCCCAGCAAGGCTTCAGTTAATCTACAAAGGGGCCTAAGGAAGGACGGACTGCTCAGAGGGTAAAGCCCGCATATGACCTCTTCGGAGACCTAATGGTCCCTAGGGGAGGACTGTTGACTATCGGGCCCCCTACAAGACCCTGTTCACAAACCCACTTCCGGCTCTCTCACTGTCCACTAATCCTCTCCTGGGAGCATTGTCCAGGACAAGGTGCAGCATCTTCAAGCCGTTCTAGAACATGTGACCATCCCTGAACAAACACTATAGAAATACTCAGGCTGGGCTTCCAGAAGGTATCTGGCGTCTTCTTTGTAGTGTCAGAGAAACAAAGTGGCCCTGGCCTGATCTGCAAATGTCCGGAGAACTCTGTTGGGTCTCTGAACCCACAGTCTGGCAGACTTTTACAAAATGGAATTCCCCCCACATGGAGCAATCAGTTGGGAAGCCATGAAAAGAGAGAGTGTGTGAAGAGGCTTGGAGTCCAAAAGTCAGCTTAACATACTTCTACTAAAATGATCAGGATCTGAACTAGTATTTGCAACAGGTGAAAGCTGAGGGAGTAAAGGGGTGGAGAGGATTTAAGGTTGACGGGGGAGAGAGGTGGATGGGGGTCACTGTGTGTGGATGCTTTAAGTTGTAGGTGTGAGACTGGAGGTCGGGTAGAGAGCTCATTCTCGAAACTCTCTTCTTTCCAATGCGCTGCAGAGGCAACTTGCATGGAAGAGGGCTTCAACCTCCTGCTTCTTCTCTTCAGGCTGGGGCCGAAGAG
The DNA here is from genome assembly GCA_036184795.1 of Tokudaia tokunoshimensis. Classification (NCBI taxonomy): domain Eukaryota; kingdom Metazoa; phylum Chordata; class Mammalia; order Rodentia; family Muridae; genus Tokudaia; species Tokudaia tokunoshimensis. Next base: position 100,082,744 of record BTHU01000008.1, read on the forward strand.
AAAAAGGATCTGAGGGACTAGCGGCCAGCCGGCTGGCCGTGCGTCCGACCTGAACGGTGCCTGGGAAACACCAGTCTGCCTCTTGTGGCGGTCCGCGCTGTTTCTGCGGCAGCTGCAGGAATCTCAGCCCCGGAGCAAAGCATCTTCATCAGGGATCAGCGTCTTGCTCACGTCGGCGATGGCGGCGGCGGTCTACACCAGCTTCGGAGCGCTAGACCAGCTTGCTGAGAGGCTGCTCTGCCCGTGGCTCCCTGGCAAAGCAAGGGCAGACATTCTTCTAGAGGCACAAGGAGCTGGAGGCACTAAGGGTTCCTGAAAACTCGGGCCAGAGAAACATGGAGCTCCGCCTGGCTCAGGACCGAGGCCTCTGGAGGTGGGCGCAGGCCGGGGGCCACTAAGTGGATGATGCCCAGCCTTGCCAGAATGAAATGGGGGGGGGGGGGGAGCCAGCAGCGGCCGGCACAACTTCTGCAAAACAGGCCTAGAGGAAGAGAATCCCACTCTAGTCAGGACCTGAGACCCTACCCAGCCTGCCTAAGGGGATCAGATAGGAGTGAGAAGTAAACCAAAGTCCTCAGGCCACTTCCTAGAGCGCCTGCTGCCTCCACCTCCGCGGAACAGGCAAGCACCTTCGCCCCAGTCTTCTTAGCTCTGGCTGCTTACCAAGGGCCGGACGCCGGATGCGCGGGTCTGGAAGGTGATCCCTGTGGGCGGGCGGGCGCCTGCAGTTCTGTTTCCCAGCCTTGTGTGCACAAGAGGCACCCTTTCTCCACCTGGGATTGGGGTACTGATCCTGCAAAGGACAGCAAGAAGTCAGTTCCCGGGAATGCACGACTCCTATTTCCACTCAGGAAAAAAAAAATCCTAAAGAGATTCCGACCTGCACTCCCAACACACACACACACACACACACACACACACACACACACACACACACACACACCTCGGGCTCCTTAAAGACTGAAAAGGGAGCCGACAGAGGAATTCAGGGAAGCGATGACACATGCAACAATGGTGTCACACCTGGCCGCTGAGGAGCTCAGCAGCGGAAATGGAGCCGTGGAGGGGGTGGGGGATGAGACCCAGGGTCGGCTTGGGTGGTCAAAAGAAAGAAAAAGACGAAGAAGGGGGAGACCGGCCTCCACCCTCGCTGGTCCAGACCAAAGCCAGACGGCTTGCCCCTGCCCAGACCAACCAGACTCAGCCCCAGCCCCATGGCCTAGGCATGCCGGATGTTGAGGAGTTGAGGAAGAAGACAAACACCTGCAGGCCTGCTCGGAAAGCAGACAATTTTTGAAGAAGTGCTGTTTGTCTCGAGTGTGCTCAGGGCAGCGAGAGGTAGCTTAGAAAAAAAAAACATGGAGGCCACTTGGGGATATTATCAATAAGGGCTAGAAGTGGGTATCTCCTAGAGAAGTTTAGAGATGCCTAACTCCCTTGCATCCTGGTGGTTAGGCCGGGTTTGCCCTGTTAACCTCTCTGGGGTCATCTTTGAGATGCTGGATTACACACACATGCGCGCGCGCTCGTACACACACACACACACACACACACACACACACACACACACACACCCTGTCCTCCTTTTCCTTCATCTCAGAGTGGGAAGCACACTGTAGGTAAGTGGTCTTTGGAATGCTGGGGCTACTGGCCAGTGTGGGCTCCTGGGATTCTGGAGACTCTTAAAGTCCAAGCAGCCTGAGAGAAAGAGGTAGGAACAGGCACTGGGGTTGCCACCTAGATGCGCCAATCACTGACACAGGTCCCGGCACTCATTCTGACCATTATCCTTAACAACGTGTCTAATCACTGTTCCTCAGCCTCTCTCACACTTCCAAGACTGCAAACTTGTGTTAAGGCTGAGTGAAAGGGCACACCTGATTCTGTGCTGGCGCGGAATTTCTCTAAATCCGTTTTCTATTTTCGCTGATGTAACTGGATCCCCACCAGACTTCTGTTATTATCGTAAAAACAAGGAAAAAGACGATCAGAACTACTGTCCATTCGTGGCTGGCAGCAAGCGCCTCCCCAGCCTGTGGTTTTCCTTCCTTACCTACGCTGGAAGGGGAAGAAGCAGGTAAAGGTTGTAAAGTCGGGAAGGAAAAAGAAAGAGGGGCTGGGGGAGACGTTGTATCCACGAACCATGTTTTCTCCAGTGCTTGATTCATACGTCTCACTAAGGAAAAATAAGCAAACACAACTCTCATACCTTGTACATAAGCATACCTGGATTTCTGAACAGCACACTTCACTTACGCGGTATTTCATGTATCTTAAGAACAGATTTCGCCCCGTGCCTTCCACGCGTGACATTTGTGCACGCAAAAGTTCCCAACGCCCCTCCAGCAACATCTTCGTCTGTGTGCAAGTCAGAGTACAAGGGACACTACTTGATCTTTCAAACACACACCCAAATTGTGGGATGGCAAGGCGAATTCCAAGGAGAAAGCTGGTCCCTACATCAACTGCAGCACAGAGAAGCGAAGCGTCCGATGCTAGCGAGCGGTACTCGTGGGTGCCTCTTCCCAGCGATCATCTCCCCAGCTTCGATCCGGCCCAGAGAGCTCGAGGGACAGAGCAGGCTGAAGCTTCTGCCTTCCGTGACACCAGCTCTGAGCTGGTTTACCTCCAGCTGCCGCAAAGTTCAGCCACTCTACCCCGGTCCGGCCCCCTCGCCCTCTCGCCCCTCCCTAAGCCTCAAAGCTAGAAGTCTAGCCCCAGCACAGCCCGAAGCACAGAGCTAAGGGGTTTGTTTTCTTTCACCTGAAAGCTGACAGCAGGCTTGGATCGCCTCTCCTCGCTGGGGTCAGTGTTCCCGGGGCACTGGCAGGGCGCAGCTAGCCCCAACCAGGCCTTTCGGCGAAGCAAGCACCCGCAGATTTTCAAGGACTTGTGAGAGCGTGAGCCTCTCTGTCGGCGGGGCCCCCGGAGGCTCCGGAGGCCGGGGAAGGCCGGTCCAAGTTCTGCCGGCCGTTTAAAAAAGGAGACTTAGAGAGATGAACTCGCCCGTGCGCTGCTGGCTGCCCCGCTATAGGGGCGAAGGCCCCTGACGCAAGCGGAACTCGGCGGAGCCCATACGAATCAGAACGGAGCGAGGCTCCTGGCGCACTAGGGACTCCAGGAGGTGGCTGCGCCAGAGACGCGGGTCGTGCCTCGGGAAACCGGGCGGTGGGGGGAGGGGAGAGCTCAGCCAAGAAAACCCACCGAGGCGGGGACTGGCCTGGGCGGGGAGGGGCGGCGGGGCCGGAGCCCCTCGCTGTTGGGCAGATTCCCGATGGCCAGAGGCTGACTTCCACTCCCGCCGACCGCTCCCCGGGGGGGAAAGAGAAGAGAGCGAGCGAGCGCCGCGCAAGGCCTCCGGTCCCCGCAGCCTGCAGAAGTTAGAGGCTCTGCGGCTAGCGCACACTCCTGCACCCGCCTGCAAGGCGAGCCTGCACCGGGAGAGCACAGCCCCCCAACCCCCCGCCCCGGGCTGCCCGACCGCGGAGAACCGGCTTTTGTCATGATGGCCAGCTACCCCGAGCCCGAGGACACGGCGGGGACCCTGCTGGCCCCGGAGAGCGGACGCGCAGTCAAAGAGGCCGAGGCGTCGCCGCCGAGTCCCGGCAAGGGCGGCGGGACAGCACCGGAGAAGCCGGATCCCGCGCAGAAGCCCCCGTACTCGTACGTGGCGCTCATCGCCATGGCGATCCGCGAGAGCGCCGAGAAGAGGCTCACCCTGTCCGGTATCTACCAGTACATCATCGCCAAGTTCCCGTTCTACGAGAAGAACAAGAAGGGCTGGCAAAATAGCATCCGCCACAACCTCAGCCTCAACGAGTGCTTCATCAAGGTGCCGCGCGAGGGCGGCGGCGAGCGCAAGGGCAACTACTGGACGCTCGACCCGGCCTGCGAGGACATGTTCGAGAAGGGCAACTACCGGCGCCGCCGCCGCATGAAGCGGCCCTTCCGGCCGCCGCCCGCTCACTTCCAGCCGGGCAAGGGGCTCTTCGGGAGCGGAGGCGCGGCGGGCGGCTGCGGCGTGCCGGGCGCGGGGACCGATGGCTACGGTTACCTGGCGCCACCCAAGTACCTGCAATCGGGGTTCCTCAACAACTCCTGGCCCCTGCCGCAGCCGCCCTCGCCCATGCCTTACGCCTCCTGCCAGATGGCGGCGGCCGCGGCAGCCGCCGCTGCAGCCGCTGCAGCCGCCGGCCCGGGCAGCCCGGGTGCAGCCGCGGTGGTCAAGGGGCTGGCGGGCCCCGCCGCCTCCTACGGGCCGTACTCGCGCGTGCAGAGCATGGCGCTGCCTCCGGGCGTCGTGAACTCCTACAACGGCCTGGGGGGCCCTCCCGCCGCGCCCCCGCCGCCGCCGCCGCCGCCGCCGCACCCCCACCCGCACCCTCACGCACACCATCTGCACGCGGCCGCCGCGCCCCCGCCAGCCCCGCCACACCACGGGGCTGCCGCGCCTCCCCCGGGTCAGCTCAGCCCCGCCAGCCCGGCCACCGCCGCGCCCCCGGCCCCCGCGCACACGAGCGCGCCCGGCCTGCAGTTCGCCTGCGCCCGGCAACCCGAGCTCGCCATGATGCATTGCTCATACTGGGACCACGACAGCAAGACGGGCGCGCTGCATTCTCGCCTGGATCTCTGAGGGCCACCGCGAGCAGGCGCGGTTCCCCCACCCTCCCGGGGGTGGAGGAGCGGTGCTCGGGTCGCAGCCGCAGCAGCCCGCCGGACGGCGCTCACCCCGGGGACAGCCTCTTGATGCAGAGCCCTCGAGGCGTCTGCGCCTCCTCGGTCCGCCCCGCTCCTGCGACTCCCGCTTTGTCCCCTCCGCTGGTCCTCCGGTGCTCTTCCCCACCGCGGCCTCTGCCTTCCCGCGCTGCTGGCCCGAGGCCGCCCCCTCCTCCGTGCCTTCCGCGGGCCTCCTCTCCTCCTGGAGTCCCAGAGTCACCGCAGCGAGTGAATCCCCGGCAGATGTGTGGTCGAAGTGTCCGAGGCGCGGCTTACCTCTTGGCCTCCTCTTCCAGGTCGGTGGACTCAAGCTCAATTTTTATTTTTTTTTTTTATTTTTTTTTATTTTTTTTTTTTTTGCCTCCCCGCCCCGACTGCCGTGCTGTCTGCGGCTAGAAGCGCTAGGCTGCTGGGGTAGCGGGACCCACACTGCCGGAGAACGGAAAGAACGTGTCCGGTCGCTCTGCGATCCCTCCTGGAACTGATCAGAAGCCGCTTGCAGAGGGGCCCACTGGGCGGGGCGGGGATTGAGCCCCAGGCTGGAGCAGGGACATCCTCGTTCCGCGGCCTGTAACCCGGTTTTCATCCCCCGCGCTTCGAGAGGCCGTGGTGCCTCCGCTCCGCAGAGCACCGCTTCGGGCACCCCCAGGCCAGGTCTTTATAAAAAAAAAAAAAGATTGGAGAGGCTTTTGAAGATATTAGAAAATACTTTTTAAAGAAAAAAAGAGAGGGAGAGGATAAAACATTCACGGGGGAAAAAACCGGCGAAATGTTATGGCCTTGGAGTTTGCTAAAACCAAACAACAAAATCAAAAGTTTTCGTTTTCTTCATGGTCTCTGCTGGGAGATTTGTGTAAGAATTTCAGTGGTGACTTCATTAGGCTATGTTCAGGGGCGGGAGAAAATAACTAGCTAAAAGAAGGTTTCCACTACAAATTGGGAGTTTTCTTTTCTATTTAAAAATTAAACGCAAAACAAATTTTCCCGGATCTTCCGATTCTAGCCCCGGATGCTAGGAGAGATCTCTGCCTGACTGGTACACACCGCCCGGATGACACTCACTCCCGTCACTGATTTTTGTTTTTCCAATGTCTTGTTTCTTCCACCTTCGGAAGGAGAAATGTGAAACTCGTCACGGCCGGCCAACACGGACTTGTAGTCCCAAGCCGGCTGGCCCGAAATCCTGTGACCTGGTGATTGAGTAATCTCTTTCGGGGGACCAAATTTTCTAGAGGGAACTAGAGCACTTTTGTTGTGTTTGTATGCGTGTGCGGGCGTCCCTTGTCAATTCCCAAATAAATTTTTTGGTTTTTTTTTCTTTTAACACGGACTCACATTGTTTTTTTTACGCCTTAGTTCATCAGCTAGCTTGCTTTAAAAAAAAAAGCGAGCCTTTCAAGCAAAATTGTGTTCTTTTAAAAAGTGACACAAACAAGAATTGAGGACAACCCGGGTGGCGGGCGCTTTGGGCTGCTGCTGCTGTTTTGTTTTTCAGGAGATTGTTTGTTTTTCTGTGTCATCGCTCGTCTGTGCGGCTGTTTCACACCGGTAAAGATACCTGGCCCTCGCTAGAGGCTACTGTAGGCAAGGTTTGTTCTATTTTTGCGTCGTGTAAGTTTATATTTTGCCTCTTACATAATTGTACTGGGTGTGCGCGCTGTGTTTTCATTACTATCCTCATGCTTCTAAGAATCAATTCTTTTTGTCAAAAATACGTAACAATTTGTTTTTTTAAAAAAAATATAAAATCCCGATTTCAGAAACACCCTGGAAGCTGCAGGTTTTTCTACAGTGTAATAGGTGATTTGTCTTCCCGTTGTTTTTAACAGTTGACACTCATTTATCTTGAAATAAGTGTAGGAAACATGGTGCTTTGGGGGAGGGTTGGAGCACAATGTGCTAGGGAGGTGAACTTTTGCTTTCTCGTTACTGAGCTCATCAAATAACGAATTAAGACCCGTGCTCTCATGAAGAGACAAAAGGTGTTTGACCTAGTTGCTGATGAAATCTCCCTGGTTGATTGGGGGTGCCTGGCCTTCAGTTTTCCAATGGGGTGACAGATATTGGATCTCCCGCAGTGGCTGGGCGCTCCTGCAACAGGAGTTAGATCCTGTGCCTTGCCATGCATCTGTCACCTGCCTTTTCTCCATACCTGGATAAGAGACAGGTCCAGAGGAATGAACTGGGAGTAGCTGAGAACTTGAGGGAATGGACCTATGGGTCCTCATTTCAGCTAACTGAAGGTCTAACCTTAGGAATGTCAGGGTGATATCTAGATTATATGTTACTGGGATCGAGGGAAACCTGTCCTGCTCAGAATGCACTCTCTTCCCCACCCCCTCAAAGATCTCAGAAGGAGGCTACAGTGTAGAGGAGGTACTATTTATTCCCTCAGGCCCAAGGGTGCTTCTGTATCAAATGTTGTGTAGTCTATGCCTGGTGTGAGTGTTTCTAGTGTCTGTTATTTAATGGTGATAGGGTAGAAGCTGTGTATCTGTCATTCACCTGCAGGGAGGGTGCATGACATATATTTAGGAGATTGTACTAACCATATGACTAATATTAGGGAGTGCTTACCAGAACCCAGTACGTGTTGCATTCATGCCTTGTGCTGATCTACACAGCTGTGCTCTGGGTGTGTATTTCTGGCTTGCTGAGGGATAACGAAGTATGCGCACCCTTCGCTTCATCTGACAGAGGCTCCCTGTTCTGGGACCAGCTGTCAGCACCCCAACAAACTGCTATCCAGAGTAGAAAACAGGAGGACAGCTTCGGAGGTAGGGCTCTCGGCGGGCAGGTTATTGCCCATCTCCAGTAGAATGGATAAGCAGAACAGGGGCTGCACTGGAGGATGTCTTCCTGCACTAACCAACAAGAGGCACCCACAGCTGGGAAGGCTTTGCCGAGTAAGGAAAATTAGATGAAGGAGTTGCGGGGGGCTTTCTCAAGTCTCCACAGTGGTTGAAGAAGGTAAGAGAAAGGAGCCACTTCCCCATGGATGCCTCCAGAAAGACATCTGTCTCTAATTCCAGCCCTAAGGGGTTCTGCAAAGCGCTAAAATTTGGTCCCATTCCCTAGTTGGGGACAATAACAGACCTTCCCTGTCTCAAATTTCCTTTCTCTCCTTTCTTCCCACCCCCCCACCCTTGCACTTTTGAATTTGTTAGAGAATCTGACAAATTCAGATAATTCCCTAAGTAAGAGCAAAAGTATTCAAGAGAGTTCCTGGTGCAGAATAATTATGCCTTAGTATACCGGGTCTGTCTTGGATAGCTAGCAGCCCATGTGGGTATGTGCAAATACATTTGTAGTGTGTTCTATAAAAGCAACATAAATAGAGCTTGATACATATGTCCTACCAATTTCTGAAGGATACAGGTAATGAGTTGTGAAGCATGGTACTGAATGGTGTGTGTAGCAGGGAGTTCTTTGTGCATAGAAACATCCCTAGATACTGACAGAATGCAATGTGTTCCTCTATGTTCAAATTCTTATAGTGACCTTTGTATTCACTTAAAAACCTAAAGTAAGTGGGTTGGTAGAGGGAAGTCCAATTCTCTAATGGGACTAGGGAAACATTTTTGCCAATGCAAGAGATATGTTGGGGGATTGTATTCAGCCTTTGCATTGTCTTTTGCAAGCTGAGACTGAAAAAGTAGCCACGTGGAGAGAGCCCTCTGGTGGTAGGCAAAAACTGGGGGCAAATCCAGGCTTCATGAAGTCAGGTAGCCATCTTCTGATGAGCTTGTGTGTGTGTGTGTGGGGGGGGTCCCTGGTGAAGGCCTGCAGCTTTCCAACTGCTGACTTAAATTCTTGTCACAAGAAAGGGGTCCCAAAGCCTAGAAGTGATTTGGTCAAGCTCAAGATTCCCAAAGTGTCCCCACTTTATTAAAATAGTACTTAACTATGTTCTTTTGACTGTGTCACTGCTGTGGGGCAACCCCTGCTCCTCAGCCCATGAGACCTGTAGGAATAGTTGGAATCAGGAGCCAAAACATTTCTCTCTCTCTCTCTCTCTCTCTCTCTCTCTCTCTCTCTCTCTCTCTCTCTGTGTGTGTGTGTGTGTGTGTGTGTGTGTGTGTCTCTGTCTCTGTCTCTCTGTCTCTCTCTGTCTCTGTCTCTCTCTCTCTCTCTCTCTCACACACACACACACACACACACACACACACACACAGAGCAGGGGCAGGGCTCTGGGTCTCAGGAACCAAACTCACACAATTGAGTGGTTGTCAAAAGATCTGACCAAAGAAGTTGCCAGCCACAGGTCACCAGCCTCAGAAATCCTCAGAGGAGACCTGAGCAGGTGGGACTACCTGCCACTTGGCTCTGTGACAAAGCACAGCCCTGGGTGCCAGTTTCGGCAGACCATTCAGCAGGAAGTGTGCTTTGTGACCCAGGTTCTGGCTTGAGATGAAGTTGTCCAAGCCCATGTTACCCCAGAGAGGTGGCTGGCGCAGGATGACACACAAGTAAGAGCCTGTCCACAGGGAAGAAGCTAACATGGAAGCTCAGAGTTCTTTAATAAGTCTAACCTTAATAAAGCAGAAATCTGGAATCAATATTTTGCCATCTATAGGACAGATATAATGAATCTACCAGTGATTACAATAATTAAATATTCCAATTCAAAATACCTAGTTGTATTGTTAGTATGCTTCCCATTCCTGGAAGAAGGGAGGACGAGAAGGGCTCAGCCTATAGTCCTAACGCCAGAGGGTCCCACCAGCTGTGATTGCCAGGCCACCACTCAACACCCCAGGAGCCCAGACAAACCAGAGCCTACTGGGGTCCAGGCGCAGCTGATGGTGTCTGCCTTGCCCAGTCCCTTGACGTTGGGAATGAGAGATGGATGGCGGTGAACACTTGACCCTGAAGGCACACAGATGATGCACTCTTGGACATTCCCAGGAAATCTCCCTATTGCTTCCTCCAAGGTCATTTTCTCAGATATTCAGAGTTTTCTCTGAGAAAGACACTTTTCCCACCCTAGGTCTCCCTCCTCACTGGTTCAGGAATGTTTGCAATTTTCTTTACCTTTTTTTTCCCCAGAAGAGCAGAAGGTGGCCATCCTCATGTGAGAGATTAGGGGTGGGGGGAAGCGCTTGTTAGCCTGGACCTTTGTTGAAAATCAGGGAAATCCCGCTGGGATTGGGGTCGGGCAAACGCAGGATCCGGGCTAAACTGAGAGTCAGTGGTAGACGCTGGGTTGTGGAGGGGGAAAAAACAAAACAAAACAAAACAAAACAACAACAAAAACAGGTGCTGGGCCTCCGGGGATACATGCAAGCTCATACCCTCCTGCTTGGGCTGAGACTCTCCAGCTAGCCCTGCACATACTTTGGAGATAGGAGAACCAAATGATTTAGCAGGCGGGTCTGAGCCTAAGGTAGTCTGCACAGTAAGGCAAGGGAAGGAATTCTGCAGGGGGCCCGAAAGCCCGCAGCAGGGCAGGAGCAATCAGACCAGGAAGACCAAACTGAGACCACAGCCTGATTAACTGTCTTTGGTAATACCAGCACATCAGGCAAAGCAGCACCGTTCCCTGGATTCTCATCTGTGTAAAGGAGCCTTGTTTGGGCGGGCAAACAGAAGTTCAGGGTCCCAAGAGATGCTCATCCCTGTGGACTAGGGGGAAGGGGCATTGGCTATTTGCTTTTTTGTTGTTTGCTTCTAGAAGAGAAAAAAAAGGAAATTCGGTACATACTTTTTGAAAAGTCTTGCCCAACTACCACTAAAGGCTGTTGGAGTGAGCAGAGAATCAGGAAACCGGGCCCCCGCCCGTGGTGACATCGGGCCTTTGTCCTCTTTCCTGAAGCCCCCGAGACTGCTGACCGTGCTGAGATAAAGGCCGGGTCAGGGCCTTGTGGAATCCCAGGGGATGGGGGCAGCGGGTCGTTCCGATGGCCCTTTCAACTCCATACTGAGAGTTGACGGTTCCAACCCGCTGACCTCCTGGATCTACGGAACAGGGGCCACAGCCCGCCTGTGTTCCCAAACCGCTTTTGCCCTGAGAGTTTTTCTGCCGGTCCTCATTCTCAGCAGCACTTTTATTTTCTATTTAGAGATCTGGGCAGGGAAGAGCTGTGCTCTCTGCGGACGTGCTCCTCATAGGAGGAACAGTGGTTAGCCTCTGCAGCCACTGCTAGGCTTGGTTTTTCCTATAGATTCGCGCTGGTGTCTCTGCTTGGCGTCCTTTGTCTCCCACAGCTGAATTTCAAATAGTCTGGACAGTGTCTTCTGTCCTCCCAAACCCTCCGCAGAGAAGGCAGGAGAAGAACTGTGAGCCTAGGTTACTAACCGCTGGGTCTTAGCAAAACTCAAGCCTGCTTGAGTAACTTTTGTGACAGTGGCCTTGGCGTCCCCAGGGTACCCTAGACACACCCGAGTGCCCTGCTGCTCAGAACCCCTTTGAAGGAACAGAGGAGGAGAGCCAAGCGACTGACTGGTATGGAAATGAAGTTACCCTGCAGTCAAGTAGAGGGTTGTCCATTCAAGCCTTGTAGTTCCTGAGCCTCCTTAACCCCAAAGGACCCCGAAACCACATATTCTCCCAAGTCACCAAGTTCTACTTCCTCCAAGGAGACTTGTGGGGTGAAGACTCTATTCAATCTTCCCTGAACCAAATACTTTTTATCCTCAGGATGGTTAGACCTGAGGGGGGGTCAGGGTACCCTCTACCACCTCCTTCTCTGGCTCCCTGCCCCCATCAACCAGCCCGGGGTCTCTGTCCCCAATGAAACTGGAGCTGCCCACCGCCAGCAGATGAGAGATAAAGGAACCGGGTGGCGCCAAGTCGCGCTGACCTAGAGACCCGGATCCTGCCTTTTTCCGCACCCCAGAGCGGCAGAGCAGCAAAGAGAGCCTACTTCCCCGGAGCCATTGACCTAGCTAGGTAGAAATAGATCGGCTGAACAATGTATATATACACCCGGCCTCCAAACATAGACCTTGCGTTGGCCTGCGTGTGCTTGACTGTGGAAGGATGTCCTGTATCTGTGCCCTTGTTCAAGCATCCTTGTCAATGTGCTTGCACAGAGACCAACATGCACATTTAACGCAGGAACAATGCATCTATCTAACTCAGATTCTCGCATCTATCCTGTTGTCTAGCTGGCAAAATGCACAGGTAGTAAACAGGCCTGGCTACTTGCCAGTCACCATGATGACTTACACTTAGGCTTTCACGGTTTTCAAGCAGGATTTCCACAAGAACCCTGAGAAATGCTCTTTCCAATTTTACAGAAGGGGAAAAGAGCCAAGAGTAATCAAATAAGGCCCCTTTACAACCAATCTGAGAGAGACGGAAATTAGCCACAGCTCCCGGGATCCTGGCTGCTGAACGTTGGCGTGTTTGCCTAGTTCTCCCCAAAGCCAGTTTATTTGGTGTTTTCAAGGGACCCCAGCCAGGTAGGCCTCTTGGTCCCTTTGGACAGGTTTCCCTGGAGATGAACCACACCAAGCACAGATTCTTTTTTTCATTCGTTTGCAATGATCCCTTCCACATATCTGGGTGACCCAAGTGCTCATTACAGAATAGTTCCAGGCTCGTCTGAAGGCTGCCGGGGCGCTTTCTGGTGCATTCAGGTGGTGACCTGACCTTGAGCAAAAAAAAAAAAAAAAAAACCGGACCCCAAATCCTACCTGGCTTTCTGAGGCAGCAACTCAGGCACGGAGAAAATTGTTTCCCCCAAAGATAAACCTAATATCTTTGTTGAGCCAAAGCCCAAGAAGCAAAGAAACCTGAGTTCATTTATTTAGCCCTGCTGTCTGGAATCCCTAACTTAAGACCCAGAGCCAATTGTGCCCATTTTATAGCAGTGGTTACCAGGAGACTAGAGCAGAGTAGTGAGTTCTTTTAGCTCAGCACCCAGAAAATGTCCAGGGAAAGGCTGGAATCCCTAGTTAGGATCCTAACTCCCAGAGCGGATCACCTGGTACCTCAATGTATCCACGTTGGGGCCATCCCACTATTAACCTCTGATCGCCCTTGCCAAGGATTTGCCAAGGATGTGCCAAGTTTTCCCTAGCGTTCACTAAACTAACACAAGGTTTCTACACGCTTGGACTCCATTGCGGCACGGGATGGAGTATACATTTCTTGGATACAGAGCCTTTGCTTTCTTTTTCCGAGGCAATTAGTCTCCCCGCCCTGTGCCCTTCCCTTCAAACCCTCATTGTCGCAGAGTGGGGTTGTCCGAGGACTGTAGCTTAACCACATTTCGCAGGGTGCCCTTGGGCCTCAGCGTCTGGCTCCTCCGACAAAGGTCTCTGCTCTGGGAGCTCCAAGGCCACCTCTACTCTGCAGGGTCGGGTCGTTGGAACCCAGCCCGATATTCGGCGGGGCTGTCAGTTCGGCCTCACGGACTATAGGCTGCCCTCTGCTGGCATCGAACAACACCGCCACCTCCTTTGCCCCTCGGGAGCTGGAACCATAAAAGGGTGCAGCGCCTACTCTTACTCAGTCCCTACTGTGAATGTCGCACCTTCAACTACCAAACCCTCCCTTATGCATCACCCATCTATATTAGCGCTCGCGCGCGCGCGCACGTATATGTGACTCTAGGTGGTCAGAGTAGGAGCTTCAACCAAAGCTCTGCGCTGTGACATTGCCGTTTCCACGGGGATCCCAGGACAATCTGCCCTCCCCAAGGCAAGTTTGGAATGAGAACCTGCAACCCAGCAGCGCACTGGAGGGCTCAAGGGTCTCCAGGAAGAGCTCCAGGCTGTATGTTCAGGCCTTTCAGCCACCGGAACATCATCCTCCAGACGCCCAAAAGCCTGCCTCTAGCGTACTCAACACCACTGGGCGTTGCCTGGCTCTTGGCGCCTTCTGATTCTTGCAATGCATTGCATTTGTCCTGTCTGCAAACCGACCCCCGCCCCCGCCCCCGCCCCCACCCCCGCGCCTCCGAAAAATGGGCAGTGCTGCAGTGACAGAAAGAGCTTCTCTCTCTGCCCGCACACAACAGGCCCTCCTCCGGGTTTGCTGACAGAACCTATTTCAGATGTCTAGTCCCGGCTGTTGAGGTGGAGAATGTTCCACTGACTGCAATCCACAACGCCTGTGCCTCCGGGAGGACTCTGCACATTTTCACTTTTCCCTCGAGTTACAAAAATAACTCAAACTGAAAATCTGGAAAGTAAAGTATTGGGATGTTCGCTCTCTCCCATTTCTTTATTTGTCTATCTTTATCTTTATCTCTGTCTCTCTCATTTTTCTCTCTTTATCTGTTTATCTGTTCATATCTCTGTCTCTCTTTGTCTCTGTCTCTGCCTCTCTGTCTTCTGTTCTCTCTCTCTCTCTCTCTCTCTCTCTCTCTCTCTCTCACACACACACACACACACACACACACACACACACACACACACAGAGAGCAATCCCAGCCATCCTCCTCT